>OY986060.1:3200634-3800634 GCA_963920205.1 Stenodema calcarata | reverse complement strand
CGTATGCAAGCATTTAATTCTCGACTGTATCAACAACAGGATGAAGTTGACATTCTTTTGACATTTTCATGTCTTTGCTTTGGCACATAAACTGAAACGGGAAAAATTTGTTTCCTTGATTCACCCTTTCCCTCAGATCACGTCAGAACACAAGCGACAGGCGGGCCACTACGTCAGACGCACCTATGACGCACGAGCGTATGACGTCAGACGGCTGGCAGGAGGCCAACTAGTACGGCAGAGCCTATGACGCACGAGCGTATGACGTCAGATGGCTGTCAGGAGGCCAACTAGTACGTCACAGCCTATGCCGTAAGAGGGCTGGCTGGCTAGGTGATCGGGTTTTAATAAGCCTCTGGAATTCCACGCCTTCATTTTGCATTCATTTACATCTTCACGTTGAAAAATCCTTCATCTTGTTGCTAATTTTTGGTTCATTATCTTCGATAATGAACCATTGGAATCGCCCAAAGAAAAAAAAAATTTAACTCCCCCTCAAAATTTGTTGGTTTACGTTCCAAGATACGTAGATTCAGAAAATCGAATAAAAAAAATCCGTCCGTCCGCCGTCCGCGGCACTTTGCCCAGTTAGCGTTGAGTTAAAATTACGAAATTTGGTTTCTGGGTTTGGACCAGCCCCACAATGATCCTCGAAACTTTTTAAACGTGTTTTTCGATTTTCCACAATTTTGAAAAAATGGAGTTAACCCCTTGGATTCAGAGTTGTTATAACCATCATCGTCACCACTTAGACGTTCTTAATTGTCTTCATGAAATTATAAGATTTATCAATTGCACACGTCACTTGAATAACTGTTCATCAGATTGATTCTCCTCAACTTGACGTTGGACTATGTGTTGTCTGGGTACATGACAGCAGTCTCTCAAGTTTTCCTACTAGTAAGTAGGTATTATATGTGATGTATGATGCAATTTTTATTTATATAATTCATGGATTTTTGCTTCTACCAACCAAGGTCGGCAATAATGTGTACCAAGAAGTACCTACCAACAAGTATTCGAAATTACTTTCTTCCAGATTCGAAAGGTATCTCAGGACAAGAAACCCGATGTTAGAAAACCATAAATGAATGGCAAAACGGCTTAATCGTCTGGGACGTCAACCACAGTAATTTTGAATACTTGTTGGTAGGTACTTCTTGTTGTACATTATTGCCGACGATGGTTGCTACAAGCTACAACCCATGAATTACATTAGCTCAAATTTGTATTAGAAACTATGCCCTCAACCCATGAAGTACATTAGCTCACATTTTTATTAGAAACTGCCTTCCAGACAAGACAAAATAGTTTTTAGCGATTTCCAAAAAAGTAGAACTTTTTCCCAAGTAGGACTGTCGCAGAGCAAACAAACGGAGGTGAACCTGAATAAGACCAACAATCCCCGCAGCAGGTCAGATACGCCGCGTAGAACGCATGACGTTACTTCCGTACAGTCGAGAGTCATGCGTTGGCCGCATTGCGTTCTAGGGTATGGAAAATGGTCCTTAAGGCGTATTTCAAGGATGCCAGGTGCCGACGATTGTTGGTCTTATTTGATGAAAATCATACGTGGTCACTTAGGTCCAACTACCTCCCGAATTTCGCTCATTATTGTTAAGTGGATATTTCGATCTTAAGGAGAACAATTCGTATCCTCCCCCACATCACCCAAAATCAGGTGTTTGGTGAAATTATTAAACAATGGCCCTAACCAACCAGCAGATAGCAATATGGATAACACGTGAGTTAATAGGATTTGTAGCTTCAGTCGAAACAAGGTACCTTGGCGCCAATAAAAATCCGCTAACGGAATCATTCTCAGCTGGGCTAAACCAAAATATGAATGATACATAAGTATTTGGAGCTAATAACTGTAAAACAGAGTAATCACAGTTTCAGCAAAAAATTATATTTTTCGATAGAAACAAAAATCTACGTTAAGTCATTCTGTCAATATTCCAACGACGGGACATTGATTGAACTCATCAACAAATTGGAGACGGGGCAGTTGGCTGAAGGCAGTAGTGGAATAGCGGGAAGGTAGTAGGGGAAACGGGAAGTTCGACGTGGCCAGAAGCTGATTGGCGACTCACCTTGACGGCGATGTGGGCTTTGAGCTGCGCGGCGCGGAGGATGAGCATCCGCGTTCGCCTTTGGTACTCTTTTCCCATCTGAAGGGCCTTCTCGAACGTTCCGCTCCTCTGGTCGGTGTCTTTCGCGTACAAGATCTGCAAAAGAACGGTTCACTGTATGCTGAGGAGTGCCAATACTACTTGGATGGTGAAATTACATTTCGGGTGGGGTTTCAAGAACAGCTTCACATTGAACAAACACAAAATCCTCCACGAGTAGCTTCACATTCGGCCTTAAATTCTGTATATTATACAGAATTTATTGCCGAATCCGAATATATAAATAATGTTGCCTCAAAAAGAGATTTGACAGACCACGTGGCTGGAGGCCTAAAGCGAGCAGTTCAAGATGCTCACCATTTTCCCCCTAGATTTAGGGTTTTTTTTTAAATGAAATGGGGGGGGGGGGGGGAAGCCGACAGGGATTCAGTCAGTGTCATCTAAACTTGGGTCAACTTCATTTACGCATTGAATAACAAAAATATTTATTGTTACAAAAATTTACATTAAATGTTACGAATTTTCAATTAAGTAAATTTTAATACAAATTCGTAACTTAACAGCATTACCTTATTGTGAGAGTCGATACGCCCTTGAATTTGACCATCAAGTATCAGCTGCATCAGCTCATCTTCCAAAGACGGCACTGTCGTGTTGAGGGCTTGAGCCATTTTAGCCATGTCTGCTGACTGGTAAGGACTGTAATAGTTCAATTGATTCAATTCAATAACATGTAAAATAAATAATAAATCTGAATAGCAAGTTGTTGAAAAATGTGCTTACCTAAAATATTGGATTAGCGCCCTATTGCGTATTTGAGTATATAAAGTGTTAACGTGAGGGGCCAGGTACATATCCAAATATAAATTGTCCTGTAACAAATAAGGATTAAGAATTACAATCGTTATGAAATGTACCAAAACAAAGGCAAGTACCTAACAACCTTGTCCCAATGAGTTCTTTAGAATATATATCTTTCAGCACGTTTCTGAACATGGGCACTATCCCTAATTGCGTTCAAACTGATCAAAATATGTGGGGCGTAATGTAACAACTACTACAACTTGATAACTGACAAAACAGTCTTCATGTGACTGCAGTTTTCAAGTAGGCCTTTTTATTCTGCTCCCTGAAGGATCAAAAATCATCATCTGACGAAACAACGGAAGGAGTAATCGACCCCTCGTGGCGAGAAGTAGAATAAGGTGGCCACCACGAACGAAGGTGTTGACAATACCAACATGGCCGCATAGACTTCAACTGGTTTAGATAGAACTTGCTTCTGCTAAGCTCCCAATAAGCTGGATGTGGAGAGCCTTCCTTGCACAGAGCCCTATCCCCTTCCACAACAAGAGGAAAGTCTTTGAGGCTGTGGTCAGGTCCATCCTCTGCTACAGAGCGCAGGTCTGAGGGTTACAGTCAGGGTCTTGGAGTCTGTACAGCGCTCCTTTCTCAAAATGGTTTTTTCCTTGCCTCGATGCACCCCGAACTATAACATATTATGCTCTATCTGGAAACCGCCATGGACCCAGTCTTCGTGTACACATTGGGGCTCCACTTCAAAGTACATTTTGAAGGCTTTGAGAAACCGGCATCCCGCCGTAACGCCCACTGTAACGCTTTTGTTTACCGGTATCGCATAACGGTTTCGTATAACGCTTTTCGGGTCCATTTGCCAAAGTAAAGACATAAAATGTCAAAATGAAATGATTGGGAAACGTGTTTTCTGTTTTGAAGGCGTGAACTCGCCTGACGATCCTTGTACAGAGTCATGGCCAGTGCATATAGCTCTTAAATTTGTTAATGTTAATATTTAAAAAAATAAAGCATGCTTTCTCTCTCTCTCTCTCTCATGTTTTATGAAGCTGCACCGGGTAGATAAAACGCCAAGTACCTTAATATCATCTAGAAGTTTGAGACAGGTCGCGTATTTGGATTCGTAGAATTTAAATATAATGTCACGGAGCTGAGGTTCAAGCTCGAGGAACAGCTTGAAGCTGGAGCTTTGGATGACGAACTTCTGTAGGTCAGATCGGTCGAAGGTGGCCAGAGCGCAGAGGCCGCCGTAAATGGCGATGTTGTTGGGCGAGAGGAGGTCAGGGAAATCTGCGTGATCGAGGTTCACTTGAAGAAACTGCCTCGCCGCCTGTTTGTATTTCTTTGAAGCCAACTCAGCGAGGCCCGCTGCGCATTTCAGCTTCCCCACAATCAATTGGTTGTTTTCTTTGCCCTGAAAAAGGAGGTGGAGAGAATTAGGAGTAGCTTTGGGGCTAGCGCGGTTAGGTTGTAGGATAGCTGAATTTACATGAAACAAAAACTTCAAGAAAATTATGCACTCCTCCATGAAGCAAGTTGTGATACCAGTTAATAACCTCACACAGAAAAATAGTCCAGTAGTTAAAGAAATGTATCTTGCAAAAGGTGGTGTAAACGATTTTATTGTTTTAATCGGTCTGTGTGGGGCCCAATAACATGAATTCAGAGTTTGCACACAAAATTTCGAACAGCAGAACATTTTCTATTCGGCCGATTTCGAATTTTCTTTTTTCAATCGACGTGGAATTTTATCAACTTTAGTTTTGCATATAGTGACTTTTGGCGTAAGAGTGACAGATTTGGAGTTATAGCCAAAAACCGAAAAAAGTCCGAAGATTTCGAGGTTTTTTTGGCAAGCAAACGTTTTGCAAACACAGACAATACAAATACAATACAATTAAAACAATAAAATCTTTTACACCACCTTTTGCAAGGTATGGCCTCTTCAATTGCTCCCTTTACTGGACTTATAGTTATACTACTGGACTTATAGTAACTATAAGTATAACTGTTATACTACTATCGACAAGGTAATATGGTGAAGTTTAACAAGTTTACAGGCGACTTTTGTCAAGTTACAAGCATTTCTTCAAAATATTCTACAAGTTCTAAAATGGTAGACTTATCTGTAACTTATTGTATCTTTCTACTCGTGTTCCTTTTGGAGGTACACTTCGTCGCTGTAGTTCCAACATAGCATAAGATGTTATGATCAAATTAGCAAACGAAACCCTAACCTATTGAATAACCAGTCATAGTTGCTATCACGGTTCCAGTAAAACACGCATTACGAAGTGATAGTGATCGAAGAAAATTAAAAATAACTTGTTCAAACTTACACTAACTCCTTGAGTCTCAGAAAAATCGGGAGTTGACTCAGCTTTGTTGACGTAGCTAAGGACGTGTGACCAATTCTGAAGGTAGACACTAACCTGCAAATTGAGAATGGGTTTTACAACTTGGAGAGGACCCAAAATTAAAACAATTCAATATTTGTAATAGGGCTCAAGGTTTATTGTGTCAGGTTGAATTCACCAATTGGTATTCACCTATTGATAGGCTGAGTTCGGAACATGGTTAAAGGGCGTTTGAATCAGCTATTTAGCTAAACAGGCGAACTTGTCACAGACCTGTTCAATAAGTAGTGTACAATCTAATAAGACTCAGGTTGACAACATCACTGTAGAAATACTGAGAAACGGATAAGGAGGCAAAAGAAACGTTCGCCTGATAGAGGGGAGCGTTCTAAGAGACTACGTACCTGCAAATTATGAGATCCATAAACGTAACAACGTTTGCATCAAGTAGATTATTTTGAAATAACTCCCTCATTCCAAAACTTGTGTAACATAACAACAAGTGTGTCCAACCAACAGGGCACGGGACGAAATGTCCCATTAAAGCTGGTCCAAAGCTACTTGGAAGCAATAACGGAATCACATAATATGCATGTAATATGTATAATAATATGTAATTATATTATAATGTAGGTTGTTAAAGTTGAGATACAATTGGTATAGTGTAAGCTCTGTCATGACCTCAGTTTCGAACTGGACATACTGGGCCATATCAGAGCTGTTCAATGTTGGAAAAATCATACAGCTGCCAGGTCATTAGTTTGAACGAGGGACTCTGCATGCAGCTCCAGTTAGAAATGCCGGTCATGCAGCATTACGTTATGACCTGCATATTACGTTCATTACTCCGCAAAATTATCACACTTTTTTTATCACTATCAACAGGGCACAGGACAAAATATCCCATTAAACCTGGTCCAAAGCTGCTTGGAAGCAATAGCGTGAATCTCATGTAATCGAGGTTGTTACAGTTGAGATACAATTGGGGTAGGTAGTGTTAGCTCCGCATCTGACCTCAGTTTCGAACTGGACATACTGGGCCATATAAGAGCTGTTCAATGTTGGAAAGATCATACAGCTGCCGGGTCATCACTTTGAACGAGGCACTCTGCATGCAGCTCCAGTTAGAAATGCCGGCCATGCAGCATCACGTGATGCAGGTGCATGTTACGTTCATTACTCCACAAAATTATCACACTTTTTGGTGCGAATATTCTCTCTTTACAAAGAATTTATAGCCACCTACTACACCTAACAGATGGTCAGTGCCAGAACCTACAGCAGTACCCTTCACTCGATTTGTTTGTATCAAGTAGGTAATTTTGAAATAACTCCCTCACTTCGAATCTTGTGTAATATAACAACAAGTGTGTCCAACCAACAGGGCACGGGACAAAATATCCCTTTAAAGCTGGTCCAAAGCTACTTGGAAGCAATAACGTAAATCTCATGTAATGGACGTTGTTACAGTTGAGATACAATTGGGATAGTGTAAGCTCTGTCATGACCTCAGTTTCGAACTGGACATACTGGGCCATATAAGAGCTGTTGAATGTTGGAAAGATCATACAGCTGCCTGGTCATTACTTTGAACGAGGCACTCTGCATGCAGCTCCAGTTAGAAATTCTGGTCGTGCAGCATTACGTTATGACCTGCAAGTCACGTTCATTACTGCACAAAATTATCACACAGTCAACATTATCACTTTTATTATCACAGTCAACATGTCACAGGACAAAATATCCCATTAAACCTGGTCCAAAGCTGCTTGGAAGCAATAGCGTGAATCTCATGTAATCGAGGTTGTTACAGTTGAGATACAATTGGGGTAGGTAGTGTTAGCTCCGCATCTGACCTCAGTTTCGAACTGAACATACTGGGCCATATAAGAGCTGTTCAATGTTGGAAAGATCATACAGCTGCCAGGTCATTAGTTTGAACGAGGGACTCTGCATGCAGCTCCAGTTAGAAATGCTGGTCATGCAGCATCACGTGATGCAGGTGCATGTTACGTTCATTACTCCACAAAATTATCACACTTTTTGGTGTGAATAATCTCTCTTTACAAAGAATTTATAGCCACCTACTACACCTATCTGATGGTCAGTGCCAGAACCTACAGCAGTACCCTTCACTCGATTTGTTTGTATCAAGTAGGTAATTTTGAAATAACTCCCTCATTCCGAATCTTGTGTAATATAACAACAAGTGTGTCCAACCAACAGGGCACGGGACAAAATATCCCATTAAAGCTGGTCCAAAGCTACTTGGAAGCAATAACGTACATTTCATATAATGGAGATTGTTACAGTTGAGATACAATTGGTATAGTGTAAGCTCTGTCATAACCTCAGTTTCGAACTGGACATACTGGGCTATATCAGAGCTGTTCAATGTTGGAAAGATCATACAGCTGCCAGGTCATTACTTTGAACGAGGCACTCTGCATGCAGCTCCAGTTAGAGAGAAGTACTGATTACTGCATGTTACGTTCTCATATTCACTCAAAAACCAGTACCTGCAGCAGTACCTACTTTTTCTCAATTCGGTACAATGTAACGCCTATCAAGTGAGATCTACGAGTAGATTTCAGAATGCTCTGCGATGATTTTGCTTGGAGGTTTTGTGGTTGAACAAAAGACACCTAATGACTACAGAAGGTACGCTTTTGAATAGGATAATCAAAATCATAATTGACCATCAAGTTTGATGATGAGATCCAATATGAATTATTGTAAGGCAATTTCAATTATAATAATTATAATTATTTTCTTATGGGCCAACCAGATTATAATCATGTCAATATTAGTTGAGTCGTATTTTGCTCCAGCTATTTACCAAGTGTAATGAATGGTTTGATAAGTCGCCCCTGTAACCCGGGGAGGTTAGGCAATTACGTCCGACTCAGAGGGATGTCCTGGTCTGCTTTCACAGAGTCGGCTACGCTCTCAGCGGTGGAATCACAAACACGGGAAGGAAACAACTTAGCAAACCATTACACAAGTAAGAAGAGAAAATAAGTATTACATAATTTAGAGAAAATTGAAACCCTCCTAACAGCAATGCCCCGTTTTCTTACAATTTTCAAGATGTATTGCATCAGAATGTATGAGTAACATTAATCGTACCTTTATCACATTGAGACACATGTTGACCACATGTTTACCGGAAGTGCAGTAGTCCCTGGCTCGTGAGTAGCACTTAAGGGCGTTACTGAGGTCTCCACAGTCCAAATGGTGGTCACCCAAGTCATCGTTGCCTCGTCGGATGCTCTCTTTTATCGAGTTGCTCTTGTAGTTCTTCAAGTCCGAATCCAATTTTTCCAGTTTGAGGGCGGCTTTCTTGGCTTTGTTTTCAATCCACATCGTGTCGATAGTGGGGACGTCCAAGGGTCCGCCGCCAGCGACGTCGGGAAGTGACATAGTTCTGAAATTGAATTTTATTAAAGTAAATGCATGCTTCTAAGTGCACCCAGAAAAGAAGATGATGTGTATTTATCACGAAGGATGCGGGATGAGGCCCTACGTTTCGTACTTATCGAGAATATCTGGCCTCTTGTACAGAGTAGATTATTCTTATTACATCAAGTTTCTTCAGTTGAAAATCGATAAATGTCACAGTTTGTAGAAATAATGAAGCATACTAGGATCAGTTATTAAAAAAAGAGAAACGTCATTCAATGTAAACACTTCAATTAGTAATGTATACTCAGTGCAGAAGTGAGGGGAGCCTTACGAATAGCATGGCATGTGCTTATCGTACGGTGTCCTCCCCTACCATTTGGGTCATTGCTGTCACTATCCCAATCTAGGGGTGAGGAATATTTACCTCCGACGATCCTCTGAAAAGCCACCATCTCGTATGAGGAAACAGGAGAGAGAAGCGACATTGCACCAGTGGCAGAATGAGTAAAAACTGATGACAAGGGAGCCTGGACGGGCTAATGAACTGTCCTACAGGCCCATGGCTGGACTGGAGGGACGGGGAAGTGGAATTCCACTTCCGGCCCTATCTACATCAAAGACCGCTAACAGATAACGCGAAGTGATGGCTCTGCAAAACACCAAACGACGATGCCGATCACACGTTTATCCACTGCGCCAGATGGATCAGGGAAAGGGAGATTTGTTTATTCGTTCATTTGTTAAAAATACGGGCAATCCCAATTACAATTAGTTTTATAATAAACTATATAACAAGAATTAAGAAAGAAAAAACAACAATAATATCTACCAGAATGACATAAAATATATTGAATCTAAGGAAGGCTTTGAGTGACTATTAGGACTATTGAGGATTATTTAGATAAAATGTTTTAATTTGGGATAAGGGAGAGGAGAGAAAGTCAAGGTCGGGATGAATCTGCAGCATCGCATTTACTTCACGGGGGATTCTGGAAAGGGGTCTGTGGTATTGATAATTTGTCGAGCTGAATGGAATTTGGAATAGTGAAGCCGAGCGAGAATGGAAATGGGGAATTGAAAAATTGATTTCTACAAGGAGTGAGGGAGGGGCAGTCGATTGTTCCGTTCACCAACTTGTGAAGTAAAGCGATGTCTTTTCATTTACGCCGGTCCTCGAGCAAGCGCAGGCTGTAGACGCTCAACATCGAGTTGTAATCAACCTCATGTAACTTGGAGGCCACATAACGAAGACACTTCTTCAGTACCCGTTCCAGTGTGCCCCTCTTGTGGCGACCACACAACAGACGCATACTAAAGGACAGGGATCACAAGGGTCTTATACAGAAGGACGATGGCAGGAATGTTGGAGAAGTCCCTCGTGTGCAGCTTTAAAACGCCCAGAGACCTCATTGTTCTGGAAGAAGAGGATACTGGAACAGAATCTTTCTTGTGGAACAGATTCTGGAAGAAGAGGAGGGAAAAATCACACCAACGTAATCTCCAGCCAGGGAGCGTGGAAGAGGATTGCGTTCACAGTCCATAGCGAGAAGACATCAGAAGAGCGCATGACAAAGTAATGCTTAACAAGTGATTACGGGGTGGATTACGTCAAGAGGATAAGTGTTAGTGGGTTTGACGTGAGTAAAATCGTGGAGTCGTGTATCTTACCCTCCAAAGTCTTCTAAGAAGTAAAATAATAAATCCACACTCACCCAATGCATTGATGAAGTTTTTTATGAAGTTGCTGGTATAGATTGACGTTGTATGTATTCATAACGTAAGATATGGCCATTTTCAAAGACTCGACCCGAAGCGTTGGGCAGTGATCAGCAATGTAGATGAGGCGGTAGAGCCGTGCGAGTCCCGTATAGCTGTTGGCGTAGGTTTCCAAATCCTAAGATTCGTAAAAAAAACATAACTTCAGTAAATAAATTAAGAACAGGTATCCAGTTGATTATTATCCTAACTAGTAGGAAAACTACCTATACATCTCCAAAATACATAAATTTACATTAATACCGAAAGTAAATCGTCGCCTAACCCACAATTTGGACAAAATTAAGTTGAAGACACTTTCTTATTCCAAATTTTGAGCTCGTTACCGTGGAGTCGTCAGAATGACAAATATCTGCCGCTAAATCGCAAAATCAGAAAATGTGTGATTTTTTATGAGGTGGAACCCCAAATTAATAGGATTATACCTCAAAGACTGATACAATTCACTAAATTTAAAACGATTTTCGTGTTCCTTCGGTATTTTCGAAAAATTTCACTACAGCTCAAAGGGGGTTCAATTCCGGATCCGATGCATAGGGGTGGGGGTTTATAAGGAAGCCGACATATAAAAATCCTAAATTCCTAAATAATTCCTAAAATCCTAAATTCTTCCTTCCCGTGAGACAGATGGATATTATTTTTGGTATTTAAGGTTATAAGGGTTCGTAAAGGGACATGTAAGAGGTATAATCTGTAAAGCGACAGGTAAGAGTGGCAGATGGATCCACGATCCTGGCGTCAACTTACGGAAATGAGCTGCAAATCTGTCACCGATCCCTAAAAAATTTCGGATCCGACCGATAACTCGAATGTACTAGACGAACGTCGGTGACAGATAGGGTTACCGGAAATATCTCAGCGAAATATAGTACCTAACATTGGTTAAAAAAAATACAAAAATTTACAGTACCTATGCATAGTGAGAATAAAGCGCGTATATAGAAGAGAGTGTACACAATTTGAAATGAGATACGACAAGTTAGACGACACATGACTAGGTATTTTTTAATATTTCGGCCAACTAACCTTTGTAAAAATCAATAGAAGTTGGCCGAAATATTGAAAAATAGTCTTGTGTCGTCTAACTTTTCGTATCTCAATTGAAATCATATACACGCTCCTAAGATTTTTCAGTCTTTTTGAAAACAATACAAATATAGTATTTTGCATACCACGCTTCTAATTTCTTGACAAAATTTGTCAATACTTAATATTGTACTATTAATATTTAATATTGTACTTCTTGAAGGCGATCGACAGATTTTAATCGTTTCCAATTTTATTTTTTCCGCTGGATTCTGGATCAGATTGGAGTGACAGCGAAAGAATATATATCATTCACTTGATTGAAAACCAAAAATGTTTTTTCTTGAAGATTTCAGGGTATTTTCCGTCCCTCTACTAGGTTTTTACAAAACAATTATATTTTTTCTGAATCGAAAAATAAAATGATATTTTTTAAAACTAATTGTGTGTTTCAAGTTATTCTCTTTACTTACCTATCCTGATTAATCCAGAGTCTAGATTATTGAGGTTTCAGTAAGTTCAGCATAGCACAACTACAGAGAATGAGACGTGCAGCATAGCACAAGTGAGGAGAAAAATTATGACAGCATAGCACAATCAATTCAAATTATTCAAACTCATGTTGGAGATATTATTTTAACTGCACCAATTGATATGGAGGAGAGAGAAAATTTGAACAAAATCTTACACGTTTAGTACAAATCAGTTTTTTGTCCTCCTGAAAAGGGTCATAATATGTGCCATGCGGGACATATTATGTGCCATACGGGTTCTTAAGCGACGATACCCTTAGCAAGTATAAATATTCATAAACATTCAGCGAGTATAAATATTCACAAATTTGTGAATACCGCCCTATGTCTGGCAACGCTAGTGACAGACCTGAATTTCTGAAAATCTTCCAGATTTCATCCCAGTAACGAGCAGATGAGATCGGAGTGACAGATCTCGGGCATGGAAAGTCTGCAGATAAATTTTTCACGTTAAGGCACGGCGAGCGATCTCATCTGTCACTCCAAATCCGTAACGATATCTGCCAGACGAGGTCGGCCGACCAAATCTGATGCAAATATCGGCTCATGTATGGCCCGCTATAGTCGAGTGTATTCAGAGCGGTCTGTAGGGTATAAGTGTACAGTGTACACTCGTGAAAAACAAAACATTTGCCAATTGATTCTCTAATGACCGAGCCAGTTGTCACCGAATGTAGCAGGGCATGTGCTCGTGTTTTAGGTACCTAAACTTCGTTTTACATTCATAGAACGGTGATTTATACGTTTAGAAAGTTCAACATACATGTTTCCAATCATGAGGATTGTCAGCAAACCGTCATGAAAAACCTGGCCGAGAACTCAGATTGGCAAAGGGAAAATATAATCTGACAAACATCCGAAGTAATTTATAAAATGGAAGCGCGTTGATCTTACCAGAGTAGGATTTTCCACCAAATATGGGTCCTCATCCGTGTTATCGTTGTCCTCCGGGGGGGCATCAACTTGCATCGGTTCCACTGAATTTATCTGAAAATTCTCAAAACGTGCCGATCAATATTCCAAAACCCTACGACGCTAAGGAAATCAGCTAGTAACAACATTTGAAGAAGTATCAGGGAAATCGGGACGTCAAACCGACTCGGTTTACCGATTTTCAAGGTTTTTTTTTGTAACGAGTGACAAAAGTAAAGACTCACCTGATACATAGCGGCTTGTGGCAAAGCTGACATACGACTCCGAAGGTGAATACAAAGATGATTGCGGGCTGCGACACCCGCTCGATCGTGAGAGACCGTGCAAGAACCAAAGAAAATTCGTATTTGACTAGATAAATTATAAAATTGAATTCACTTCAAAAATTGTGAGGTCATAACCTGAAGACATAACCTTAGAAAACCACTCACCTACCACTAGCTCATTACACTGTGTGGATCAGTGTTGCTGATCCAAGGGACGTCGGAACACAATTGATAGGGTGCGCACCGTCCGTTGCCGCGCTACTGTACACAAGCTCCCACCAAATTCAAATTGATAAAATATCTTGGAAATTTGTTGCGATTTTACTTGGATGGAGGTCTCGAGGCCTTCTGAGCGCTCACTTATGGTGTCTACAACAAAGAGGAAAACTGCCAAAATCTCTCGTAGAAATGAAGTAGGTACTAACTACATTAGTAGGAATAACAGATCAACTCGAACAACAAAATTAATAAGCAAAGAGAAAAATTGAAAAATATGAGTAGAAATGCTGTTCAATTTATGTTATTATAACAAGTTCTAATAACTGAGGCGCGGTTTTCCAAAACACTACAAGCGCCAAAATAGGAAAAATGTTTTTTTTTTTTTTTTTTTCGTCGATTCTGATGCAGAATAACAAGACTCATCGAATGGTGGCATCACGATTTGTCAAAACACGTTAAATTCAGTGCAAAACGGATAGCAAAGTTTGTGCGGTTTCGCAAAACAAGACAAATCCCTTTGGTTTTCTCATAACACCACAAATCCATAGGGTGCGTTTTCGAGCAGCTCGCAGGAAACGAGCTCCTCCATAATATGGAAGCTCCTCCTCCAAGCATATTCCATAATAATATTATGGATGGTATTGCATATTATGCTTGGTATTGTACTCATCCAGTAATTTTATGAAGGTCTCCAGCCTTAAAATATCAGGGGTAAATATCGATATATCGCAAGAAAAATATCGACATTTTCTATACATCCCTACTAGGAATTCCCTAGTACCAACTAGGGATGGCTATCGATGAACAAAACATCGATGTTTCGGCATCAATGTTTTTTCTTCTAAAAACATCGATGTCAAAAAAACATCGTTGTTTTGATAAATCGATTGTTTTATAGGAGGGGGATAATATATTTTCATTGTAGAAAAAATTATGACAAGTTAGAACATCAGACTCAATATAATATATTGAGTATATTATATTATAAGTATATTTTACTTATAGAGTTAAAATAGACAATAAAGACTTATGTCAAGATTATCAATCCGTCCTCTCTCGTGATACATACTCCGTGGATACCGATGGCCGTGGACCCAGTTCCTAAAACCACCGCAACCGTCGTTGGCGCTATGTACGCTGCCACCTCCGGCTCAACTTCACTTCTGCTCTGCCATCGACTGCGATCAGTTTCCCTAAAGTTCACTTCTGCTACTTAAGTTCATTACGATTATATTTCAATTAACTTCAGTGTATTCTGATACTATCAAGAACCCGGAGGTATGTAGAATAAATCTCATACATGTATATTTCGATATCCGTTTATTTCTTTGTCCTGAAATGTTAACATAGGTGGGCCGGCGAACGGGTGAGCCGTCCCATGCAGAGAAATAGTGCTCGTGATTTTTCTCGAGAATCCGGTGCGAATCAGGAAATAACAACTGGAAGCTCGTTGTTATAGTTTTTATGGAATAGTTAGAGAAGTATACTAGTTTTCTTCTCTGTAATCCGGACGGGAAGCACAACGGAGAAAATGCAGGTGAGAGCTTCATAAATCAGGAGGAAAATGGCGGCGGACATTTTGCTTCAAAAAAAAAAGGATGATGCAATATTTAACTGAGTGTGCTTCCCGAGTCAAGTCGATGGTCCGTAAGTCTAGCAGGATATAACGATGAAAAACTCAGTTTTATCGATGAAAATCGCTCTTAAATTTCGGAGAGTGCGGGTGATAACTATTCCATCTCGAGAAAAATTAGTAAGGAGGCGCATAAAAAGAAATGCGTTAGAGCGTCGGTAGAAAGAGAAGATCGATGTATGTAAATCGATATTAAGGTAGGTTACAGTTATCGAAGTGGGGAATACGGATAAAACGGCTCATGATAAAACCCGGATTCGAATATTCAACGAAGAATCGATTAATCGATCGAAACTATAGTATCAAAGTAACATTCTATCAGCATTATCGATTGTTGTTCGTTATCACAACAAATTGATTTTCCACTGATAGCTAGAATTATTATTGAACCTTTTCTTTGCAATAAGGTGGAACTACTGACTTTTCCTTTTAATATGTGGTGTATTTCGTGCATGTAAGAAAATTATACCGGTAGTAACAAGGATGTCATGAAGACAAAACAGATGATCACGGTTGATTCCTGTTCAAAATAGTGAGTTCGGTGAATGTTTTGTTTACATTGTTGGCTGAATACGGCGGGAGTGTTACCTTGATACATTTAAATTAACTAAGGTGCTAAGTTACGGTATTTATAAGTTGAAAAAAAGAAAACCCACTCGATAAATATCTAGCTTGGTATTAACCCGGAGTGCTGACATTAGTTCGGAATTAATGCGGTGTGCCTCTTTCTACTGGTAAACCGGTCGCAAACACGAGACACTATTCTGCATGAAAGCCTAGGGACCTAACGAGGTCGGAATTTGCTCACGTCCCCAGTGTGGTGTGTGAATTTAGAGAAGTAAAGTATTTAAATTAATAACAGTATGATGTTGCAGAATCAGGAAAGTTAAAGTATCGCAGATGGCAAGCAGAAGTAACCCGGCTGAATGCAGAAGCTAATAAATAATGAGATTTAAGAAACTAAAATCCGATTTATTTAAATTTAACAAACCCGGAGTTTTCGAATAAAGTTTGAAATAAGATATAGGTTGGAATTAGTCTCTGAGATGAAACATGTAATGAATCGTGCATTTTTCACATTGGGTTTTACCAGCGGGATAGTCATAGCATAATTTATTTATGTGTGTGCGTGTCGCTGAGGTGTAAGCTAGTTGTTCAGGCCCTGTTACCGACGCACAGCGCGTCTATGTCTGGTAAGGTATCTCTATGAGAACGGATACAGACATGGATAGCGGGGCGGATCGAACATCCCCGTAACTGCAACCTCACTCAGTGTTTTATACACTAAAAACCCGAAAAATCACGATTCGGGACGCAAGGTGAGCGAATTCCAGACCTGGGGACAAAAATAGTATTTCGGAGAGAATAAGGCGTGCGCGGTGCTCAAGTAAGAATGTAATTTAACGATATGTCAACGAGTATTAAACTCACGGAGTCATTTTAGTTCGGTGTCTTTTAAGATTCGTTTATTACGGATTAAGGTAGAACTATATTTAACAAGGAGCAAAATATAGATTTAATCTGGTGCTGTAACATTATCTGTTCCGGAGAGAAAAATGAACTCTGACGAAATAAGGAGAATCGTGGAGGAGGAGATCCAAAAGACGAGTGAAGTGGTTAGGCGGGAGGTTGAAAAGGAATACGCAAGCAAATTTGATAAAATCAAGGATCAAATACGGCAGGTTTCTGAGGAGTCCATTTTAAGGATTAACGCTTTGGCGTCCACGCTAACCAACCCGGTGCGTCGTACTCACGGCGATGAAATAATGGTCACTGACGAGGTCTCAAATACGGAATCCGGTGTTAATCCTAACCTCTAAAGCTCGCTCTAGGACTCCAGCACAGAACAGATTGAGGAGTGTTGTTTCAAAAACCCGGAGTAAAACAACCTCAGACGGAGCTCATTATGCAGCACAAGAATCCGATGATGATAATGACGATGACGAAAATACGATGGCTGCCATTGCTGTACCCAGGCCTAATTCCGGGGAAACGCCCTCAGCAATGCATTCTTGGGGCTCGGAGATGTCATTGTTGGATGGTAAATTACCTCAATTAAGGTTTATAGCTGATAGTGGTGCTACTGAACACATAGTTAAGGATAAGAAGGTATTTTCTAATTTAGTAAATTTGCATAATGAAATCAGGATATCGTGTGCAAATAGTAGTAAGGAATCGGACTTAATCATTAGACAATCAGGTGATATAATATATTATAACGATGAACTAAAGAAATTTGGGATTTTAAGAGGTGTGCTGTATGCACCTGAACTAGTAGAAAATCTATTTTCTATTAGGAAACAAATGCAAAAAGGATTAAGTGCGAAATTTGATAAAAATAAATTAGAAATTATAGATCCGAGTTCAGGGGACATTCTAAAAACCGGTAGTTTTGATGGACGTTTTTGGTGGTTGTCCTTTTCGCTTCCTATGATAAATGCAAATCAGGATGAAAAATTAAGGATACTCAGTCTGGTGCAAGGAAATTCGTTGATGACCAAGTCAGAAAGCGATGAAAATCCGGCGAAAACAAATACGGTAGATAAAATCACTAAAGATGTAAACAAAACCGGAATTAAAAGAAAAATTCAGAAACCGGGGCTCAGTTTAGAGGGGAGTTCTGACCCAAAGAAGTTTAAAAAGGATGAAACTTTGCAATTTAGAAACGATGTAGGTCTAGGATGGCATTACAGACTAAATCATGCTTCTCTAAAATATTTAAAGATAGCGGGTAAACAAATTCCGGAGTTGGAAGGAGTCAAATTTGATACTAATATCTTAGACTGTCCTGATTGCAAAATGGCTAAAGCCAAACGCAAGCCATTCACTAGTAAAAGACATAGATCAGATATTGTATTTCATCGTTTGCATAGCGATCTTTTGGGACCATTAAAACCGGTGGCATATAGGTCTCAAGCTAAATATATTGTTACATTTACGGATGATGCCTCTAGGTATGTATTTGCTTACGAAATAGGCAACAAAACTAGAGTAAACTTAGCTTTGCTTTCTTGTCTAGAAGAAATCAGGAGATTAAAAGGCCCCCAAACTAAGGTTTCAGAAATTAGAACGGATGGGGGTTTAGAATATAAAACTAGTGAAATGAATGCTTTGCTTAAACGAGAAAATATAAAATTAACTGCTTGCGAGCCTTACACCCCTCAATTAAACGGCGTGTCTGAAAGGCAAAATTTAGAATTGGAAGAGAAAATCCGGGTCAATCTCATCTCTTCAGGTATTCCGACTCACTACTGGCCTTATGCCATGAGACATGTAATCTATATTCATAATAGAACTCCAAATGGGTCGATAAACTTTAAAACCCCCTATGAGCTTGTATTAAATCATGCCCCTACGGTAAAATATATCAGACGATTTGGATGTGAAGCTTATATCTTGGATACTCAATCCACTTCTAAATTTGCACCCAAAGCAAACTTAGGATTCTTGTTAGAATGTGGTGAAACCGGATACCATCTATTGCACTACAAAAATAAAACGGTGGTTAGGTCAAAACATGTAGATTTTATAGAAAACCGAACCTATGGTGATTATACTAAAAATGAAAATAAGGCTCTTGAACCCGGTAGTCAAACGGAATTTACAGTAGAGGTTAATAGTGATGTTGGTGCCAGTAACAAGGATTCTGAGCTAACTACCAATATTAATCAGGAGGATAATTCCATTTCAATTCAAATACCAACTAGGATAGAAGATTCCATACAGGGCATCGAAAACAAACAAAATCCGGTGCTTATTCATGAAAATGATGAATGTGAATTCTTTGAAGACTTAGGCGATATAGGAGATAAAACATTTTTCCTTCAAGATTCTGGTGAAGAACCTTTAACCTATGCTCAAGCATTAAGAGCACCTGATGCTGATCTTTGGTTAGATGCAATTAATACAGAATTTCAGGCCCTGGAAAAGTGCAACACCTGGAAAATCATTTCTAGAAAGGATGTGCCCAAAGGAATGAAAGTAATGAAAACCCGGTGGGTACATAAGAGGAAATCTGAAGCTGACGGATCGGTAAGGTATCGTAGTAGACTGGTAGTCAAAGGATTTGCTGATAATAATAACTATGAGTTATCAGAAATTTATGCTCCTGTTGCAAGGTTACCAGATGTAAAATTCCTATTAATTTTAGCAGCGAAATATGACCTGGATTTGGTTCAATATGACGTAAAAACTGCCTTTTTAAATGGTTCGCTTGATAAATTGGTATATATGGAAATTCCGGATGGTTATGACAATTATTTACAACTGGATGAAAAATTTAAGACTAAACATGTGTGTGAAGTACACAGAGCGCTGTATGGTCTAAAGGTATCACCAAGAAGGTGGTATATCAGGTTTCAAGAAGCTGTGAACGAGATGGACTTCCAACCATACCCATTTCAACCATGTTTGTTTATGTGGAAATCAGGAGACAAAATAGCTATTCTTTTACTCTATGTTGATGATATACTTCTGGCTACTAATAGTAATCAAAAACTTAAACAGGTTAAATGCGTTTTAGAAAAGGAATTTTCTATAGTTGATCTCGGGGAACCTAGAAAATACCTGGGTTTAGAAATTATTAGAAACCGGAGTGAAGGAACGATAGGGATACTTCAGAAATCTCATATTGACAACATGTTGATGAAATTTGATCCTGATAGTGATAAAATTGTCTCTACTCCTATGATATTCGATAAATCGATTGAAAAGGAGGAGAAAAATCAAATTTGTGATCTTAGTTCCATTCCGTTTAGACAAGCAATAGGCTCTCTACTTTACTTGCAAGGTGGTGCTAGACCGGATATCTCATATGCCACGAATATGTTAAGTAGACGTCAGTCAAATTTCACTTTGAAGGATTGGAAAGCTGTAATCCGGATCATGCGTTATCTTAGAGGAACTAGAAATTATGGACTCTTGTTTTCTGATAAAGGGAATAATAACATTGAATGTTATGTAGATGCTTCTCTTGGATTATCTGCGGAAAGAGGCTTTTCCACAACGGGATATATTATCTACTTATTTGGTAATCCGGTAGTATGGCGCACAAAACGTCAAAATCATGTTGCTCTTTCTTCAGCTGAAAGTGAGTTTGTAGCCATGAGTACTGCGTGTCGAGACTTAGCTTCAATCAGGACCATGTGTTCAACAATGATTGGATTAAATTTAATTCCAATTATCTATGAAGACTCTAAACCGGCGATTAGACTAGCAGAAGTAGATGACTCTTCTACATTAAAACATATGGTTAGACTGTCGTATTTATATGTGCGTCAAGAACATAGAGATGGAAATATTCAAATTAAATGGATTTCAACGGATGATCAAATAGCTGATACTCTAACTAAGCCATTAAATCATGCTAAGTTTGTCAAATTCAGAGATTTAATGCTGTATAAACACTGATCAGATTCTATTTTGATATTAACAGCTAGAATCGACTAAGTCGGAAGATTTGGTCGATTCCATCACCACCATGCTCAACCCGGAGACTGATATGTAGAACCAGGAGAATGCTGCGACCAATACGGAGAACGCTATGCTGAATACGGAGTGTCATGAATGGAAGCTTGTTGCCTTGCTCGGGATACTGGACATCGAGATGACGACTTGGAGGGGAGTGTCAAGATTATCAATCCGTCCTCTCTCGTGATACATACTCCGTGGATACCGATGGCCGTGGACCCAGTTCCTAAAACCACCGCAACCGTCGTTGGCGCTATGTACGCTGCCACCTCCGGCTCAACTTCACTTCTGCTCTGCCATCGACTGCGATCAGTTTCCCTAAAGTTCACTTCTGCTACTTAAGTTCATTACGATTATATTTCAATTAACTTCAGTGTATTCTGATACTATCAAGAACCCGGAGGTATGTAGAATAAATCTCATACATGTATATTTCGATATCCGTTTATTTCTTTGTCCTGAAAACTTATAATATAACTATATTACTATATTATAGTAATATAATATAATAATAATATAGGTACTTAATAATATAGAAAATATAGGATAAACTTATTACATTATACAAGAAGTCTTCCGCTTCATGCAAAAATAACAATTTTGACGCCAGTTTCTCTGTGCTCTGCAAGTTGGTCTTGTTTCCACTTGTCTTCAAATTATTCCCACAGTGACGGCACCTCGCCAAGTTTAGTTCTTTTGTCCTCTCAAAATATAGCCAAATGTCACTTTTTGGGGGCATTTAGAAAAGAACGTAAAGAGCGCAAATAGAAAGTAGAAAAGAAGAAAAGAAAACTAGAAAGATACTACGTATCCCTGTGATTCGATTCAAGCAAATCGATATTTCTTGAATCTGTATAGTACCTATTATTTTTATGCAAGGATTCTGGATAAAACTGGATAATAATATCTTTTTATCCGGTTATTATAATATAATAATATACCTATATATAATAATATACCTATATTATTATTATACTATTGTAATATTATTACAATAACCCGATAAAAAGACATTTTGAGAAAAAACATCGATGTTTGATAAAAACATCGATGTTGAAAAAACATCGAAGAGTAAAACATCGATGTTGAAAAAACATCGAAGAGTAAAACATCGATGTTGAATAAACATCGAAGAGTAAAACATCGATGTTGAATAAACATCGAAGAGTAAAACATCGATGCTGAAAAAACATCGAAGAGTAAAACATCGATGTTGAATAACATCGAAGAGTAGAACATCGATGTTGAAAAAACATCGAAGAGTAAAACATCGATGAAAAAACATCAAAGTTCTTGGGAAAACATCGATGTTTTTGAAACACCGATACATCGATACCCATCCCTGGTAAATATCAATATATCGCAAGAAAAATATTGACATTTGCTATACATCCCTACTAGGGATTCCCTAGTACCAAGTCGAACCTCAGTGCAGCCAACTGATGCCTACAACGCTAATAAGCTGCTAATTATCAGCTGAACACTTGAATTCCTCGAAGATATTTTTCCGTCTTTATTGAGATGTCGTTTGTCATAACCTCATAACCAAGTATGCTTGTTTAACCACCCGACGCGACGGCATGCGATCTTGATGTGTTGGTAGTGTTGGACTTAGTTAGCTTTGACGTGATCGCTGTTGTGTTGTGCTCTGTTGATTCCCAGCAGCTGATTTGGTAAATATACTTTCTTTTCAATTTACTTACTCAGAAATTATTCCGAATATTATATTTAGTGACAGGAATCCGAGCTCAATCGATACCCAGAGAAGAGCAGATTCAAAAACTTCGTTGACGTTAATTTTTTTGAGGTCCGTTTGTGCTGACTGCTGAGGTTCACTTGCCCTACATGTTCTTGTGTTTTTGTACTGAATCATTTCCTGTTTATCGTTAACTCGTTAAATACTGTAGTTTTAACGACACTAATGAAGCGGTAAAGGTGGATCCCTGTTTCATGCGATTTATCCGGTATCGCTACTCCGGTGGGTTTTGAGATGAGTCGCTTCATGAGAGTAGGGTCTTCGCTTGACTCCTAGATATGTATCAAGTTTAATTACTTAGTAGAATGGTGTTACACATGATGGCCCTTAAGTTAGATATGATGCCCACCTTAACGCTAGTCGCACGGTTCCCAAGATGAGTAGTTCCCACGTCAGTTTGTCGGTAGGTGCGACAAATTAGTTAGTTTCCAATTAAAATTATCAATAGTCTACAGAAAACAACAACAATTGTTGTGACTTAAGGAAACCGATACCAGTTTCTTCGGAGCGGTGGTTTCTGTTTCGAACTTGAAAGTAACCGACTCTTTGTATCCGGTCGCTCCTTAGCTGCATAACATGTTATCACACCTACAAAATTGGTTATTACGCGATTTGAAGGGATTATCTGACACGTACTGACAGCTGCATACAATAATAATTATTATTATTGTGTTGTGGGTCGACTTTGTATCGTTTGATAATGAGATATCTGTTTCAGCAGTCAGTTCGTGTCAAATTATCCCTTCTAATCGTGTAATAACTCATTTGGTAGGAGGTGTGATAGCATGTTATGCAGCTAAGGAGCGACCGGATCCAAAGATTCGGTTTCTTTCAAGTTCGAAACAGAAACCACCGCTCCGAAGAAACTGGTATCGGTTTCGCTAAGTCACCTGTTCAAAAAAATAAATTTAAAAAAACATAATTTACGAAATGCGGTAATAAACAAATCAACGATGTCTTGTGAGGAGAGGCGTTTGGTATCGGATGGTTCAAGGCCAGTATTTCGGAGCTATCGGACCGGGACCGAGAAACCGGCTCCTCAAGGTGAGCACCAGGTTCGGAGACGAATCCGACAAAATAACAAACCTTACACAGTACCTATACTGGTACCTAGTATGCTGGTGCAGTATGTCTGATATCTGTAAATGGGTTTTATAGAATCCACAAGTAGGTACTTTCAGATCCCTTCCTCATTTCAACCTCATTTGCCGGCAGGTTCTCTTTTTCGAATCTGAAGGGCACTCAGTTGAGTTGTTGCCAGAACCATTGAGTTGTCACATCCAGTGTATTTTCCTACGCTGTCGGTCAATTTGTTCTGGGGTTATCGTTTGTGAGCTCAGTTCTGCTTGGAAAATCTCCCAATCCAACCATATTAACCATATTATAAACTATAACTACTTATCCTTAACCATATTATAAACTATAATCTTGCTACTAAATCTTGCCAGATTTTGTAAATAAAGCGATATCAATCAATCCATTTTCTAGGAAAGATATTTGCCCTTATTCTAGGAAAAGTATTTCTTCAGTCAGTTTGAGGGGTAGTTTCTCTTCATTTAACAGAAACCGTTATTATAAGACAAGAGGTGATAACCTCGACCTGTGAAGATCTATTGTGCCCTCCCAGTAGTTAGAGCTCTTCAAACTTCTCCGTTGTCGCCTCACAAGTAATCATTTGACATTTTGACATCAGTTTCTATCAGGTACATCCGCACAAATGGCTGGCAGACCAGGAACCTCCAATCCCACAGACAGGCAGGGCAGCGGAGGGGGCTCTAGTTTGGGTCTACATGGTGTCCAGCTGCTTTTTGAGTCCTTCTCAAAAAAAGCCGACTCCAAAACGATCCCATTCACCAACCCTCTACCTCCGTAAGAATTCCTATGCTGTATTGTACTTGAGCCTGGTCTTGAAGTTATTCTTATTAAATGAATCGATTTTATCATCTAAACTGTCACCTTTCTTTACTTTTGTGTAGGCCGTTCTTGAAGCAGAATGGTCCTTTGAGCGAGTCTCCTAAGAAAGATTCGTTCGTCGGAATGCCGATTGGAAGGGGGTGAGTCTTTAATCGTCCACTTACTTTTAATGTACCTACACCGGTACGATTACGACGTAATTGCAAATGGTATAAATGTTTTAAAATTGTTACAGCCCGCCTCAGAATGCGTTTCCAGTTGCGACTGGACCTCCTCCGAATGCATTTCCCGTTGCGCCTGGACCTCCTACAAAGATATGGATTCTGGAACAGGAGATGATCCGGAGGTAAGCTATAATGTTGAATATATCGTCGGGTTGGTGGTAAAAGTGATCAAGTGTAATTCTTTTCACAAAATGAGCTTTTTGCTTATCAAGGCACTGCAGTCTTATTATCTAGCATAGCTGGAAATATTAAAATTATAACTAGACCTATTAAGTTTATTAAATAATTTTATTACCTGTAATAAAATTATTTAATACCCTGTTGGTTTATTATCTTCGATAATGAACCATTGGAATCGCCCAAAGAAAAAAAAATTTTAACCCCCCCTCAAAATTTGTTGGTTTACGTTTCAAGACACGTAGATTCAGAAAATCGAATAAAAAAAAATCCGTCCGTCCGCCGTACGCCGTCCCCCGTACGCCGTCCGCGCCACTTTGCCCAGTTAGCGTTGAGTTAAAATTACGAAATTCGGTTTCTGGGTTTGGACCAGCCCCACAATGGTCCTCGAAACTTTTCATAACCCTAGGTCAAGGGGAAGGGGTTCAAAACGAAATTTAAAATTTCGACAATGTCATATCTCAAAATATTTAACTGAAACGTGTAATTTTCAGTTCACTTTTGAATGACCTGAAAAATTACGAATCTTTTAAGACCAATTGGATTTTTGTGCGACCAGCCGTTCGTTCACAGTGAGCGCGCAAAGGTTTAGGAAAAACACTAATTTTTCGCGTCGAAAACGGCCGTTATGTGACCCAACCCTCAGACGCCCAGAATAAAACTACCTTTTGTCATCTTCCCGGTAAACTATAGTCTAGAAATTTTAACCGTGAGTCGGGGATAGACCACATTGCAATATTTACTCGGTTTCTCATCTGTGAAATTGTTTAAATAATACCTTTTTGTAATAATACAAATTAAATTTTGATGATGAGCTATTGACTTGAAATTTTAAAAACTCTGCAAATTCTTGACACAACGGTTCATTATCTTCTTTGTACAGATCACCCTTCTGTCTAGATCACTAGGTCTAAATGTCTATATCCTAAATGTTAGATTAATTATTATTATCAATTATCACTAATTATTAACAATTTTATCAAGTACCTAGTGAAAATTATTATAATTTATTGTTAGGTATTAATAATTCGTATTTATTATTATTAATAATTATTATTAATTATGATTAATTAATACGATATAATTCTGGGGTTTTTAATACTACGTCGGTAATAATTTTTCTCTAAAAGAAGTACCTACCAACAAACATTCGAAATTACCTTCATTTCCGTATTACGAAACACACCTCAGAACAACAAACTCGACATCACTTAAGCCACATGATGTTCCAAAGAGCTTGTTAGTATGAAAATGGAACTGTATTTCAACAGTTTGATTCACGATCGTGTTGTGAGGCACAATCTTTGAGCCGTCATTGTGAACGAACGGCTGGTCGTACAAAGCTGCGGATGGTCTTAAAAAATTCTACGGAACAAACTCTATCTAAATATGAAATAAAAAACATACCGTACTATATGAATTTTTCGAGATATGAGACTTTCAAATTTTCAAAATTCGTTTTGAACCCCTTCCCCTTGACCTAGGGTTATGAAAAGTTTCGAGGACCATTGTGGGGTTGGTCGAAACCCATAAAAAAAAATTTTGTAATTTTAACTCAACGCTAACTGGGCAAAGTGGCGCGGACGGCGTACGGCGGACGGACGGATTTTTGGTTTATTATCTTCGATAATGAACCATTGGAATCGCCCAAAGAAAAACTCTGCAAATTCTTGACACAACGGTTCATTATCTTCTTTGTACAGATCACCCTTCTGTCTAGATCACTAGGTCTAAATGTCTAGATCCTAAATGTTAGATTAATTATTATTATCAATTATCACTAATTATTAACAATTTTATCAAGTACCTAGTGAAAATTATTATAATTTCTTGTTAGGTATTAATAATTCGTATTTATTATTAATAATAATAATTATTATTAATTATGATTAATTAATACGATATAATTCTGGGGTTTTTAATACTACGTCGGTAATAATTTTTCTATAAAAGAAGTACCTACCAACAAACATTCGAAATTACCTTCATTTCCGTAGCACGAAACGCACCTCAGAACAACAAACTCGACATCACTTAAGCCATATGATGATCCAAAGAGCTTGTTAGTATGAAAATGGACCTGTATTTCAACAGTTTGATTCACGATCGGGTTGTGAGGCACAATCTTTGAGCCGTCATTGTGAACGAACGGCTGGTCGTACAAAGCTGCGGATGGTCTTAAAAAATTCTACGGAACAAACTCTATCTGAATATGAAATAAAAAACATACCGTCCTATATGAATTTTTCGAGATTTGAGATTTTCAAATTTTCAAAATTCGTTTTGAACCCCTTCCCCTTCACCTAGGGTTATGAAAAGTTTCGAGGATCATTGTGCGCCGTACTTGTTGGCCTCCTGCTAGCCGTCTTACGTCATACGCTCGTGCGTCATAGGCTCTGACGCAATATTTGGCCTCCTGCCAGCAGTCTTACGTCATACACTCGTGCGTCATAGGCTCTGACGTACTTGTTGGCCACCTGCCAGCCGTCTTACGTCATACGCTCGTGCGTAATAGGCTCTGACGCACTTGTTGGTCTCCTGCCAGCCGTCTTACGTCATACGCTCGTGCGTCATAGGCTCTGACGCACTAGTTATCCTGCCAGCCGTCTTACGTCATACGCTCGTGCGTCATAGGCTCTGACGCACTAGTTATCCTGCCAGCCGTCTTACGTCATACGCTCGTGCGTCATAGGCTCTGACGTACTTGTTGGCCTCCTGCCAGCCGTCTTACGTCATATGCTCGTGCGTCATAGGCTCTGACGTACTTGTTGGCCTCCTGCCAGCCGTTTTACGTCATACGCTCGTGCGTCATAGTCTCTGACGTAATGGCCCGCCGGTCGCTTGTGTTCTGACGTGATCTGAGGGAAAGGGTGAATCAAGGGAACAAATTTTTCCCGTTTCAGTTTATGTGCCAAAGCAAAGACATGAAAATGTCAAAAAAATGTGTAAATAGGTACCTAAGCCCAACTGTAATGTCAATTTTCTGACAATGAGTTTTCGACTATAGTTTTCATACCTTTTTACTTAAGTACTTATTGCAATTTGAGACAGATAATGAGCTGTTTGCAAATAAAAAGTCTGATAACTACTTTATTACATCTTATTAATCTATTTTCAAGTTCCGATTCACAGTTGAATGTATTTTATTTAGATGTCGTACCTAAAATTCGAAAACGATGGAATGACGAAACCTGTCGAGTACTGACTCAAGTGACACTGTCGACTTCTAACACATGTAGGTCGACTACTAGTGCAAAACCATGTCGACTACTGAAGAAAATGTTGGTCACTGGTATCGACTACTACCTAGAGCATTGGGATTTTTTACAAAACTTGTTTTTCCCTTTTCAAACCATGTTGAATAATATTTCCCGCTGCCAGGTCTTTTAGGGAAGGATCTTGGGTACACAACGAACAGGTTTGCAATGAGAAAGAAACCGAGTGAATATTGAAATGTCATCCATTTCTGACCTATATTTAAAATTTCAAGTATCTAGCTCATCATCAAAATTTAATTTGTTTAAACAAATAGGTATTATTTAAACAATTTTACAGACAAGAAACCGAGTGAATATTGCATTGTGATCCAGTTCTGACCTATTTTTAAAATTTCAAGTCAATAGCTCAGCATCAAAATTTAATTTGTATTATTACAAAAAGGTATTATTTAAACAATTTTACAGATGAGAAACCGAGTGAATATTGCAATGTGGTCTATCCCCGACTGACGGTTACAATTTCTAGACTGTAGTTTACCTGGAAGATGAAACACTAGGTCTAAATGTCTAGATCCTAAATGTTAGATTAATTATTATTATCAATTTTATCAAGTACCTAGTGAAAATTATTATAATTTATTGTTTGGTATTAATAATTTGTATTTATTGTTAATAATTATTATTATTAATTATGAATAATTAATACGATATAATTCTGGGGTTTTAATTACTACGTCGGTAATAATTTTTCTATAAAAGAAGTAGGTGCCTACTGTGCCTACTATCCTAAATGTTAGATTAATTATTAATATCAATTATCACTAATTATTAACAATTTTATTGAGTACCAAGTGAAAATTATTATAATTTATTGTTAGGTATTAATAATTCGTATTTATTATTAATAATAATTATTATTAATTATGATCAATTAATACGATATAATTCTGGGGTTTTTAATACTACGTCGGTAATAATTTTTCTATAAAAGAAGTACCTACCAACAAACATTCGAAATTACCTTCATTTCCGTAACACGAAACGCACCTCAGAACAACAAACTCGACTTAACTTAAGCCATATGATGTTCCAAAGAGCTTGTTAGTATGAAAATGGACCTGTATTTCAACAGTTTGAGTCACGATCGTGTTGTGAGGCACAATCTTTGAGCCGTCATTGTGAACGAACGGCTAGTCCTACAAAGCTGCGGATGGTCTTAAAAAATTCTACGGAACAAACTCTATCTAAATATGAAATAAAAAACATACCGTTCTATATGAATTTTTCGAGATATGAGATTTTCAAATTTTCAAAATTTGTTTTGAACCCCTTCCCCTTGACCTAGGGTTATGAAAAGTTTCGAGGACCATTGTGGGGTTGGTAGAAACCCATAAAAAAAATTTCGTAATTTTAACTCAACGCTAACTGGGCAAAGTGGCGCGGACGGCGTACGGCGTACGGCGGACGGACGGATTTTTTTTTATTCGATTTTCTGAATCTACGTATCTTGAAACGTAAACCAACAAATTTTGAGGGGGGGTTAAAAAAATTTTTTCTTTGGGCGATTCCAATGGTTCATTATCGAAGATAATAAACCAAAAAGAACCCTAGGTCAAGGGGAAGGGGTTCAAAACGAATTTTGAAAATTTGAAAATCTCATATCTCGAAAAATTCATATAGAACGGTATGTTTTTTATTTCATATTTAGATAGAGTTTGTTCCGTAGAATTTTTTAAGACCATCCGCAGCTGTGTACGACCAGCCGTTCGTTCACAATGACGGCTCAAAGATTGTGCCTCACAACACGATCGTGACTCAAACTGTTAAAATACAGGTCCATTTTCATACTAACAAGCTCTTTGGAACATCATATGGCTTAAGTGATGTCGAGTTTGTTGTTCTGAGGTGCGTTTCGTGCTACGGAAATGAAGGTAATTTCGAATGTTTGTTGGTAGGTACTTCTTTTATAGAATAATTATTACCGACGTAGTATTAAAAACCCCAGAATTATATCGTATTAATTGATCATAATTAATAATAATTATTATTAATAATAAATACGAATTATTAATACCTAACAATAAATTATAATAATTTTCACTAGGTACTCGATAAAATTGTTAATAATTAGTGATAATTGATAATAATAATTAATCTAACATTTAGAATATAGACATTCAGACCTAGTGATCTAGACAGAAGGGTGATCTGTACAAAGAAGATAATGAACCGTTGTGTCAAGAATTTGCAGAGTTTTTTTAATTCGATTTTCTTAATCTACGTACCTTGGGGGGGTTAAAATTTTTTTTTCTTTGGGCGATTCCAATGGTTCATTATCGAAGATAATAAACCAAAATAGGTCAGAACTGGATCACAGAACTGGATTCACTCGGTTTCTTGTCTGTAAAATTGTTTAAATAATACCTAATTGTTTAAACAAATTAAATTTTGATGATGGAGCTAGATACTTGAAATTTTAAATATAGGTCAGAAATGGATGACATTTCAATATTCACTCGGTTTGTATGACATGGTATGAGTATGGTATGGTATATTATTGTATGTATGGTTTGGTATAATACAGTATGGTATGATAGGAAAGAAATTCGTATGGTATGGTATGAGTACGGTGAGAATATGGTATGGTGCCGATTTGCAATACAGTCTGGTATAGACAGAAGGGTGATCTGCACAAGGAAGATAATAAACCGTTGTGTCAAGAATTTGCAGAGTTTTTTTCAATTCAATTCCATCAACTTTGTGATATTCATTAACTGCAGGGTTTTGAATAAGGTGTGTCAGGTAAACATGATCAATTGTTTGAGCGGAGATTGTAAAACTATCCAATAGATGTTTATTGATATTTTTGGTGACTGTTCCTTGGGGAACACCGTAAAAGGGTTTTAAACCTAAATAATTATGATTTATTAGCTCTAATTTAAGTAAAAATTGAGTTTATTCATAATGATCATGTTGGAATCATCACTATTTCCAGGTAAAAATAGTCAAATTACCATCTTCATTAAAAACCCGAAAAATATCAGTCACGTGGCATTTTATTCAGTGTGTCCTCCACGTTTTATTCGTTTTGTCATGTCGTTTCGTATATTTCAGGGTTCCATCAATGAATATCACAAAGTTGATGGAATTGTATTGACAAACATTTGGGTGGGTTTGAACAAACATTAGGTTGGAAATCCACACTTTCCTATCTACTAGTCAAGCTGATCGAAAACTTTGGCAGGCTCTCCTGTAAAATGTCGAAAAACTACGTTATTGTAATGTATTGATGAGAGCTGTACATTGTAGGTTCGTTCGGCTCGGTAAGCGTTCAGAACTGACCACGCTCCGTTTGGGGCGTTCGTTTAGTCGCAAAACTCGTCCAGTATCAACAGTCCGCTGTTCATTTAGTCCGTTCAATAGCGGACTGTTGATACTGGACGAGTTTTGCGAGTAAACGAAAGGACCTTGTTTTTTCGGCGTTCTACCTATTCGTACAATAATCTGCAAAGTTTTAGGACGGCCTAATAATCTAAATATCGAGAATCCGTCACCTTGCATTTTTGAGGTGAACTTTGGAAAACCTCTAGCTCAAATATGTGAAATTTCAGATTCGCGGTTTTGGCTTGCGACGGTTTTAAAGATTCGTGGTTTTGGCATGGGAGCGACGATATAGTGTGAATAACTATAATATAGTGGAAGTGTTGAGAGGTAGTTACCATACCAGCAGATCCTGGTTAATGTCCAGAACACCCCAGAAATGTCCTTGGTTTACCCTAGAAACGTTTCATCTACGTTTCTGAAAGGGTCTACCCTGGAAATCATCTACTGTTATCCCTGCTGCACTTAGGCCCTTCGGGCAGGTTTTTAGTGCGTCGGACAGGTCTCGGCTCACCAAGTAGCAAATGATTCAAATATTGCTTGTCATTGTTCATACTTTTTTTCAGCTCCTATGTGTGTTTACCATGTAAGTTAATTCTTAGTTAATCTTAGTTTATTCTTTTTGCCCTGAGTTCGTTGGTATCCACAGAAGAGGGGTAAAGAAAAAGAATTTTCATGCCTAAGTTGCCCCACAGACTTGGAGATTTATATCAACAATATTGTACACAGAAAATAGCTTGTGGGATGCTGTCAGTCATTGTGCAACTTAATTCTGATGCACAATCGTTCTCTGTTTTCATTTCATAGGGCATCTGCAGGAAACACAGGCGGTCGAGCGGAGAGCCCCCAACGAACAGTTACCCCACCGCAAAACCGACCACCGCCTTTTATGCGTCAGGCGAGCGCTCCAATGCCCATCCATCCCAAGTCCTTTGACCCGCCATCTTTGTCGCCTTCCCAGAGTTCACCCCAGGCCAACCGTGTATGGCAACATCTGTTGTAAGTCAACAGTCACGATGTTCTTGAAAACTATTCAATATTATTAGAGTAATTGCCGCACGCTCCAATTTGTTAACGGCTAGTATTTGGGTGCAACTCTGGATGAGAATCTGTAGTGGAGTCAGCATATTGAAGACGTCATAAAAACCCTAAGGAAAATTATACACGTATTCCTAGAACATAGATATAACAACAGTCTTTATGCTCAGTTCTCTGATAAGTGAGGCCCTCAACTCAAGGCAAAAAGCTATAAGTATCTATTTTGATTTAACAAAATCCTTTGATACCTTACACCATGATCGACTGTTGAGGAAACTGCAGCAATGCGGCTTGGATCCAAATGTGGTATGTTGGTTTTCCTCCTATCTGACAAATAGATACCAGTTTGTCGATATTGATGGCTCTCGAAGTGAGCTTGGGCATATACCAATTGTGGTTCCTCAGGGCTCCGTTTTGGGGCCAATCTTGTTTATTCTATATATTGATGACATCTTCCAAGTAAACACTGAAGGTACTCTGATTGGTTTTGCTGATGATATAGTTCTGATCATTGGGGCTGACTCGTGGACGAATGCACATGATGTTGCTGCTCGAGCAGTATCAGTTTTATCTGACTGGTTTGTGCAAAATGCTCTGAGTGCTAACAAGAAAAAAACATGTTATATTACGCACTCTATCAATGTGGTAGGGCAGCCTTACACTTTTGTAATCCCTTTCCATAGTCGTTCGGGTTCATGTTCCTCAAATCCCTGCTCTTGCCCTCTTATTCAATGGGTAGATTGCCAGAGGTACTTAGGTGTAGTGGTTGACAGGTTCTTAAAATGGAAGCCTCATATTCTACACGTAACAAATGCTATTAGAAGATCCTCTTTCGTATTCTCTTTTCTCAATAAATTCCTGTCCCTTTCTGCGCTGACCTTCCATGCTTTTGTTTATTCTATACTTTTTTTTTTTTTTTTTTTTTTTTTCATGCGTTTATTCAGATAATATAACAACTAGTTACATTGATAAATCAGGTAACTATCTAGCTAGATGTTTATTCTATACTGACATACTGTATTCCTGTTTGGGGTGAGGCGTATCAGGTGTCCTTCATTTCAGTCGAGACTGCAGTTAAGTCACTTGTGCGCTGACCTTCCATGCTTTTGTTTATTCTATACTGACATACTGTATTCCTGTTTGGGGAGAGGCGTATCAGGTGTCCTTCATTTCAGTCGAGACTGCAGTTAAGTCACTTCTGCGCTGACCTTCCATGCTTTTGTTTATTCTATACTGACATACTGTATTCCTGTTTGGGGTGAGGCGTATCAGGTGTCCTTCATTTCAGTCGAGACTGCAGTTAAGTCACTTGTGCGCCTTATATTTAGATCTGGTTACTTAAGCCACAGTAAACCGCTGTTTGTAAAGCTCAATGTCCTCCCCCCTAGACTTACTAATAATATTGGAGCAATTTCAAAACGTACCTAAGTACGTTTTGAAATTGCTCTAATATTATTTTATTCAAAATTTTCCCTTCAGTTGCCGACTTCAGGGTGTGACTCGCCGTCACCATGATGTATTAGTACCTGTTCCGTTTCCATATTTTGATTTTTTCACAAGACAGTGCTCGTATCTGGGCCCCAAATTTTTGAATGATTTGCCTAGGTACTCATTTAAAGCGAATTGAAAAATGTAGTAAATTCACATCGTGTTTGAATGACCACTTAAAACAGCAGTTTCTTATTTACAACAGTGTTATTCCCCTATTGAGCTTTTTTCTTTAATATCATTAAGTTTTGCCGCTTTATTTTATTCTCTGTTACAATACACAAAAATGTACCTATGTTCATTTTCTTCCGTTATTAATAATTGCCACAGCGTTTAACTATATTAGTATTCTGTAATTGTTAGCAACTCCTGATCTCCGGACAATTTTTTAAATTATGGAGATCAGTATAATGCCAAAGACTTTAATTTACAGCTAAGGGCTGAGGTCTTGCGGGGGCTGGTGGAGACGCTGAAGGCTGAGGTCATTGTAGGTGTAGGTTCTGGAGCTGTATGATTTTGGTTGGGGTTGTCTGGTAATAGGAAGGCTGGCTTCCGTTTTATCAACCAAAACGTTCTGTTCGCCGCGTGAAGTGTGAAGGCGAAAAACCTTGTCTGTACGAGAGACGAAACGATAAGGGCCATTCTACGTCGGTTCTAACGGCCGTCTCACCGCATCTTGTTGTACAAAAACGTAGCTGCCGGATGGTAGACTGTGGTACGTAACTATAATGTGGTCAGTACCAAGCTGTGCGGTGAGGCTGTTGAAGAGCTGACAGTCAAACTGTTTGCCGCGGTCTGTTGTGATCCGACGAGGCACACCAAACTTGGCAATCCATGAAGAGACGAGGGTGAAGGCTGCAGTTTCTGCGGTGATGTCACTTAGAGGAACTGCCTCAGGCCACATTGAAAATCGATCAATAATTGTTATCAATAATAATTATTATCGTCAACAGATAACGGTAACCCTGCGATGTGGGTAAGGGTCCAACAATGTCAAGGTTGATGTTCGTGAATGCTGGGTGTGCTCAATGTTGATAAACTGCATTTGAGGTCATTGCTCTTGTTTTCTTACAAAAATGTGTACAACATGGCAAGGGAACTAGAGCGGAGACGGCGGGGAATATTTACGTTCCGAAAATTAACACCTCATCAGGGAAAAAAAAAATTGGTTCACTATCGCACCAAAAATATTAAATGTATAGGGTGGGATGGAAGGTGATACATTTAAAAAAATGGGTCGATGGAAAAATGAAATCTGAAGAATTTAGCAATTGATTTTCATTATAGGAGTGTTTTGGTTTGAATGGAGATTGTGATAAAAGTAATATAAAGAAAAGTAATCCATGGATCGGCATCTTTGGCTTCCCCACCACGTTACGAGCTTAGCTGTGGGGGGTATATTTAGGAAGTGATCCATGTTTATATACAAGTACATAATTATTGAACGTGTACAAGTTTCAAATGCGATAAATTGTATACATTTTGTCATAATATGTGTTCGCGCCAGGAGCTCTCCAAAGTCCTATTCATTGATAAATAGTTCGTAATTTATTTTGTTCCTTTTATCTGCAGCCAAGAGACGGCTGATTTTGTTTACCGCTCGGTGCGAAAGTGCACAGCGATAAAGCCGGCTGGCTTTCGCCTCGGAACCCCCGTGCGTTGCTTGGGAGTCCAGTTTCTCTCCGTTCGTCGGGCCCGATACGAGTCGCTCCCGAAACCCTATATTTTTCGTGAGTGATAAAGTCGTCAGTATCTCTTCGCCATACGCTTGACGATCTGTGTCTACTGGCATACTACCCGCCAAGTAGGCAAATAAGTCGGGAATTACCTACTATTGGTATCTTCCGCCACGATCGGAAATAAGTCGGATTGTGGTTGAGAAAAACGGATTAGGCCGACTTCATCCGAGTCGACCCCCTCCGCGAGCCTACTCCTTCGCCCAGGACCGACCCCCACATCGACTTGACGGCAATCCACTTCAGAATCCTTGTTCGAATCCACTTTCAGGCAACAGACTTTTTATGTTATTTTACAAGAAAATTCTATATAATTTTATTTCAAACCTTAAGATTAAGAATCGATGAGCTCATCTAGGCTTGTATAAAATTCCTCTTCAGAAAATAAAACGATTTGTACCATAAATCTGCGAAGTTTTGAATTTCGCCAAGCTCTAATTTCGAATTTGACTATTTGCTAAATATTAGTCTTTCTAATAAGACAATATGACAATATTATTTTATAAAATTTGATAAAATATTATTTTGTATTGAATAAAAATAGAAAGAAAACAATTCAAACAATAAGACAGTCCATCTTGATTCGTAGCTCGAACGCAAGGATTAACGCTCCCAAGGCAGGCACTGGAATGGACCACTCGTCGTCATTAGGAGAGCCAAGGAAGCCTGTTGATCTCAGTAATATGGGACTGAAGCAGATTTTGTGAGTTTGTTTCGTTTTCATCACTTAAGCTTATTAGGCGTTCGAGTGTGGATCATGTTAATTTTTTCTTGTTTTTACATCTTTTTGTCTTGTATAGGGGCAAAGTAGTGGATGTGACAGAGTTGGAAGGAGTTCTTTGTCTGAACCAGCCATCCGTCCGTCCGCCTCCTGGTTTTGAGAACTTTCCAACGCCTCCATCACTGCCGGACAATCCGTCTTGGTTGTTGCAGAAGGGAGGAGCTCTGCCTCCAGTAAGCGCCTCTGGATCACCACAGCATGGCGTCTCTCTTCTGTCCAAGTGGAGAGCTCCTTCTCTGGAGTCAACTCAGGCTGACCCTGCTCCACATTATCCGAAGGAGTTGAGTGGGGGTAAGTTGGTGAATTCCCACCTCAGCACTATCCCTGTACTGATCTACTTGGAACACATGTTGCTGCTGATTGTTTCTCATAACCATGACTGTAGAGGTGTTTTTTTCACGAAGGTTCGAAATGTTGTTTTTTATTTATTTATTTATTGCAACTGAATAATTGATACATTTTCATCTAGCAATATTTTATCTCATAATAATCACTGTGTAGGGTAGGAGTTTCAGCAAAACCTAACCCTTGTTTGCAACATGATCACAGGGATTCACTTCCACTATACAGAACTATTCCTGCAGCACATGTCCAGTGGTTTCTTACGCTTGAGGCGCCGGCGTTCCCCTTCTTTGTTTAGTACGTCGAGCATTTCCAGGTTCTCATGTTTATGGAGGTGATGTTCGTGCTTCTGTGCGTACTTGGCAATTGTTTCATTTAGGGCGGAATTCATAGTCCCTCACTAAGTAGAAATGAAATGCTTAAGTGGCGATGTGACGATGTTTGTTACTGCAATAATTGCAGTATCAAACATCGTCACATCGCCACTTAAGCATTTCCTTTCAATCTATGGGATACAACTCTGGGGGTGTGCAAAAAAGTCAAATATTAAAAAGATCCAAACTTCGCAGAACAAAATACTGAGATGTATAACAGGCGCCCCATGGTACATGCGAAATGATGATTTACACCGAGATCTGAGGGTAGAGTGAGTAACAATTATAATTCAGAAATCCGAAAAAATTCCAGATATCTTAGTTTTCATAACTGAACTGATTGAGATTTCAGCGCATCAACATTTCGAACAGTGAAAAACAAAACCTCTACCATGACTGCAATCTGATTTCGTTTTGATGTTTCAGGAGGGTCGGCACTCCCTGGGGCCAGCAGCCCTGTAGTGGGGGCTCACCGAGAGCAAAAATCTGCCAGAGGTTTCCCTTCTTTCAACGCAGATCCACCTCGAGGGTATACATTCACGTTAATTAATGAAATCTCATACGTAACTACGTATAACTACACATTCCTACTTTGAACTAAACCTACTTTGAACCAAATAGGCCAAATATTTATCTGTTCCAGACCGACTACAAAAGAAAACTTTCAAGGCTTCTGGGATAACTTCGCTGACCCATTTGGGAGAGTAAAAAATAAAAAGAACAAAGATGAGAACTTGGTTGGTGAAGCATCAAGTAAACTGGAAAAACTTGTTTTGAAGGAAAATCCCGAATCCAAGTAATTCCAAACTACCTAAACTACCCACAGCGTCTAATTACCTTTATAGTAGTAGCATAGTCATATTAGCTCTAAAGATGTGGTTTGTAGGAAAGGTTAGATCCAGTTTTGATTTTTTTCTCACCCTTGATGTTTTTGGACCGTTGAACTCGAATCTGAAGTTTGCTGGTAGAAATTTTACCCCGGAAATTGTCTTTTTTGCACTTCTGCTAAACAGTTTTGGCACATGTCCTAGTTTGTTGCCTATATCTCGAAAACGGTATTCGGTTTTTTCGCAAAAGTCATTATGAACATAATTAAAGTAGATTAAATTTTCAACATATTTTACTCAAGAGTTTTTTTGTATGACCAACCGTTTTGCCGTTAGAGCACACCGAAAAATGGGCAAAATGGCCGGAAAGTGGAAAATCCACGATTTTTGCGGGAACGATCCGTGTTTCGACACTTGGTCATCCGTGATTGAAAAAGAAAAACTATATGTACAGGTAGAGGTGGTGTGTAAATCTCATTCAAGAAAAGTGTATTTCCTGACAGGACAGGAGTGCATTTCTTTGTAGTTACTGTAAACTCTCGCTTATCCGAGGTCGGTTTATCCACATTAGGGAGTATCCAAGTTTTTTTTTTTAATCTATTTTTCTAAAAAATTCATAAAAGTTTCCCTATGAAAATGCTAAAACGTTTAGTCTTTAGTTGAATTTTAGTTATTTCAGACTCCACATTTTATGTAACCTGTTGTTACTCTTCAATCTGTTGCAGATCAGTTCCAGTAAAGGGCGACGAAGATAAAGAAAAGAAGAAAAGAAAGCAGTGAGTATTGATTCGTACTGGAACTGGTTGTGTGCGTCTGGGTGTTGGATTTCTGGAAAGAGTACTGATTTGTTGAGGTGAACGGAAAAGAGGTACGAGGGAATCTATCGCGATCTGTCAGTTGCTACCATAAGTCATGTGTGAGCAACCATACAAATCATAGGCTGCTCGTTCAAAACATACTTCCGAGGAATTGATTGTGGTAATCTGGGAGGATATTTTGGTCATGGTAACGATATGTCTGGAGATGATGTTTTCGTTGTACGATGTGATTTTATGGGCAGTACCGTCCAGAGGCCCAGAGATCTATCTGAAGATGAATTCACACGAGAAACGTACTACACTGGAGACCAAAAAAACCGGCGCAGTTGAATTGTTGTCGAAGAGTCAAGTTTAAATCGATAACAGTTGGGTTTGAGTCATTAGTAAGGTCAATAACAAGGTTAACAGAGATTACGTGCAGAGGTCCATCCCTGTTTTCCCTTAACTATCCAGTTTTTTCCTGTAGTGCTCTTATGAATTCACGATAGAAGCCTACAGGAAACCGTGAAACTGGTAGCTACACCAGAAGGGCGGCATCAGGGCGTCCAAGCGACGGATCCTGCTGCAAACCCAAGCAGCGTGATCTCCAGCAAATTGAAGACGAGCCGTTCGGTGTGCTGGGGTGAGTAGAGGACCTAAAGCACGGACTATGGAATGAAGATTAACATCAGCAGGCTTCTGTAGGCTTCTATCGTGAATTCAAGAGAACATTACAGGAAAAAACTGGATAGTTAAGGAAAAACAGGGATGGACCTCTGCACGTAATCTCTGTTAACCTTGTTATTGACCTTACTATTGACTCTAACCCAACTGTTATCGATTTAAACTTGACTCTTCGACAACAATTCAACTGCGCCGGTTTTTTTGGTCTCCAGTGTATTTCGATGTAGACAAGAAAAACGGTGTGTAGTACGATGCAGTTTCTATGAACACTTTAATTGATCATCAATCAAATCAATCGAGCAGTGTCTTCTGGTGTATTTACTTGAGCCATCACACTGTTGTTAATATTGTTGTGAAATATAAAACGAGGTGGTTTCAATGATGGGCTCCCTCCTTGTATCCTACATGAGACTTTCAATATTTCCAATCAACCCCGAATATTTATGCGTACTAGGAGCCCATTCTGCTGATACTTCTAACTCGGCACTGAAAGTAAACGCTACCGCTAGCAGCGTGTTCAGCATCTGACCGCTCAGTCCTAGATGTCACTAAACGGACATTGAGATCAGATGTTTGTTAGTATCAATTGTTTTTGTGTTTTATGCGTTTCTCTCAACTTAATTGCCCACTAATTTTAGAGATAGGATGGGATGTTTTGTTGATCTAAATATTTTGATTTAGTTTGACCCTTGTTTTTCTAGACGGAAAACCAAGAGAAGGAGCAAGAAGACGTCTGAAAGTGTAGATACCCCTGAGACACCTACTTCCCCTCAAACACCTGGCCTACCGAATACCAAGCCGAACGGAGAAAAGGCCTCAGAGCGAAAACGGTAGGTTCGATTATAGTCTCGTCAATATTGCATTTGGCGACTCATTGTTTTATGGTTATTTCTTACGAGCTAAAGCTGTATTTCAGTAAATAAATCATTATCTTTCTCTCTATTACGTCCATCCTCACTATCCGAGTACGTCCCTGAAGGTGACTCCTGGGTATGGATGGGATATGTATATCGATATAATTGGAATATCGATACTTTTCATTCGATATCCCTACTCCTGGGCCATCTCTTTTAGCAACATAGCGTCCATTCAGCTCCGTCCCTAAACGGCGCTCTGTCACCTGATTCCAAAACATTCCTTCAAAAATAATATATTTTTTTCCCCATTTCAGCCCATCCCATAAATTAAAAGCCAAACCCACCAAAGTGGACAGCAGTAAATTTGAAGATTACTACGATATCGACCGCGTCATGGAGGGCCTCCAGGCTAAGACGCTGATCAAAGGGGAGATTCGAATCAATGCCAAGAACTACAGAGAGTGCTACATCAACAACCCAGTGAGCCCATAGCAAGATTTTGTTGTTTGTATTTCAGAAGTCACTACCCCGTCATAGATATTGATGACAAACTTTAGTACCTACTGGTGCTTGACTATGAACGCGTGGTGTAGCTCTTTACTGCTCCCGTTCGATTGAGGTAATTTCAGTGGATCTGATCTCGATGTAGTTGATTTCACGTATGTTTACGGAATTCCTGACGGTAATGATTCATGTGATATTTATAGGATGACAGTAAGGACATTCTCATTTCTGGAACAATCGATAGGAACCGAGCTCTTGAGGGAGACATAGTCGTAGTTGAGCTGAGAAGTGACGAAGAGACCGCGGTAAGGCCACTGAATTCTTTTATTCACTTATTTTAATGAGTAGACACGAATTGGCCAATACAATTATTTTGTTCATTCTGTTCTTAAATAAGTACCTAATTCGTTCTTATTTTTCACAGCAAAACTATTCAATGCAAAAGGCGGCCAAGGTATGTGCTATACTTTTCTCGTTAACCCACCGTATGTCTCCGAATCTCACCATTTGGTACTACAGACATCTTAGTTTGTTCTGAAATCTGGTGTTATTGACAGGTGGTGTACATTTTGGAGAAAGCCCACAGCCGAGTGTGTGTCGGACACCTCTCCAAAGTTCGTGAGAAGGACTACGCCACGTTCATACCTCGTGACTCGAAAATCCCCCGCTTGCTCATTCCGATGACAACCATTTCTATGCACATCATTCAGAATCCAGATTTGTACGAAAGCATCCTCTTCAAAGCCAAAATAATCTCGTGGGACTCGCCGAATTTCGCACAAGGGTAAGCAGCTGTTTGTAATATTATTATGACGAGATAGTTTTCAAACAATTTGTTGGTTTGTAGCTATGAAATGCCCCATTTGATGATTTGTCGCTATCATGTGAGGTATACTGCTGTATCATATAATCATGTAAGGAAGAACGTCCTAAGTCCATTATTTCAGATTTTGAGTTAAGGACATAGTCCGGTAGAGCTCGACGAGACGCGTTTTTTGAGCTACGTTAGAACGTCCTACATTTAGTAGAAAGCGGTGGAACAACGCTTTGTCCTAAGTCCATTGTCACCACTTTGCTGTCCAATTATAATATACTACACTAGATAGTCCTATGTCCGACTTTAGCCCTCGATGTAGGACGTTTTAACCTAACATTTTCCGCTTCTAAGCCTTCAACTTTGAAATTAAGTTATCCCTCCTGTCTTTCGCAATCCTTTAGGTTCCTAAAGGATTGCGAAAGACAGGAGGGATAACTTAATTTCAAAGTTGAAGGCAATTATTCCAGATTGTGGAAATCGTCATCATTGCCAGCCTTCGCGAACATTTTCCATTGTTACCACATTTGTTAATGATACTTCCAAAGTGCTATTTTTCTATAATATAGAAACATGTTATTATAATATTATTATAATAACATGTTTCTTTCGAGTTGGGTTAATGTACTAGTACATACTGTGACATGTTAGGCACAGTGTCAGAAATAGTTTAATATTAATCATCTTGTCATCTTTTTATGACTTAGACTGGTGTATTTTTAAAGGTTCCTCAGCAATTAATAATTATACTTTACGTTTTAGTGCTGTGTTATAAAAGTGATAATCAAGGCTGATAATGAATAATAATTCATAAAATTGATTTACCTACCTAATGCAACTAAGATAATAAATGAACTTGGTTTCTTAGAAGAATGCTAATTTGTTAATGATTTGGATACCTTAGCCAGTACTAATAAAAGTGCGGAACCAGAGAAAGCCGGTATCTATTTAATGTAAGGATTTTATGTGCACACTGATCTTTGAAGATGGGGTAAAAAATGGCTACATCAGGGACTCCTGGACTTTCAATTTTAATTTAGGATTCACGGTCTCATTGAATGGTATTTATTGGAGTAAAAAAATATGGCGTATTAACAGTATTTTTAAAAACGAATGAAACGAACTTTTCCCTGTAGATAGGACGTTCTAACCTGGTGCCATACACGTTCAAGTCGTCCAATGTAGTGCATACTAGGTTAGACCGTCCTATGTCCGTATAATTGCGCTAAAATTGATTATTATCGTCAAGGTAATTGCATGGTTGAACAATATGTGGATGAGTTGGGGGAATAGATCATATTATGAGACACGATAGAAGAAGTTGGGCTTGAATTAATTGAACTGGGTGGATGGCAGAAGAAATCTCACTTAACCTCTTTTTTCTCGAAATCGCAAAAATGGACTTAAGACGTTCTTCCTTATTCTAAACGTGTGTAAATTAACGAATATTTGTCGTATGTTCCAGGATCATTGATGAAACAATAGGCGCTAAAGGCGAAGTTCAAGTTGAGACCGAGGCGATTTTAAAGGAGCTCGATCTGGATGGCGAACCAGTGCCCAAGGAACTCAGCAGATTCATTCCATCATTTGAAATGACAGAAAAAGAAATTAACCGTCGCCTGGATCTCAGGTACACCTCAGTATACAGTGAGATGTTTTATACGTTGTTTTCCAACATTTCTGCTGGAAAGTCCAACTTGAACAGAACAGTTTTGAAACGTAAACCTTTCGTGCTACACACAGATACAAATTGTTGACATCAAATGTGTATACATAATAATTTGGGTCATCTGTTGTGGAGCCCCCATCTGAGCGAAGTAACAAACGGGAAAAATTGTTTTAATGGGTGTTTCAGGAAAGAATGTATCTTTACCATTGATCCGGCTACTGCTCGGGATCTGGATGACGCTGTTTCTGTAAAGAAAATTGGAGACGACTTGTACGAAATTGGTGTTCACATATCCGACGTCTCGTACTTCCTTGACTTGGGTACGCCCCTAGACGTCAAGGTTTCGGAGAGAGCCACAACGATCTACTTGGTGGAAAAGGCGATTCACATGCTCCCGATAGAACTTTGTCTCCACTGCTCTTTGCTTCCTGGCCAAGATAAATATGCAGTGAGCGTGATTTGGCAGATGGATTCTGAAGGTATTTTAACATGTACAATGACCATTGACAAAAATGTTGACGGAAACCGTCATTCCAGAACTTCAACTTAGAGGGTGTGCTGACTGAAATTTTTGCAATCCTCTGTTTCAGGGAACATCAAGGACACCAAGTTCGCTCGTACAGTTATTCAATCCTGCACAAAACTGTCATATGAGCACGCCCAGGTGTGTTTTATTTTTTTTCATTGCTTCTATGTTGATGTAATCTTCAGGTTCGAACAGAGAAACCTGAGCTCTTTACGGTGGGGTTAAATTTAATGTTCTTTTGCGGGGGTTTTTCGAATTTTGGTTATACCACGTGGTTTAGAAGATATGAGCAGGAAATTAATAAAAGTCCGGAAGAGCTCACTCCGGAAGTAACTCCGGAAGAGTCCTCGTGTCCGAAAACTTAGCAAACATACCCTCCCAAACATTACCTCAAATTTTCGTTAACTTTGGAATTGAGTCCAGCACAACCCGATCTATTGTACCAGGCTCCTGTACTATGTGCAAATTTAAGGTTTCTGAGGGATGTACACTAGGGTGGATCGATTTTGGCAAAAAACAATTTTTTTCCTCATTTTTTGATGCAATAGCGAAATTATCTTGCCTTTTCGCCTGAAAAACGCTGGGTAAAAATAAGGGCCCTGACAAAAATTTCCTTCAGGCTCCATAACTCATATGAAATATGCCCTTTTGAGGAAAATCTCGAGAGAACCCCTAACTGCCGCAAACATTTTGCTAATCCCTCAGAATGCTTATGAAACACAAAAACTATGAGAACAAAGAATTTCAAATCGTGAAAAAATCAAAAAAAGCAGCTGTATAATTGTATAATATTATATCTGATGGAGCCAGTTGATTGATAAAATGATGCGAATGAGTCACTCGGTCAGACAAGATCCTTCTTTGAATCAAGCTTGGGATTTTTCTTTTGAGACTCTATTGAATATGTAGACATCTCGTGCTTTCGCCCCACACACCTTCTGTGACGCTTCAGTTACCAGTTAATGCATCTTTCCACTGCCTGTGTGTGACACGGTAAGGATGGGATGCTCTGGAGTTCTTCATCAGTTAAGGCAGGGCACATTGTTTTGGTCAATTGAGGTTCCAAGACGAGGTCAAGTGCATCAAAGTCGATGAGTTCGGTGTAGTCTTCAGCTTCAAAGTTTATTGTTGGCACCTTGAAGCTCCTTGGCGTCATAGTCGGGGTCTGTCTGGCTCGCTGGATTATTTGAACGGCTTTTTGTTTTACTTCAGAATTACTGTCGAACAAAATGGCCATCAGTAAATTTTCTGGGTGAGCCCAAAAACCATCACGTTGGATGACCGGATCAATCACACTCTTCAGTCTGATGGGGAGGTATCATGAAAGGGTTATCATCTCGAATAAATGTTTGGGCCCATCCTTGAATGACGGATTCATTTTGATGGTGAACCACATCGGGGCGTAAACTTTCATAATGTATTCAACCAAAGTCTTCAAAGCATCTGAAGGACACTCCATGGCGACGTACAAACGTAGAATACGACTCCCTGCGGTAAGCCATCGTGCATGAGACATTTTCCCAGGTTTTCTGTGTATAAGAGAGTCTGCTACTGATCCACTATCCAAAGAATTCACAATGTCGAGAAGGTACTTTTGATCAGTTGATAAATCCAAATCCATGTTCATCGGAGGTAAATTCGACGCTACAGGCTCCAAATTAACTACAGGCATGTCCTCACAACTTTCCAATTTTTTCCCAATCCCCCCTGAAAAGTGTGGGGCCCAGTGTTTGCCCCATCCAAATGCCGCAGTAAGTGTCTCAAAGGTAATTCGTTGGTGTGGAGCAAGCAAATCATCCACTGGAATGATAATAAATAATATTTTTCCAGTTCAGCAATAAATCCACCTTTCCGGCCCATATTAACTGCAGTTCCATCACAACCAATGACGCAGAGAGCACTTGTGTCAATCTCGTGGTCTATTATAAATTCGGTAATTGCCTTAACGATCCCAGAAGCAGATCCGCCAGCCGGAGCTGTGTGCCCCAAGAATTTGGAACCTGGTTCTTCCAGCAACGTGATGTGTTCCTCAGTTACGGTAATCATGGACTGTGTGGCTCCTTTTTGAACATTGGTGATCGTTTTGTCTTTGCGACCATCATAAAAAATACTGACAGGGTGGCGTTTAGCCCTGACAACGACTTTGGTCAACCTCTCCTTCTAACGAGCTCGTCGCAGTTTATTTCGGTCAATCGTCATTTTTGCTTCTATTCCAAAATCCTTTAACACAGAAGACCTGAAAAAGTCGACCGGGGAACTGGGAGGAAGGAGAAACCCGAGTAAAAAGTCAAAGCAGGGTTTTTAGTGAACAAATAAAACTTCACGTGAGGTATGGAACCTGAAGGAATTAATTTTTTTCAAAACCCTTTTAGGGGTGTTCTATCAGGCCTAAAAGGCAGCAAATTTTACCTATTGGAAGTAAGAAAACAAATTGTTGGAAAATCGATCCACCCTAATGTACACATGACGACTTGTAACTACATCTGCCGGCCACAGAACTCTGACTTGGTTTGTTGTTCCCACAAACAAATCCACTCTTGGAACAGAGTTCAGAACTGGCTTGTCCTCCCTCTGTAATGAGGAGTACCCATGAGTACGAATTCTGCTGAGTTTTGCTCATTATCGTGTTCAGAGTAGTTTAGTGATGGGAAAAGTTGGTAAGGTTCGAAGTAGAAGCTAAGTTACCCACTAAAACCGAAATTTCCTGGACGCTACCTGTGACGTCACTTCGACCAACGGACCATACAGGTCGTGACGTGTAAAGAAGCCTTACACTCTCTGCCGAAGCTGATGCGCTCTTGCGGCTTTGAGGTTCTCTCAACAACTTTCACGGTGAAAGTTTCCCTCCCTTGCGATTTGATAACACGAACGTTATCATTTGTGTTTCCCAAGTGCACGTTGAAAGATGACATTCAAATGTAAAGAGTGTTTTTTTTTTCGGGATGCTCCAACACCAGCAAATGTTACCAAAGAAAAATATCAAAGTACCAAAGCTGACGAACCACAATTAAACTGCGCTTACATGAGACCTTTGTCTCCTCGAAGTTTGCTGGAAACATAGCCCCAGCAGTGGCCTTAATTCGATTTTGACATTTTTTTCAGAAATGTCTTTTGATTTCTCTTCAAAAATGGAGAATATACCATTATTTCATCTTTCGCATAATTAAATTTAGTTAAATTCAGCTGTACCATATATTGTACGTTGCCCAATCCCCAGTCCGATCGTGTAACTGATGAAACTGTAGCCAAACATGATGTTTGAACCTTTGGGAGTCCAAAAGCCACTTGTGTTTACATCCAGCAGCCTCTCAAAGTCACTTCTTCCGCCGGTACATGTATGGTTTTTTTTTTTTTTTTTTTTTTTTTTCGTAGGCCGGTGAGGAAATCTTTAAGAACCATAGGTGGACTTGGATCTCGTAAGATACCTGGAGAGGACCGCACCTCCAGGTTATGTGGGACTCAAACCTCACTAAAACCTCACCTACCTTTCCCGTGTTGGAGCTCAGCCTGGGACTGTTTAACACATTACTTCGGGCTGAGTCCTCGGGAGTCCTCTTCACTCTGCTTGCCTTTGTCGGTCCGCGCCTTCCGTACGTTGCCGCTCCCGTTCAAGGAGCATCTTTATCCTCAACACCTTCTCCACATATTCTGATGTGAGGGTCCAATGCTGCTCCAATGCAGTACATGTATGGTACTGGGTGCATTTACGCTGGTGCACTGAAAAAACTGGCTCTCCAGTCTATTGCTCATTTTGAGAGCGTTAATCAGGGATTCACGAGTTGAAATGATAACAGAAGCACAACATACAGTACACTAGACTTCTAACTGCCGAAAACGAGTGGGTGAGTCGACGGTGGCGCGCTCAAGCTCTGCACGCTAAGGCAACAGAGCCCACCTTCACCCATGCCGTCGGCTACCCGTGACGTCACCAAAACTGGTTTATTTTTTATGCATGTCTCGTGCAAACTCAAAGTAGGTACAATTTTAGCTCAGTGAGAACTTTTGAACAAAATAATTTAAAAACATGTGTGGGCACTCCTCATGGATTCATTTCTAGTCAAGCAGTATGGCCTAATAAGCGAATTTCCGAAGTATCGTCCTTTCCTCAGTCTCAGTTCCTTTTCTCACTATCTCTCAACCTTAAGATATAGAATTGTTGGGCCTCCAAACTTTCAAGTATTGATGAACAATAACGTTTCAGTCAAGTTTTAGTCACAGAAATGTGTTTTTCTGAATAATTTCGTAGATACACTGGAATAAGACAACTCCTGGTCACAGAAATTAGAAATCTAAAGTTGAACTCAGAATGCTGTAATTGTCTACAAATTGTGTACTATACCCTGCTAAGTTTGAATTCATTGCAATAAGTATCCTCGAAAATTCGCTATTAACCCAGAGTTCTATTCCACGTTTTTATGCATTTGACAGAGTATCATAGAAGGGGAAGATGTCGAGCTGCCGACTCTCTACAACGGCGTCACTCCCGAAATGATACAGGAATCCATCCTCACTTTGTATCGAATCTCCAAATGCATGACCAAACGACGTTTCGACGGAGGAGCCTTGAGAATCGACCAGCCCAAGGTCTGTTTCAGGGTGAACGAACACACCGTTCCAACAGAAGCCAATTTGTACACGCTCAAGGAGAGCAACAGGTGAGATTATACTATTTGTATTTCTGAGATGGGAGGCGTTTCATTGACGAATACTTGAAGTTAATGAAGTAACGGCTCTTCGGTGCAGTCACAGTCTAGAATAGACACTATGTGGCCTGAAAAGAGTGATGTGAGTTTAACACAGTGTTTGGAATCTCCTCAAAAGTAGGCAAAATCAACTTATTGGACGGTGGCTCGAGTGAGGACATACCTCGACCAATTGAAAATTTAAGACAATTGTTGATTTATTCCAAAACTCCAAAGATTTCCGAAACGATTGCATAGATTTTGGTTCATTATCTTCGATAATGAACCATTGGAATCGCCCAAAGAAAAAATTTTTTTAAACCCCCCTCAAAATTTGTTGGTTTACGTTTCAAGATACGTGGATTCAGGAAATCGAATAAAAAAAAATCCGTCCGTCCGCCGTCCGCGCCACTTTGCCCAGTTAACGTTGAGCTAAAATTACGAAATTTGGTTTCTGGGTTTGGACCAGCCCCACAATGATCCTCGAAACTTTTCATAACCCTAGGTCAAGGGGAAGGGGTTCAAAACGAATTTTGAAAATTTGAAAATCTCATATCTCGAAAAATTCATATAGAACGGTATGTTTTTTATTTCATATTTAGATAGAGTTTGTTCCGTAGAATTTTTTTCAGACCATCCGCAGCTTTGTATGACCAGCCGTTCGTTCACAATGACGGCTCAAAGATTGTGCCTCACAACACGATCGTAATCAAACTGTTGAAATACAGGTCCATTTTCATACTAACAAGCTCTATGGAACATCATATGGCTTAAGTGATGTCGAGTTTGTTGTTCTGAGGTGCGTTTCGTGCTACGGAAATGAAGGTAATTTCGAATGTTTGTTGGTAGTTACTTCTTTTATACTCGTAGAAAAATTATTACCGACGTAGTATTAAAAACCCCAGAATTATATCGTATTAATTAATCATAATTAATAATAATTATTATTAATAATAAATACGAATTATTAATACCTAACAATAAATTATAATACTTTTCACTAGGTACTTGATAAAATTGTTAATAATTAGTGATAATTGATAATAATAATTAATCTAACATTTAGGATCTAGACATTTAGACCTAGTGATCTAGACAGAAGGGTGATCTGTACAAAGAAGATAATGAACCGTTGTGTCAAGAATTTGCAGGGTTTTTTGGTTTATTATCTTCGATAATGAACCATTGGAATCGCCCAAAGAAAAAATTTTTTAACCCCCCCTCAAAATTTGTTGGTTTACGTTTCAAGACACGTAGATTCAGAAAATCGAATTAAAAAAAATCCGTCCGTCCGCCGTCCCCCGTCCGCGCCACTTTGCCCAGTTAGCGTTGAGCTAAAATTACGAAATTTGGTTTCTGGGTTTGGACCAGCCCCACAATGATCCTCGAAACTTTTCATAACCCTAGGTCAAGGTGAAGGGGTTCAAAACGAACTTTGAAATTTCGACAATGTCATATATGATATATCTCTAAAAATTCTCAAGAAACGGTGTAATTTTTAGTTCACTTTTGAATGGCCTGAGGAGGCCAACAAGTACGTCAGAGCCTATGACGCACGAGCGTATGACGTAAGACGGCTGGCAGGAGGCCAACAAGTACGTCAGAGCCTATGACGCACGAGCTTATGACGTAAGACGGCTGGCAGGAGGCCAACAAGTACGTCAGAGCCTATGACGCACGAGTGTATGACGTAAGACGGCTGGCAGGTGGCCAACAAGTACGTCAGAGCCTATGACGCACGAGCAAATGACGTAAGACGGCTGGCAGGAGGATAACTAGTGCGTCAGAGCCGATGACGCACGAGCGTATGACGTAAGACGGCTGGCAGGAGGCCAACAAGTACGTCAGAGCCTATGACGCACGAGCGTATGACGTAATACGGCTGGCAGGAGGTCATACGACGAGACCTTTTATGTCTCTGCGCCCCCTCCCACACCCACACCGCGTACCTCGTACTTCATTTTGGTTTATTATCTTGGATAATGAACCATTGGAATCGCCCAAAGAAAAAATTTTTTTAACCCCCCCTCAAAATTTGTTGGTTTACGTTTCAAGATACGTAGATTCAGAAAATCGAATAAAAAAAATCCGTCCGTCCGCCGTACGCCGTCCGCGACACTTTGCCCAGTTAGCGTTGAGTTAAAATTACGAAATTTTTTTTATGGGTTTCGACCAACCCCACAATGGTCCTCGAAACTTTTCATAACCCTAGGTCAAGGGGAAGGGGTTCAAAACGAATTTCGGTACGACATGGTATGAGTATGGTATAGTATATTATTGTATGTATGATTTAGTATAGTACAGTACGGTATGATAGGAAAGAAATGGTATGAGTACGGTGAGAATATGGTATGGTGCCGATTTGCAACACAGTCTGGTATAGACAGAAGGGCGATCTGCACAAGGAAGATAATAAACCGTTGTGTCAAGAATTTGCAGAGTTTTGAATTTATTATAAATCTGTCCACCGTACATATGCGACAAATATGCATTAAAAAAATATTGTAAAATTCGAGAAATTAAGTTTCGGTACTTGGAAATAACCACTCTACCAGTAAGTTTCAATAAGGAATGATCTGAATGAAATTCTCATTTCGTAAAACCATTTTGTAATTGCTGCTTCTACAGAACATTATTTGTTTTACTATTAAATAGTTGTAAATTTTACAACTTTTTGCAACATTCACGCTATTCGTGCTTAACAAAATCTCACAATCGGTGACAATGACTACTCATGCTACTTTCTCCACGTTATCATTTTGAAGTAACACGAGTGGGAATATCCACAGTTGGAAATGAGAATCCTTCAACTTTTCTGTACATACTTCTTTCAATTATAATCAAACTTATCTGGTTCAAATCTGGAACACAACAGTTTTAAAATAATTTTCTATATTTTTCATCTTCTTACAGATTTGACAATTTTTGACAGAAAGCTGAAGAATGTATCGAACTTTTGAAGAGTTGGGAGTTTGGAGTGCGTTTAATCTGTTCCCTTTTCAGCTTTAGAAAAAAAAGTAGAATCAAAGATCAATTCGAGGACTATCAGAAAAACAAACGCCTCTGCGACCCCCCTGGGCGCAGGAGCAACTGTTTCAAGAATGATATCGTTGTGTACCCATATGGGCCCATACACATTGTACAAATCATACACATTTTAGTATACTTGACATGTATTTTGGTGACTACAGAGTGCAAACTCCCTTATAAAAGGAGACAATTTTAATCATACTCAACCCATTTGTAGGGGGTCTTCTCCATTAAAGCTTTCAATAGATGACACTATTCGTCCCCAATCACAAAATTGAAACCAAATGAACACATCACGAATTTCTAAGCAATGGAGTCAGTTCGGGGAGAAGATATCATACCTAATTCAATTAGAAAAATCCAGGGTCCTCTGTAGAAAATGTGAATATTTTGTGTTTGCTATATCTGCTAGCTAATTCTCACAAATATCAGTCTCTGGATGGTTCTAGGAATGCACCCCTCTTACTAATCGCATTTATGCAACCGAAAATCCACCATTGGGTGGATTTATCATCGTCAAATATACGACGATATACCTTCCGATATAATATTATAATCTACTGTGAGAGTTGAAGAGGTCAGTAATGAGTGTAATTCTTTGAACGAAATCAAGGGGTTTGAATGGAGGGAAAGCTGATTCTCCAAAAATTTATTTTCCGAAAAGTTGAATCAACACAAATATATTGTACTGAAGTAGTGAACTACAATGATCACAAATTTACAAATAATCCCGGTTTGGTGTTACCTTCTTCATCCGTTTGAACCTGTTCCCCTTGGGGAACCACCGATGTTTGGTCGTGTAGGTGATGCTTTTGAGCTCGTCAATAATTTGCAAGTTGTGTTTCTTCTTCATGACTGCCGAGTAGTCGTCCGTCTTGAGGACCTGCGGCGGAGGTGGTACCACGGAAGGCATTGGCTTCGTGCACTCGTAAGGTACAGGTTTTTCCGGGTGCCAGGCCACGAACATCGATCCGTTCCCAGTTAAAACAATCGGATCTTCCACATTCGAAATGTGCCTGACTGGGAAAACGCTTGAAGTTTTAACAACAACGTTCGTCAGGATCCCACGCAGCGGAGTGATGAGTTTTGAGACAAACATTCTCAACTAATGATGTACACCACCTTTTCGAAATTAAAACTGTATTGAATTTGATTAATCGAGCATTCTTTCGTAAGTAATATCACTTTGTAATGGTAAAAGTAAAAATCACGAGTATAACCTTCTTTTCGTATAACCGTCGGTTGGTTGGTTGTTGGCTATTTCTGCCGTGGCCCCGAGCGTGTAGACACATTTAAGCCCCGAACCTCATGGAGGAAGGCATTAAACCTTGAACATCATTCAGAATTGAGTTGGGTATCAGTTTTTCTCGAGTTTTAGTTTTATTATAAGAAATTATTGGTTTTATCGTAAGTGGACTTACTGGGAAATTGCTCCTTTGTTTGCTACTAAACTAATCTAAGTACTTACCTCACACATCCCGACATAAATGTCAAATTTAAATGTACAAATTTTGTACGTTGTTGTGTAAACATAATGCAGTGCTTGTGAACTACTGTTTTGGTTAGTTTTTACAAATTTTACGAGACAAAACACTGAAGTTACAATTGGTAATTATAGATTCTCATATAATTGGCGCAGTTTGGATCTAGTTTTTGCACGAACCTAATGAGTAGTAAAATTCAATTGAACGTCAATTTATAACTTCGTGAATAACTTGATATAAACCGAGGTTTTCATTTAGGCCTTTGGAGGGTAGAATATGCATTCCAAAATTCAAACTACAGGTACGAGATTTTCTTTCAAAAAATGCAATAAAAAAATTGGCCAAAAACCATGATACAAGATTATTATGAGATGCCATCAATTTTTATGTAACACTAGCCGATACCCGTGCGTTGCACTGGTCAATATGCATTACCTATCGCTCTCTCAGCTGATACGTACTGATGCTACATACGTATGTTATTGTCCAAACCGGAAAGGTCAACACTGTCAATAAAGTTAACTGATGTACTTGACCTAAATTACAACCATCACTATTAGATTGACAACTGTTACTTCAAATTTGTATACTTTTCCCCACTTGCAGTATTGAAATTACCCGAACTGTGTGAGGGACACTACATCACATTCTAACCTTAAGGCTTTCAGTTAAGATTTCCGATTCATTGCACTGGATATCGCATTGAGGCTCTCTCCAATGAAAGTTTTACTAAGGCTATCCAAATTCATAATAATTATTGGGACGTTATGTGTGTATATAACAAATGTGCTATGTCCAGGGGTCAATTTACGCGATTCTCATTTAAGTGGCGCAGTTTGGATCTACTTTTTGCAACTAACCTACTGAGTAGTAAAATTCAATTGAACGTAACGTTTTACAAGGGCTTGTTGTCAATTTCAGACTACTGTCGAAAACATGTTTGAAGGCTTTTTATAGCCCTTGAAATACGCCCGATCGCTGCACTAATTCAGTAGATTCCATATGATAGGCCTAACAGAGCCCGAATCCAGTCATGTTGCACGTTCAAGCTCAGGGTGTAACAGAGTCCGAACTTTGATTGGGGGGAAGGTAATGAGGTTCATAACCTAACCTAATCTAACCTCTTTGGAGCACGAAACATTATAGAACCTGGTTGGTTCCTGCCGGGAGTCTGGGCTCCACGTTACAATATCCATAATTTCTCAGTGTTAGCAAAATATTTCGGGAAAGAGTTCTTGTGTTGATATTTGAAATAATTCTAATACATCTTACCAGGAAATTCCAGCCTTGATCAAGCTGTTCTGATTGAGTTCCAGTATTTTTCACCTTGTTCCATTGATTGGGATTGAATTTTACAGACAAAGTTATTTCTTTCTATTGTATATACAGCGTTTAGGGACTTAAGACATCTACTATAATATTGCCCTCCCTTTTATCCGCCCCCCCTACTAGCACCAAGTTATCATTGCTCATTTTCGTTATGTTGCAGGCTCATAGAAGAATTCATGCTTAGAGCAAACGAATCGGTGGCCGAGTTCATACACAGCAAACATCCCGAGGTCGCCCTCCTACGTCGTCATTCTCCTCCCAAAGCTGAAATGATGAGTAAACTGGAGCAGTCCCTGGCGACTATAGGGATATATATGAACACATCAACAGCTGGGCACGTTCACAAGTGTATCGAGGAAAATTCAAGTGGTGATCGAGCAAGGGGGATCGTCCTTAGTCTCCTCTGTTCCAAACCAATGACGGTACGTTATGATTATTTATTACTACATCTACCGAAAAATCAGGTTTGGATTTATGGTGTATCTAACTAATATTCTCCAGGACAGTCGCGAGAGAGATTGTGAGAGATGGAGTATTTTGGGCCGACAGCCACGGCTCGAATGGTGAGAAGTCTCAAACTCCACAATCATCTGGAGTTGATGAGCCCTGCCCAGTTCTTTGCCAATATCTGACAAATCCATGCATTGCTTTGACATGTTTGGAAATTTTCAAAACGCCATACCTATAACTCGGGAATTTTTAGTAGATCAATATAGTTTCTTATAGAGATTTAAATAGATTTTGGCTCGGAGATTTTTTAAGACCATCAGGATCATCATACGACCAGACGATCGCTCACAATGAGAGGGCTCTGTAGAAGTGCCGAGTATAAATTGTCAACATGAGTGTGAACTAAATGTTCCATCTCCCTGATGCACAATCAAAATTTTTTGTGCGGGTTTAATGAGTACAAAACGAGACCAAAGTGCAAACGTCGAATTTTCTAACAAGGTGCGGAGGCCATCCGGTGGCTGTTTTCTTTAGTCACGTCGCAGTTCGAGAGTGTTGGCCGTAACATATATTATTACTACTATTATTTTTCGATGAACTGCTAAAAGTCTCGACCTCCAGCAGACGAATTTGTTTATTTTTCAATTTCTGATATGTAACAGTGGAATTTCTGTTAATAAACTTGTACTTCTTTTTACTAATATTCACCATTGAACTCCTAGAGAGCTGAATACTTCTGTAATGAAGTGGACTCGCACCATTATGCGCTCAACATTGACATGTACACTCACTTTACATCACCCATCCGGCGGTACGTTGACGTCGTTGTGCACAGAGTTCTCTGCGCTATCCTCGGCTACAACGATCTCCCTAAATGGGACACTCATGATGTCAAGCAGTAAGTATGTCTTACGTTGGTAACTCTTTTGGAAATACACGACTGTCGTATTAAAAATATTATTTGACGTTATCTCGGTAGGTTTTGTCGAACGAGTAACAAGAAGAAAAACGCAGCCAAAAAAGCTGGTGAGAAGAGCTGCGAGCTGTTCACTGCCCTCTACATTCAAGAGAGGGGCAGTTTGGAGATGGAAGGGATAGTTCATAACGTGATCAGTCATGCTATGGATATCGTCATAGTTCCTCTAGCTTTCAACACTCGGGTATACTTGAATGTAAGTTCTGCTCAGTTGTACTTTATTTTCAATTTTTATTCTCTCTAATAAATGTATCTCTTCGCCTAAGAAACAACACCACGTATTAACCAAACGCCTGTTTTTCAGGAGAAGCTAAAAACAAATGCCCAACCACGTTGAATGGTGATGTGTTCTGTATAATTTTCGAAGTTTTTTCATATTAGATGTCTACGGAGATCAAATTCATGCTAACTATCTTATGCGGCGGAAAAATGTGAATATGAATGAGTTATAACCTCATTTTGCCCAAAATGGTTGATATGCGGTGCTACTTCTTACGCGACGATCTGCAGAGTTATATTACAGCTTATTAGATTCTCCTCAAGACGAGAGTTGACCCTTGTCCTTGTTTCCACATTCTTCAATACATTATGAGTTGGAGATTCCGAGAAAACAGAAAGATGTGGAAGTGACGGAGAATGACGTGCAGTTGAGTATCGTCGATTCGAGCTACATCTGAAGAATTAGGCTTCTGACGTCTGGTTTTGGTGGATTTTCTTTATAGTATCCAAAATTAAGCGGCGTGTCCTTGGGGCGACCCCGACTAATCGATTCCTCTGGGTAACCCAACCCTATATCGACTTCGTCAAACGCATTTTGGGGGTTACTCTGAAATCGAATCTAGACACGGAGTCTGCTGGAAAAATTGCGAAGTTAATGGAACTTTTACAGGTTGTTCAGAAGAGGTGTGGGGGAGGTGTGGGCTCTTTCAAGGTATCTAATTCGAGGACCCTTGCTAACTTGGGGAGGGCCGAAAAACTTAACTTCTGAAAGAAACATCCTACAGTATCATTTAAAGTTAAAGGGAAAGAGTAATACTAGATGATAGATGTAGAAAAAATAGAAAAATGTTGTCCAGTCTGTATCTAACCTCAAATATAGCCGAAATAGCCCTTTTTCATGTACATAACCTCAAATATCTCGAACTTCAGACGTGATTGGACAGTTCTGAGCTTGGATTCAGATTCTACGCAGAAAATTACTTCGGAAATGACATCCAGCTGTTCAATAACAAATCCTGGCAGATCTGAGTAATCCAAAACTTTCGAGGTTATCCCCCCCCCCCCCCCCCAAGTTGGCAAAGGGGCCCTCGAAGTGGATAACTTGTCAGTCAGAGAGAGAGAGAGATATTTTTTATTTGCCGTCAAACATTGTTGTATGACAATGGTCAATAAATATAACAATAATTTTTAAATAAATAAGTGCAAGCTAGAGTACTGGTATAAATATCCTCTGCTGACATAATGATAACTTGAAGCTAATAGATAAAACGATTAAAACAAGGAACTATGAACCTCTCCTCACTTTGGCTCACTATTTATTTGAGATCTATATTGGTAATGGGGTTAAAATATTCATCAAAACTATACGGTGCCAAGTTCATGAGGGTATTCTTACATGTAGTGCAATATAAATTTAGATTCGTAGGTATTGCTCAAGTCTTGAACCTCTACAAGGAGGGCGTTTGTAGACATTTTGGCACCACCAGCCCACAGAATTTTGGGCGAAAATCAACCTGCATGGTGTGGCTTATGGAAACGCAGGGGGTGCCTCCCCTCATAGATCAGGCGCAAGAAAATATACTGAGCTGGCATTGTTAGAATCCCCAATTCCCTAAAATACTTTCTTCAGTCAGCCCTGTAGTGGGTCTTAACGACTGCACGTACGGCCCTGCACTGGCAAGGAAATACTTCGGACGCAAATGGTGAGTGAGTGGCCCCAGCTCAAGAGGCTGTATTCATGCGGCTATGGAAAAGACTATAGTATGCGCAGACAATAGCTTCCCTAGGCATGAAATCGTGGAGTCTTCTATCCAAACAATGGTCATTCCAACGCAATTCGGGCTCTAACTTAGTTCCTATGTCAACGAAAATCAGACAGTTCGTCACGTCGACGGACTGTTGTTAGGAATCTGTCAGTTAGGAACTGAAATGTGTCAATTAGGAATGACTCTATCAAGGCTACTGAGCCCCGGCTGAAGTTGTCCAAAAGCAGTTCATGCGAAACACAGTCGAAACATTTAGCTACATCCACGCAGATAGCTGAAGAATATTTGCTTGCTACAAAATTGTTCAAAATATGACTTGTAAATGAAACAGTATCCTCGGTCGACATCAACGATCTGAATCCAAACTGACTTTCTGCCAAAAGCCTATTGCTCTCCAAAAAGGAAGTGATTTGCTTGTTCAATCTCACAGCACCCCCGAACAACCTGTAAAATTTCCATTAACTTCGGTCCAGGGTTTAAGTGCATATCTACTGGACTATTTAGGTATAGTATCATAAATCCGCCTTATTTCAGGCCCAATCAAGTAATCCACGGATTACCCCAGACCCGCCAACATTCACCGAACCCACTTCCGTCACGTCATTTCTCTCTACTTTGCAGAAGCTCCCGGCCAAATTGGACTTCCAAGAGAACTCCTTCAGCTCTTCACTGACTGTCACGTGGAATCACGCTCCCGACCTTCCCGTCACCTACAAACTCTTCTCGACGGTCCAAGTCTCCCTCAAAACACTAGAAAATCAACTCACCGTCGACGCTCAGCTAATTCCTCCTGTTCCACTTCCCGTTGAACGACCCGCCAACTAACACCTGACGTTGCTGATTCTGATTGAGTTATGTCGAATCATCAGTAAGAACTTTTCAAATGTAACAAGATTGATTCTTCCTCTGTCAATCTCATTTTCAAACTATGTATTTATACTCAAGTAGTTTTTATTATTTGTGCGTGCATTATAGATTTATTTATAACGTGGTCATTTGAACCGAATGATCATTTAATTTGGTTTTCTTTCCAAGACGTTCGTGTCACATCAGTATGGATTCTGACAGAATCCAAGTCCTCAGTGTAATATTTCGGACTTCCCTGACTTCTGGGAGACAAAACCGACCTTGTGTTTGAAGAAATCCTTGAAACCAACTTGATTATTCGATTATAATCGTTCATTTGACAAGGAATCGCGCCTACTACAGCATGGATTTCAATTTTATTTTTTCCTAAAGTTTGTTGGGGTTCCTTGTTGGTTTTGAGTCATTTCGAAATTCGAGATCTCTTGGTTTGAACAAAAATAATCAGCTTTAAAATTGAAGTTTACTCGGGATTCAATATTCATTCAAATCAATATTTTCATCGAATTACCATGAAACGTTACTGTCAATTTGTGATTTCTATTTTTCGAGTCAGGAAATGACACTAATTTGTAATATTTCAACGCGTTATCGGTGGTCAAACCGCATGGGTGAATAGAAATGGTTTTACTAGTTATTACCTCATTCGAAAACATGAATCTCACCAGTTGGCTTTAGGTTTCGACGTGAACGAGCTAACGCTCGCGACAAAATCGTGGAAACCTGTGTCAATTTTTTTGCAAAAAGCAAAAAGTTACTCCCATCCCCGAATTTCGTATAACAATAAAATTCAACTCAAAATACTCAAAACTAATCGGAGTGAGATATTTTTCCTCTTTCGAACAAATGTGTTCCTCTATCTGTCTGCGTGCCTGGAAAGTCTAGTCATAAGAATTTCGAGGGTGGGTACAGTGGATTGTGAGCAATGTTGCTAAATTTCAATTATCATTTCGTCTGCGTGTGCGCAAACATGAAAATACTTGACCACGCATGACTATGATGTGGTTCTATCCGACCGATTCCGATGAAATCCTCCTATGGACCTCAGCGTTTCTGCTTTTGATGACGTCATCGACACTAAGAACCTGTGATCCACACTTGGAGTAACCGGTTTTCCAACCGATTTCAATTGAGCTTTCATGGGACCTGGGGGTTTACGTATCCTCCTTCATCAACTCCAATCACAAATAAGTTTTCATCGAATTCCTACTCATTTTTTAGAGTGTCGGAGGACCTGTAACGGATCCGTGATCCACACTCAGTCCACAATCCACAATCAGTGGTACAATACCCACCTACGTTCATACGTCCCAAATCGCTCAGTACCGTCCCAAAAATTGATAACAACTATTCGAAACAAGAATTTTCTGGCGAATTCCACTTTCCGAAATCAATCAGCACCCTTCTAATACTCTCGTGTTGGTAATTCGATTTTGATATCGATCAATTGAATCATGACAAAATGTTCCTCTGTGTTCCTGAGCCATTTGGGTAGTATGCGTAGAACTCTTCGACTTAAGGTCGTTTGATAATTTCCTCAATTGGGTCGTTCTTGTCTCTTCATCTGTACAAATTTACATGAATTTCTCTCGGGGTTTTGCGGTGTCAATAACTGCGAGAAGTACAACATTTTTTAAGACTATAACACGTTATTTTTCACAGTCTCTAACCTGTTTTATATAGTCGAATTAATTGATCTCGCCTTCTCAAATGGATTCATTGCATTAACATCTGAATGAACTACAAATCAACTAGACCAGTATATACAGTATAATATACTGTATTTTATTATATAATATTATTAAATACCTCGAATTGTAGTGGGGGAAAATGCATTTAAATCGAAGAGTACACAACCAAATACACACGAATGTTTTTTTTTTTTTTTTTTTTTTAACCAAATTCATGTAATAGTGATCACGTATAGTCACTATCCGTATATTTCACGAGTTATTTGTATATTGGACAACGTTTATTATTTATGGTGTGAGATAGCCTACTCTAGGTTGCATTGTTGTTCGTTGAATATGAATTGATTGTTTATGGTTATTTCTTAGGTGGAAAGAGTTATTACTTAATCGTGTATGAGAGATCGACCCAACTTATTTAATGGTTACAATGTAAGGTTACAAAGATGGAGGCCACGGTACCTTGATAAATTGTTTAGTCTTCCTCATTGTTGAGTATTGAAATGACGTAATTTGCATTTGGCAGGTACTGAAGTACCTCGATTCTTTAAATATGAAAGAGATCGCCGTCCATGTTGTCTCTAATGTATTATTGAATCTGTAACGGATTTCACCAGCTCCACCTATAAAAGTCTGTTCGTTCTGAAATTCGGTCAATCATAGTGATGTTCACATAAAACCATCGAATTATGATTGATTGGTAGCACAGTATATCATTCAGATCAATCCAAACGTTTATTTATGTCCCTGTGGGTACTAATTATTTTAAATGTAGTGATTTTATATTGTATTAAAATGTCAGTGTAAATCATTTTTCTGTTCATTTAAAGAGACGACAGAAATGAAGTTGAAAAATATACTGACAGAAAACGAAGTCAGGTGGGGGTTTGACGTTCCGCCAACCCTTACCTCAAATTGTTCCAAGTTCTGAAGCGTTCTGGGTGGATACTTCAATACTATTATAATACCCACAGTTTGCTCATTGGAAGACCCTGCAGCAATAACGAGCTAACTCTAAATTTTTAAATTTTGGAAAATAGAAAAAAAACGTTTCAAAGAAATCCGATTTCATCCTGGGCTTTGAAATGTTTCACACTCACTCTTCATCAACCAGGAAAGGTTTTTAATGTGAAAGCACCCCGAAAATCAAATCTCCTTGAGCTCAGGGCCAATTTGATTTTGGAGCTGGCCCCTTTTTGCCACAACAGGACTTCAGTTTCCTTTGATTGTTGAGCAAAAAACATCGATGGACGTCCCTTGCTGATTCCAATATAACCCGTTCATTTTGCAATTTTCTTGAAAAAAAAAACTTTTTTTTTCTCGTATTCATCACACGTTTGGCAAAATAATAAAATGAAAATCGAAAAAATCGGAAAATAAAAATCGAGGGAAAAGTTGGTCACGGGATGCTTTTTTTGGTATAGCTGGAGCATAGTCGTTACACTGAGCTCTGGTGATAATTACCTGTTCAAATTACGATTTCGACAATATGAGATTCTCGAACTTGCAATATGATTGTGAACTTTATTGTCAGAATGTCCATGTCTCCCCGATATCTTCCATGACTCCGATCAGCCTAGAGATAGGGATGCAGCATCGGAACCAAATAATCGATTATAACTCAAATGATTTATCATTAGCTAATAATCTATGTGAACCGATTAATCGATATTGGATTAATCGAAAACAAATGAACCAATTTTGTAAAGTACTTATTTCAAACGCATAATTATTTGCTTTCCGATGGATTTCTTGATCTATAGGTGACGACCTATAGTTAAATTACAAGGCTAATGAAGATGAAGGAATGCCAAAACGAATAAAATTACATAAAATAGTTTTTTTAATTATAAATTGAGGGCACCATAAATTGAATCAATAAAAAGTTGTGTATAGGTACCTATTAAAAAAAGTAGTGTTTCGGGACATCTTGTAAAAATAAAAGTTTTGAGAGGATATCACCAAAGAAAAATTTTGTTTAACCCCCTCAAAATTTGATGGTTTACGTTTCAAGATACGTAGATACAGAAAATCGAATTTAAAAAACTCTGCAAATTCTTGACACAACGTTGAATTAACTTGATATCTGAAAACCATGTCCTCTTCAACAACGTCGGTTTGGCTTAATTTGTAGGTATTAATCGATTTTTATTACTGATTAATCGGTTTTCGAATACATCTGGATTTTGAAAGCATTTTTTAAGCATATTAGAATGCATCAAATAGGTACTGTTGTATTCGGAAACCGATTAATCAGTAATAATGTCGATTAATCGATGAATAAAAATAATCGGCATCTGAATATGGATTAATATTAATCGTGGTCAAATCATCGATTATTCGATTATTTATTTGCATCCCTACCTGGAGACACCCCACGCAAAGCAGCAACGCTTTTCGGCAGATTCTTATTTTCTGTCGCGTTCTGAATATACAGCAGTCTAGTTCCTGGCCAACCCGCGGCCATTTTTTGGCCTTCTCCTGCTTATGACCTGGCTCTGCATGTTTCTAGCAAGTTGAGAATCGTATATTATAAGCCGGACAAGATAGCGCGGCGGATGCGGTCACTTTTATCGAAACCACAACGCAGATTTACGACCAAGGTTTCGGGCATAAGTTGAACCAGGAGCTCCAGGAGCTGGCTCGTTTTTGCTCCAAATGAACTAGTGCGATTCGACCGTTTCTTTTATTGCCACTAGATAGAGCGATTCTGTTTACGTTAAAAACGCGACAACCCCCAAAACGTCCACTTTTGGAGTTGGCTCGTTATTGCTGCAGGGTCTTCATTTGATGGGTGTTTGCTTCAGTTGTCGTTGGACCAGTAGAAACTCCATTCCTCTTGTATCATGTCCAGCATTTCCTCTTGTGGTATATTGAGAGCCACTCGAGGGGATGGTGTTATGCACGAACAATAATTAATTGTTAATTTTTTTATTCAAGAAAACAGTTTTCAACCACTCTTCGCGCCCAAAAATCGTTCAGAGTAATCCTTTGATCACCATTTCACAAAACTGTGATCCTAAGTCCAGTCTGTACATAACGCCATCTGCAGCTTGGCAGGAGTGGTTTCCATGGAGTGTCTACTGGTTGTCGTTCATTGTGACGTTTATGTTTCAATTGTACAATATTTTCCTTTTTACTGTACAATGGTGACAACATTTTCGTGGAACGCCACGCTCGCAAGAATTGATGTTATGCAATGTAATTTGATTCAATTGGATCACAAGACTAAAAATAAACTCGAGTGGATAGTACGTTGTGTCGTTTTTTCAGTTCTTTCCCTTAAACAATGATGAAAGGCTGTTTTTATGGCAGTCAATAGGGAGGTCTAAGGGGGGGGGGGGATCGAGCCCCCCTCCCCCGTCCCATCATTGAGCTGAATTTGTATTTAAGCAGCCTAATGTGCAATTTGACCTTCATTTATTTAAAATTTTAGGGGGGAAAACCTCGGCCCAACTAGACGCCTCTCGGTAGTATTTTTATTAGGTAAATGTTTTTCTTATTTCTCTTGGAGAACGCGGATTGGATAAAAGTATTGGATTGGAATAGACAATGACATAATCATGTTAGTAAGATCTGGCTACTTACTTGCTGTATGAAAATGAATTTATATTTGGAAGGGGAGTAGTAGCTGTTACAAGTGTGGTAAGTGTAAATCGCTAACTCATTTTCATAACTAAACCAATCAAATTTCTTTTCTGTTTTTTTTTTTTTTTCGCTGTTCTGTGTAAACCTTGAACGGCAATGATAAAAACTACACCAACATCTAAGTTACCCTAATTCCAAGAAATATATTTTTATAACCCTAGAAAAATAAATATAAAATAAATAAATATATTTTTATAACCCTTTTTCTAGGTCTGCAGGATTGTATTTAGTATGGTAGGTTGATACCAAACAGTACCGTGTCTTTTTTTTTTTACTATTTCCTCCATATTTTTACAGAATAGCCAGTTCGCCGCGGTAGGGGGGGGGGGGGGGTCTTGACTGCAGTCGCCTCCCTGTTGGCAAGTCCTGGATACTGGCTGATAATCAGGTAATTCATAAAAGGTAATTCATAATAGGTAATTCATAAAATTCCCTTGTAATCAGCCGCTGATTACAAGGGAATTTTATGAATTACCTATACCTAACAAAATAATTTTAGAAAATAAATTATATCATACAATTCCTTTGAACAAACAGCTTGCAAAGAACTGCTTCACTTTTTCATTTTTGGGGTGAGAGAGTTAGGAAATGGGTGAGTGTAAGGGGGTACAGGGCCACGCTACGCTCCAGGCCCTATGCTGCTGTAAGTCCTAAGGAAGCTACATACCAAATTACAGCTTCATAGAGTCAAAGCTAATTTCTACGCTATTCACTCTATGAAGCTGTCATTTGGTATGTAGCAGGATAGGCCCCAGATCTCCTACATAGGAGCCACTCAGCTGATCTGGGGCCTATCCTGCTGTAAGTCCTAAGAAGACTATAATATATTTCGATGGTGAAGACGAGAAACCTTGTATCGCCGATTTTTCCGAAATTGAGTTTTTTATTGCTACCTACCTATTACAAACTACTCTACCGATATTAGCGCTCGCAGCGCTGACAAAGTGAGTTTTTAGCCTTAAAATCGATTGTAAAGGTTCCTCATAACGAGCATGGAAGAAGGGAGATCTTCCTTCTTCCATGCATAACGAGGTAAATAGAGTGTCATATCGAGGGTCCCACAGCAACACCACGGACTGTCATTTTTGGCCAAAATGAGTTGGTGGTACCATTGGAACCGCATTCTCGCGGCGGATTAGTTAAAAATATAAGTTGGGACGATTTCTCAATAGATAGCGCAGAATACCGAGAAATGTCAAACCAACGGACTGTATTCTTCCCCAGAACTTGAGGCAACCCAACGGACTGTCTCAGTTTTCACATGCGTTCAGCGTGAAATCTAATGGTCGGCGCGTACTCCTGATTTCGGTAAGTGTTTGACAGTATAATAATAAAGAACTTATTTTTAATGTTTTCGGTTTCTTAATACTTCGATGGTGGCAGTGGGATGATTTACTTGTAATTTACAAGTTGTAAATATTTAATTTTTTAGATCGCATTTCTTGACGCCAAACGAAACAGTCCTACTCTTGATGACAGTCCGTTGAGTTGCTTCACCATTTCCTGTTCAGTAAGTTGTGTTGCGTCCCGAATTAAGCATTGAAATGAAGTTTTTTCAATAGTTTTTTCGCCTTTATTTCGTTACTTAACTGGTTATGAACATATCAGTCATTATTATTTTCAGTGAATAGGTTTTTTCAAGTGCCTTTTGTTTTTTTGAGCTGAAGTTGGCATTCAACCACCTTGATAGGCACTATTTTAGCGATGATTTTTTTTTCTTTCTTTTTCATAGACACCACATCTCAATGGAAGACAGTGAATACATTCCCTCAGATGAGGAAGGGACAACTGATGATGGAAGTTCAGATTGTGAAGGGCTTATGCATGTAGATGACCTCATGATTTCAATGGGTATGAAGAACCACGCAGAAGTTGTCCAGCCAGCCAAATCTTCATCAACTGAGCCTTCCCACGTCACGAAATCCCTCCAGTCAGCTGAAGAAGCTCCAACAACTGAATTCACAGTTCTCCCTTCTGAACCAATTGCACTTCTAAGTGGTGAACCTCATTTTTGTCCCACTGCAATCGATGGCAGTGAGTTCCTACTTGAAGACACCGACGTGGTTGCCAGGGATGTGATCATCTGCAGCGAAACAGGAGATCAGAATGATTTTGCTGGTGTCCCAGTCATTGATATTACATCAAACGTAGAAGAGATCGTAGCAAACCCATTTTGCAGCTCTGATGATCCGTCTTGTGTTTTTAATTCCCCGTCTTTAGGCCTTTATGAGGATCCCATCACAGACTCGTTCTATGCCTTTGATCTCCCACATGACAAGTTGTGATTTAAATTTTAAAAATACTGTGATTAAAATTTTAAAAAGATTGAGATTTAAATTTTAAACAGATTGTGAATTAATTTTTAAAATATTGTGATGCAATTAAAAAGATTGTGATTTAAATTGTTTGCGTATATCCTAATAACCCGTATGTTTCTCGTCCAGGGTCTACAGGACCAAACTGTGGAAATCGGAAAATATCCATGATTATTGAAATTATTGAAATTTTTGATGGTGAAAATCCAGAGCGAAAAGAAGGTACAACACAACTTACCATCAAGCATTGACGAAACAACACCACTTACTTACCGTCTTCATTTTCTTTGATATTTGCTTTTTTGGCCTCAAACTTGTTTTATACGATAAAAAACGCTATCAAGAACTTGGAGAACTAGTGGGACGAGAAATTGAAAAGATATTGTAGAGTGAATTCATTGAAAACCACTCTTTTGGCTCTCCTGAAAAGTTGGCGAAATGACAGTCCGTGGTGTTGCTGTGGGACCCACGATATGCACCAAAAAACAGTTTTTACAAACTACTCTACCGATATTAGCGCTCACAGCGCTGACAAAGTGAGTTTTTAGCCTTAACATCGATTGTAGAGGTTCCTCGTAACGAGGTATGTAAATAGGGTGTCCATGGAAGAAGGAAGCCATATAGGGTGTCATAGGCACCAAAAAAACAGCTTTTTTGCTCTCCTGAAAAGTTGAGATTTTGGAGATACGAGGTTTCTCGTCTTCGCCGTCGATTTGGCGTAATATATATTTTGGCATATTATGCCAAATTACGAGTACAATTTCTCGCGGGTTTGATTTGTGTTCCTTCAAGATTATCATTGTTGAGCTTAGGTAGGGGTAGGTTGCTTTTACGTTCTCAAAGAGTGCATTGCCGTTTTCAAATTTTAAATCAACCAAAAATTTGACTCATTTTGAAGCGCAACGTGGTGACAGCTTTTGGAACTATTTTAGGTCGGATTGGCCGCATGGAGGTCGTTCCCCAAAATTTGGGTAATCACGTGGATACCATTCAACACATCATCCACACGTGGATACTACTCATCATATTTGTTAGCATCCATAAAGTTGTCCATCCATCCATTTTCCCTTGTCACTTTAATCACAGCTTCTGACTAGGGATGGGACATCGAAAGAAAACATCGATATTCGATGTCGATGTCAACATCGGTAGGCAACATCAATACCAATATAACATCAGAAGATATTCAGGAAAATTGATATTTAATATTTATCGCTGTCGATGTTCTCACCAGAAATAAGTTATCGCTTGGACTCTGTCTCTTTGCCCGGTTTGTCTTTGTCGCTTGGTTTGATTTTGATTCAGTCACAGTTTTCTTTTGACACAGTTGTATGGAACATTTACTTATAAATAAATATTACTCTTTGTAATTTGTTTGGTGTTAAAATCTCGAACTGCCTCCTAGCAAGTAGTGGTGGTTTTTCACAAAGGTCGATGGAAAGTCTCCATTCTCTTGACGAAAAGTTTTTTTTTTAAATTTAATTGGATTTTGAATTTGAATTTAATTTAAATCTCATTTCGGTTTTTTTTTTTGTACCTACTTATAAATTCGTAAAAAATCCACAGTCCTGCAGCATGGCCATAAGAGGGAATTTCCGAAGAAATAACTGGTTTTTATGAAAATTGTCTCCATTGAGGAACAAGATGTCCATGAATAACATCTCAAGTATCGACCACATTTCTTCATCTTCAAAGTGCTCCAGTTTGAGAACGGAATAAGGTACTTATCGCAATTCTGAGTTCAGCATGAAGAAAACCTTTAAAATGAGGTGACACTCGTCAGACTGTCTCATTTTGGGAATTTCTGGGTAATTCCCCCCCCCCTTAGATTGGCCCGATTCTGCCCATCTACGAATTTAGCCTTTCGATTGCTATGACGGATTTTTGTACAAATTTGTATGCAACATTTTATTCCTGAAGAACCCGTGTCCTGTGAAGGACAAGTAATTTTTTCAGAATTGAGTAATAAATTGGACCGATGTTATCGGGGCATACCATGGATGTTATTGAACGTGATACATCGATGGCAAAAACATCGAAAACGATGACAAACATCGATATATCGATGTCCCATCCCTACTTCTGACCTTCCCCAAAATGACATTCTCACTATATATATATATATTTGTATATATTTTTTTAAATGCAGCATCACCGAGCAACGGTAGACAGATCCATAAAAATCCAAATTTCTTTTGAAATTAAGCTTCGCGTTCCTTGATAGTTGAACTCATTCTTAGTTTGGGCACATTCATTGCCTTGACTCTTGATTCTGCAACTACTTTGATTGTTGCTGTAAAGACATGTACATTTTGTGTTACTCGGTGTGACGTCAAAAGATGTGTGACTTTTTTCCGCTCGTTTGCCCGTAACGTGAACTTTTCCTTGCAATTTCACGTAAGTTGATTTTGAATACCGAATAGAATCGAAATCTGATGTTTAACTAAATAGTGTACCTGAGTAAGTTCGTACTTATCGATATTGAGCTCTAAACGTGTTTCCTTGTAAGTTGAACTCTCCTGTAGAGGTTTTTGTTGTTAGAAACTACACCAACCGAAGTGATATCGAAATAATTTTTACGTCGATTTAATACTAACTCCATGAAATGTCAACACTAATTTAATACTAACTCCATGAAATGTCATCTATGTAGAATCTCTTGTCAACTGAGCGGTTTTGCATGCCCTTCAGGAATCGTGGTTTTGGGTTGCTTCCTGCCACAACCGTAGTTTTGGTTGTTCGAGATTCGTTTTGATTTGTCAAACTATCACTTTCATTGTGAAATGATGAAGGTAACAACATACACAATAATTGTGCTTACCGGACACCTTTAGCGTTGAAACTTCTAGGGTAAAATACTTAGTAGGCACTTACATAAGTATAAGCTTAATTCCATTCTACGTCTTATTAAGTAAGTGCGTAAATATGCGAGTTTAGATAACTCAATAGATAAGTGAATTGTAATAGTAAATAACTAGTTAAGTTAATATACGACGTGTAGATAACCTAATGTCGAACTTGTATAATGCCCCGATCGTAATACTCAAGTTCTTCTTTTTCATGATTTTAGACGATGGAGGACGATGCGATCGGCGCTGAAAACGATTTGCTTGATTTCGACGACTCTTTAGATGATGATGAAACACAGAATGTTTGTGGAACAGGCTCTCTGTCGGATATCGAGATTGATTACGAGACAAGGTCTGAGGTAAATGTGAAATCACGAGAAATTTACTCGCATTAACTGCAAATGTGGTCTTTTGGTAGGTAGTGTAGACAAGTGTTTCATGCTTTTTGTGTTGTCACTATTCACTATTGTGAATGGTGGAGTCCTAATGGCGGGTTCACATGGAGCGGATTGCGTATTACAGTAGGCGACTTGCGTATTACAGTGTCCACAGTAGGCGACTGGAATCCTCGCGAGTTGGTGAACTTTTGTGTGTAGGCGTAATATTGTTTAATTTGTTGTTTCGTGATTAAACGTGAGTGAGGTTTGCATTTTCAGTAGTGCTGCCATTTTGCACTACCTAGCGAAAAAAAAATAAATAAATCAAGACGGAAGTCAGTCTCCTCAATATAATATATTGAGGAGACTGACATCCGTCTTATATATTATATAGTGTGAGAGCAATATGGTGAATTCCACCATTTGTTCTCGCAACTCAGGAAGGATGGTGCGGCATTTTTTGCTTACTCCAGGATGGCTGTTTCAATTGCTTTGCTACACAACGTAATAATAGACCGAGAAGGTGTTCCGACAGACGAAGCCGATGAATTCAGAAACAACCCTTTTTCTCAGACAAACAACAATTTACAGAATTTTCAACCCTCCCGCGATAATAATAGGAGCTCTGCTTCTGCAATTCCAGTTAGAAAAGTGAGTAGGTTGAAAAAAGACTTCAGTTCCACAATCTTTGTGGAACTGAAGTCTTTTTTCAACCTACTCACATGATAATGGAGTTCCACAAACTCAGCGCTTCCACCATAAAAACTATCAAGTTAGAAAAGTATTTAGTCAATATTTCATGCAGAGAGATGCAAATTACACCCAGCAGACTGCATGGCATGCAATCTGTTTATGCAAACAATGTTTACTTACGTGTTGTTTACTTACACTATTGATTATCTATTTTTTCTATAGTTACTAGCAACACTAATGTTTTTAGCAATTTTCCTGCTTATTACAATAATTAAAAGTTCATATTAAAAAGTAGTATTTACTTACTTGACAAATTCATTTCAGTCGAGACCTCTTCCCACGCCGCTTCTACTAAAAACCTATTTTTGTACTGGTTACTTTTCTTCTTCCAAATCGCTTTCCTTTTTTGGATTTAGCTAATAATTCGTGAAAATTAATTATTAAAAGTTCAATACTCATTCCAGCCATTTTCCGGGGAAAAATGAGAGAAACACGGGCACAAAAGGTAAACAGCCGCGCGACCAAAATCAAACTGGTTGGAAAATCAAGCGACTGCACGCCGAGTCGCGGCGTCGGGCGGCGGCACGGTCGCTTGCGCAGTTCAGTCGGTCAGTTGCTAGGACACGGCGTTACTCTGTGATTGGTCGGCGTCGAAGGTTGGGAGTGTACTTCCATTGTACTTGACCAATCACAGAGCAGTACGCAATCCGGACTTTCCGCTCCAATGTGAACCCGCCTTCTAGAATCTGATAAAGGTTGGGGGAAAAGTAATCCATTATATTAGACCATCGTTGTGGTTGATGAATTTAGTTGTGAGTTAGAGCCTTGAAAATGGAGGTGAACAAGGAGAAAATCCGGTATGTTTTACAATTTTTTTCGACAAAGGGCCGCTTGACTTCCGTTTTCCCAGGAAGTACAAAATTCACTTTTTTACAATTTTGTTGTTTCTTTCTGAGTTTTTTCTCATGCTCAGAAATTACTTGAATGATTTCACTTGATAAGCTAAAGGATACTTTCAGCAACTAAAAGATATACATATATTTGATTAGCCACCATTCACATAACCCAGCTGTATGTATCAATACCCCCTATCTACAGCCACTTACTGACTGTTCGGCTGTTCTGGCAATTTTGGCAAAAATGACTTTTTTTTTTACCTATTTCAATAAAGCATTACCTATCATGTCTTCCATCTGTTGAAATATGAAAACCCGAAATGGCGTTGTGAGTTTTCTACGACGTTTTCAAAATCGGCCTAACCTAAGATTGTCCTAACTTTCAATTCGGTCTCCTCTAAAGCTCCGAGCCATTAAGTGGTTTTCCGGTAACAGCAGTCACAGGTAAGGGGTTCTCCACAGCTGAACAGTCGGTAAGTGGTTGTAGATAGGGGTATCGATATCATCGGGTATACATCCACACACCCACAACTAAACTAACTCCCCCAGGTACTACTCTGAGTGTGTATAAGTCCTTCAGTTATGACAGTACTTTTTTTTATATAACCCCTTAGCTCTAACCACTTCAGGTAGTGATGAGTATAACTTAGAAATTAGTCATGGATATTGCCTAGTAAAAAATCGTTGTAAGAACGTTGTATATCGATCATATCTTTCTGTATGGTAGTTCAAATTGGCTTCTATTTTCCAAGTATGAAGCAAACCATTTAACTGTCACAGCATCAAGACCCAGACATTCAAGTTTTTATACTAATCTTGTTGATTCAATTGAATCAAAGGCTTTTAATAGATCTATAAAAACGGTTAGAGCCATCTCCTTCCTATTTAAAGCTAGAGATCATTTACAACAGCTATGAGCTCATTTACAACTGCTCTTAGGGCTACAATAAATTAGGACATTATAGTGAATACCATGTAGCATAATTTCTCAAGTGATATTTAGTGAGTTGGTGGCGATAAATGAGAAACTGGCAAAATTGGACTTCTGCGTGACGTAGGAATAATTAAGAAACATCATACCCTTCACTTGTGAATCTTTCTGGTCGAGGTGTGGCCACAGTATGCATTATGAATCACTGTTGTCTTCAATGGGCGCCTATGTCGGGAAACCGTGTTCCTTGAATTTAGTTCCCATTTTCTTATTTTATTAAGCAATTATATCACAGATCTCAATGACAACGCTTGTATGTTTATTCATTTGTCGTTTCATTTCTCGCTGTTTTAGATCTCGGGAGACGATGAAGATGATGCATCTGACGTCATACAATCTGCTTTGGGCATCCCTAAGGAGGATAGGGAAGAAACCAACAAGTGTCGCCAAGAGAAATCGAGTTCGTCAACGGAAAAAACAAGCTTCACCAAGAACTCGATGGCCGACAATACTGGAAGCAGCAAAAGGGCAAGAATGACGGAACAAAAGTCAAAATCGAGAAAATCTGATAGAGAAGACCCAATGGTGCAGCCTCTGCTTAACGATGCCAGGTTCTTCCTAATGACAACGTCTGATGCTAATAACTTGAGGGTTAGCCAGGAAAGAAACGTTTGGTTTACTGACCCTCAAAATGTTGCGATTCTTGACTCGGCATTGAAAGCTTCCAAGAATCTGATTTTGATATTCTCAGCCAAATGGACTGGACGATTCAGTGGGTTTGCCTTGGTGACTGGTAGATCGAAGTCTGACGATCCCCCACGTGATTGGGCACCATCTGTTAAAACGCTTGGTGGCTCATTCCATGTCAAGTGGTTGTCGAAGAAAGAACTTTTATTCTCGTCGTCAAGTCACTTGACAAACCCTTCGACTGGTAAGCTGCTGAGTTTATTTAGCGATGGTCAAGAAATTGGTGGGAAACTCGGACAAGATCTTTGTCAGTTACTGCTTCATAAAGGCAGTGGACCTAAAGTGTTTACCGACCAGCGAAAGGATGAGCGCCCTGTCAAACCCCAAAGAAAAAATGGTCGTGATACATCAAGAACATCCAGTCACACATTGAATAGTTCCAAACATGATAGTCCCACCCCAAATGAATTCTACGATACAGAACTCGTCATTTCTCGTGAGAGATCCGGGAGTCGGCATGCCCGACATTCTGTTAGAATGAGAACTCCTGAGTACAGGAGTAACCGATCTAGAAGTCCGAGACCTACGCGTCGTTTTAGTGGTGAAAATTCCGCACCAACTAGTAGATCGCGAACAGCTGAAAGTTATCGAAGTAAAAAATCATCAAGAAGAGAATCAAGCTTACTTGATTTGAGATGTAAGACCAGCCAAGGACAACACCTCCGAGGCCGCGGTTCTTTTGATGACACGTATCTAAGTGACGATTACTACAGCAGTGAACCATCTGGTAAATCGGAAAACGCTCTCTATGGATATGAGTCACATGGCTCCTATGAAGACATTGTAAGTGAATCTGTCAGACCAGAAAGAATTACAGAGCGTTTGGTCATCGAGAGAAGCCCCATTAGAGAAACTGTTGCGAGTCCGATAATTTACAGCGACTTTCTTCCCAATGATTATGTTGTTAAAAATGGGTGTGGCGATGAAGGGCGCTCCACTATGGTCGCCCCTGAAACGTTCGAAAGGTCTGTTTCGTATGAGAAAGTAACGGTTTCAGGTGGAACATCTAAAACTCCTCGTGTGGTTTACGAAACTAACGAGTCCATAACAAGATCACGATCTTGTGAGAGGTCACAAGTTTCCCTTAGGAACAATGCATCGCTTCAATTGACTGATGTAAGATTGCTGACTAGCGGCAGATCCCAAGCTTCACACAATAATTCGATTGAGAGATCATCATCTCGGGAAACCACTCGTAGAGTTTACGTGTATCGTGAGTCTAATGGAAAATTCCTGACTCGAAAAAGCTCACCATCTCTTCGTAGAGCTCGATCACGAGCCATCTCCCCCGGTGATCACGAGTCATCTCCTCGTAGGGTCTGTAAATCGCGTGAAACTCAAGAATCGCTATCTCGTGATAGACCTCCAATTGCTCATAGAGGAGACACAACCGACGAGTCATCAAGGGTAAGATCTCTATCGTACGGATCTTCACAAAGTAGGTGTAGGAAGTATCAAGAGCCAACAGAGACTCTCCTAGATCAGAACAACTCAAGACATAGATGCAAGAGGAAAGCAGATGGAAGCCCTATTACCTACAGGAGTCGTAAGTCTGACAGATATAATGAAAGGTACTCAGAAAGCAAGAGTAACAAGGAAGCATCACCGCTGCACAACAGGTTTTCTGAAATGAAACGTGATTCAGATCTACATCGGGATGATAGAAGTGTGATGAGCAGAAGTGAGCGATCTGAAATGAAACGTGATTCAGATCTACATCGGGATGATAGAAGTGTGATGAGCAGAAGTGAGCGATCGTTAGCTGACCAAAGATGTAGACGCTCATCTGTGCCACGTGACCGTCATGAACCACCTCCTGTCGAATCCAGTCACATTCATAACAGATCAACTAAAATTATGAGCGATAGTCGCTATTATCCAGAGCGTAGAGATAGAATCAACGATAATCACCGGTCTATATCTGACTCTACCGTTAGACGTTCAACTGGACCTTCGACCGTTCCAAATGACCAGCACGTACCACACGTTGGCTCTCAGAACTATCACCGAAGTACCTGGTCACCTGTTTCACCACAACTTTCCCCCAAGCCATTTGATCCGGTGGTTCTTCCACCACATCCCAAGTTCAACCCAGCGATTAAACCACCGTCTACTCCTCCAGTCTCTTCCAGGTCTGTCGAGGACGTGCCTCCTAAATATCAGACGAACATTTCTCCGCCTTTAAACCAAACTGGACGAAGCACCGGGGTTTGGTCACAAAGTCAAAAAAGCCCTTCAGCCAACCTCAACCGGACTCCAACTCATCACAATATATCCGCAGAAGAATTCATCAAATTATGCAAAATGAACAAACCCATGCGCGCCATAGTTTCTGCTCGTCATCGTCGTTCTTAGACCATGGCACACTTTGGTGGGTTAAATCCTCAAAAAGACTGGAAACTCGATGTATATTCTGTATATTACGATATCACTCAATTTGGCGTAATTGCCACGTTCTCCGAAAGGACTACCTATCAATTTTCTTTACCATTCATCGTAGTACAAATAGTATAATTGTTTAATGTAATTGTTGAATCGTACATTATCTTCCCGCCATTGATTGTTATTAAATTGTACTTTATTGATTTTGTCGATTCCAGAATATACCATTTAACCTTGGAAAGCAAAGTGTTACACGTGGGTGAAACCACTGGCTGTGATCTCTACTCGTTCATTTTGGCGTGACGGGTGATTTTGGGCCTTACTTCAGTCGTTCTATTTGTAGTGCCTACTTATATGGGTTTACAGGTAGTATAGGGTTTTATCGTGACGTCACAAGACTATTGATTCTCTCTCAGCTGATCGCCCGCCCTCGAATCTGCCATGTTGTTGCAGCTCTCTTGAAGGGTTTCAATGGTATTTTAGAAGAAAAAACACAGAAATTTTGACGAGTCCAGACCCTGGGTAACACGATCAATCGACTTGAAATTCTGTACAGACCTTCTTTATAACATGACTCAGTGCCATTTGAAAGATTTAACCAATTATCTCAACCCAAGAAAATTGAAGGAGCAACAAAAAAAAAAAAACGGAAATTTACATAAAATCAGTTATTTCTTTGAAAGTTTGCTCTTATAGCCGTGCTGCATGACTGGATTCTGCTTGTCTCAACTTTTGACATTTCTGCCGGATAAACTTAAACATGTTGAGATGAGTAGAAATTTAGGAATAAAACTTTTGTAACAGTCAAGCTCGGTTCACATGTATCAGGAAAGTCCGGATTGCATATTGCTCTGTGATTGGTCGAGGTCATGGAAGTACACTCCCAACCTTCGACGCTGACCAATCACAGAGCGATCCGCAATCCAGACATTCCGCCCCACGTGAACCCGCCTTCACTCAGATTTTGATAGGAAAGTTTTATTCCTACATTTTTACTCATCTCAACATGTTTCAGTTTATCTGGCAGAAATTCCAAAAGTTGCCTACCCTATTACTTACCCAGTTTAACAAAAAATAGTTTTTTGACCTATATATCGATAGTTTATCGCAGTGATTTCGTATCGAAGCGATATATCGATTATGGAATCTTTCGGGTGTCTTCTACTGATTGAAACACTCCTAGTGGAGAAAATCTTACCAAAATATCGAGAACAATCCCTGATCCCTACGTCAGAATCTGATGTTTCTTGGCTCCTCTGAAAATTTTGCGATTTTTGTTACATCGACGATATTGGTCGCGAAACATTCTGTACGAACTCAACTGTTGCACAAACAACTAAATTTATTATGTTGGTACCCGTTGCCTGTTAGTCTTTAATATCCATACGGCACCTGCAGTATCCATCCGTTTTAGTTGAATAGTGGAATTCTTCTTTGTTGTAGCGCCTAGTTATCGTGGTTTATTTAAAAGCTTATTGTCGATTCAAATTAGTGCTAATCTCGGTCATTGAAACCGTATTTCAAACAGTAAAGTGTCATTACTGAACAGTCAGGTTGTACTCGCCGGTGTGACAGATCAACTCTGGTTCCGCTGGGTAAGTTCAAACGACGACTATGTTGACAGGAGCGTGGTGACCAACTTATTTGTACTACTTTATGGTGAAATCCTTTCAGAATTTCCATTCTTTTCATGGAATTGGTTTTTTTAAATTCTCAGTAGAACTGTTAAATCAATCAATGAATAAAAACAGGTTATTACTTGTTGCACAGGGGGCCCATCAAAATGGCTTTTGAAAGTTCACTGACTAAGATTCTCAGAGAGGCTTTTCCGCGGTCCCGGGTAAGATGTTCGTCTCGTCTTCGATAAAAGTAAATATTGACGACGCCTATTGATTAAAAGGTGTTGTATTGTAGCATCACTAGAGGTCGGCATCCTGACGACCATAGATTACGCTGAATCATATGTGGAGTTGGGTTTTCAATCTTATCATGATCGTCAAACATGAAGGAGCCATTCGTTGACGGGTCGACGACTTCTTTCATACATAATTTTATTGGGTGTCAGTTATCTTTCATGTTGAGCTCGAATCAGGGTGCCAGCTTGGGTCGATCTATTTAGTTAATACTCAAAATCATTACGATTTACCGACTGTCATAATTTAGCTTAACGTACTCAGCCCCGATAACATACTATTTTAGTATGTTACAATTACGACCTTAAGTAAAGCAGAGCAATCTTAATTAATGCCCACAAAGACGCATTAACGTAACGAGCATCAATAATTGGATCGCTCGTTATGGCAGTTGTATGGCCCATATTATCATATTTTTGAATTCGCTAGGTACTAACTTCGGGCAAAAGTGCAAAGTTTCGTACCTGCTGTACGCGGATGATTTACAAGTTTATGTGTCTTCAAGCATTGCAGATCTAGAGACGACTGTACATAAATTATATTTGGAAATAGGAAACTTATGGTGTAGAGCAAACTTAATAAAAATTAATAAAGAAAAATGCAAAAGCATAGTGATAGGGCACGCCAGACAAATAACTTCAATCAAGTGGGAAATCGTTCCAAAAACTAAAATTGAAAAAACAGAAATTGGATATGAAAAAGAAATAAAAAGTTTAGGTATAGTTATTGACCAACAAATGAAATGGAAGTCACAGGTAAATGTTAGTTGTACCTAACTAAAATTTTAAGGCTATTTATCACCTAAGAAAAATAGGAAGGGATTACCCCCAGCATGTTAAAAAGCAACTGGTCCAGGCCCTGATCTGTCCAATTTTTGATTATGCTGCAACATGCTTCACGGACGTGCAAGAAGGCATGATGTGGAAGCTACAAAAAGCACTGAACGCTGCTGTTCGATTCATGTTCAACCCAAAACTCGATGAACATGTCACACCTTACTATCAAAAAATGAAATGGCTGAAAATAAAAGATAGAAGGGAGCCGAAAATCGCAATGATGCCATATAAAGTGCTGACCACAAAAAAAAACGAGGTATTTATTCGAAAGGTACAAAAAAAGTCTCTCTAGGACACGATTTAGCGACTAGAGGGAGCAAAGATAGGTTAGAAATACCTACCTAAGCACACGACTGCCCGATTTGCGAAGTCTTTCGAAGTTGAAAGTGTTAAAATGTACAATAATAATTTCGAACTTTTGGAAAATACAAATCAGTTTAAGGCGTTATATCTAGAAGAACTGCTGGTTAGGACGGATTAAGAAGTAAGACCTTTTTCGTTATACGCTGTTACCTACTTAGAAATAATCAAAGAAATGAATTTATCCTTTTATTTCATTTATACTTTTGCTTTAACCTGACTATATTATGTATGTATGATGTATGTATTGTGTATTATGTGTGTATGTATGATGTATTATGTTATGTACTATGTTACTTCTGTCCAGCAGGAAGAGTGGGCCAGTAGGCCTAATGCTGGGCAGATCAATAAAAAGATATTCAATCATTAAATGGATCTGTCCAACTGATAAAGCGGGGACTTGTCTACTGCCGCACCTACCTATCGCCCCATCCTCTAGTATTAGTCGGACATATAGATCATGTGGACTTAACTGGGCTACCATACTTGATGCCATAACGAACAATACACTTATTGATCCTCGTTACGTTGATGCGCCGTTGCAGGCATTAATTTAGATTGTTCTGCTTTAATCGTCGTCGTAATAGTAACAAACTAAAATAGTAAAAAAAATCAGGGCTGAGTACGTTATGCTTTACTATTACCTCTATGGCTTCTTGAAGTTGAGTGACACTTGAGTTGTTCAGTGCAATACGAGTAGCCATACCTGGTTATGAAACCACTCGAAGTTCGTATATTTGATCAGTCACTTTCGAAGCCACACGTGATCAAACCACGCCAAGTTATGAGGTTTTTAAAAACATTTTTTATTGGCTTAAGTATAAAGTATAACTTTTACGCCATAAAAGAGTTGAGAACAGTTTGAGTTGTTACAGTCGTTTATTTGATTAGCCAGTTTCACAAATTTGAATTTGAGGTTGAGAATCTCAGCTTTTCTTTACTGATCACCACCCAGGATATTTAGGCCTAAAAACATAGTACTTTGATGGCATCTCCGTCATTTGGAGGCGTTTTACGTGAATACGTTCTACAATCCGAGTGGACGATTTAGGGTTCCAGCGATGCAACACGTACATAATGTGTCACTTCCACGTTTTCAGCATCTAAGTACACACATTCCAAGTTGATTTGGACATTTGACATCATTCCTGTGTTGTATTGATATTGTTAGGGTTTCCAAAATGTATATAAACTGTATATATTTACCTGAGATTAACGGAAGAGGATATCACGATTGAGTTTAGTTGTATGAATTGGTTGGGAGCTGTGAGCTCTTGTATTTTAGCAGGTTTTGGATTTCTATGTTGGCTCTGTCTTTACATATTTGGTTTGCCATGTTGCAGGTTATGGACGAAGACGTTATCAGTGCGGAAAACGACTTGCTGAATTACGAGGACATGGATGATATGAACAACGAAGACGCGAACTTGTCAGACTACGATACCAGGAGTGAGGAAGCTTCTGCTGCTTCTGGCTACGACACTCGATCTGAAGTATCTTCGAGTTCTTCAGACGAATCGGATAGAAGGGAAGATCGCGAAAGATTTGCTCACAGGTTGACTAGTGAGAAAAAACGTGACAGGGAACGAGATCGTGACAGTCGGTCGTCAAGGGACAGGGATAGAGACCGGAAACCGAAGAGGGATCCTTATGATTATCCCACAAAATTGAACTACTTGTTTCGTGAAGCCAGATTCTTTTTGATGAAAAGCAACAACGCTGAAAATATTGCTCTAAGCAAAGCTAAGGGGGTTTGGTCTACTCTTCCACAAAATGAGGCCAGGCTTAACCAAGCAGTGAAAGAATCAAGAAACATCATAATGGTGTTCTCTGTTAAAGAGTCAGGGAAATTTTGTGGGTTTGCGAGGTTGGTCTGTGAATCTCGGAGAGATGTGACACCAATAAACTGGGTTTTGCCTCCAGGTCTTCCTGCCAAAGCATTGGGCGGGGTGTTCAAAGTGGACTGGGTCTGCCGTAAAGAGTTACCGTTCACCTCAACAGTCCATTTGTACAACCCGTGGAATGACGGCAGGTTGGTAAAAATTGGTAGGGACGGCCAAGAAATCGAGCCCAGAGTTGGTCAAGAGCTTTGCAGGTTGTTCCCCGAAGACGAGAACATCGAGTTGACTCCTATTCTGAAGAAGTCTAAAGAAATGGCGAGAGGGCTGAGGGAGAGCTTGCCGAAACTCCAACATGAAAGGGACTTGGAGAGACGGAAGCCCAGAACTGCTCCCGGCAGGCACAGTGAACGACCTAGAAGGAAGTTCATGCATATGGCGAGATCACCGATGGGTAGAGCTCCGTACCCACCTAGAGAGCTGTATACTTCTGGATACATGGGACATGGTCTTCCTTCGCACATGTTGTACCATTGCCCTCCACCTCCCAGTATCATGGGGTTTGACCCTCAAGCTCCTCCAAGGTATTACGAAGGTCTGGCTCTGCCTCCAATCGACTACTATGACAAACGTTCCTATCTTCGCAGCGTACAGGACTTCTTGCTACGTAACGACCGCCATCGTTCAAGACAACGCTCGAGGGAACCCCACCGGTCTCGTCCATGACTTTAATTTCTAACGAATTCCATTTATTACTACCTATCTTCATACTCGTATGTTGTATATATGTTTCATGTGTTTACTCAAGATCTCTCCACGAGCTCATCAATGCAGTGGAAAAAATTCCTTGTGAACTTTTGATTTAAATATCCCTTCTATCCCACGAAAGACTTTTTATAATGGACTGTGTAGGAGTGGTGAAAATAGAGAACTTTCGTTTTTTCTTGTTTTGGTTTTTTTTTTTTATACAACTGTGAACTTTGAATCGCTAGGTGTGACAGGTGCCTCTGATTTTTCATTTCGTCGCAGTGGTTCATCAGGCAACGAGTTCTTCCAGTGTTGATATTCATGGACTAGTGTAATCGTGGTGTGGTTGTACCGTCTGGTCACTGAGGGTCTTACTGTGGTACATTTTCCCAGTTTTGAAACGTCATAACGAGGGTGAAGTGGCAACAGGGCCTAACTCAAATGGTGCTGTACAACATGACCTAAGTGTTTATTTATTTATTTTTTTTTTAATTTTATAGGAGACACAAAAAACTGTTTATTGTTAAAATTTGGGAACATATACGTGAATGTTTGCAACTATAGACACTTCTGGGTGCCAATATATTACACAGACAACTTACGTGATGATGAATAATTTTAATTAATATTAATTTGAATACTGCTGAATAAAAACGTCAATATGTCCAAAAAATGTCAGTTAGGCCATGTTGACCAACCCTATCTCAGGTAGGCCAGGTTGCCACTTCACCCTCGATAAGGGTTGTTTTGTGAATGAGGAAATCCTGGTAGGATTCTATTGAAGGAACTTTTCTACAGTTACAAGCTGGTTTGAAGTATGGGTGGACCCAATGATGGTCAATGGAGATGTTTTACCGTAGGCTTGGGGTAGAATGCGATTTTTATATGGGAAAATATAACATATTATGTAATTTACCCCGTTGTTGAGCCTATCGTTATCTCAGTGATCTAGGTACTTATGCATTATATGGAGGCCGCTAGTTGTGTAATTAGGATTGAGGTTAGTAAACACCTTAGCAACACTATCCTTGATAATAATGATATTAGCAAATTTTAATGTCCAACATTTTTATAACTCGAATTTTCGAAAATTGTTCATGCCAAAATCCGTAATAGCGGTGGTAAAATAAAGTGAGTTAGATCTTGTGGGATCCTAAAGGACAAAATGCTCACTCGCTAGCGCTCGCATCTCAAGAATAAATTTAAAAAAAAACCTCCTCCAAACAACAGATTACATACAAATAGATTAGTTTGACTGAGAGAATTTTGTTTTAACGGACGCATACATGAAGCAGGGGCATAAGATGATAAGCTCAATCCGCGCTGTGGAAACTAGTGGCCTCAGTATAATGCTCAAGTACCGAGATCTATAATACACTGTGCTTGAAGGTGAATGGAGCACTAGGATTCTAGCTGTCCCTGGTGACCTAAATATTGAGTAATTAGCTTCTGGTTTTCGAGTTGTTTCGATGGTACATTCGCACCACTGATCAAAGAATTTAGGAGCGAGGATACGAAGCCTGATGAACTGAGGCGTGCGAAGTGCGAGCTGTTCAAGTATTCTGTGATGTGAAAGACTTTTCTTTAACGAGAGAAACTGAGCTTCCTAGTCGTACAAGTTAAGTGAAACTTCAGTATTCCCTCCATTCGGTTTGCTGTGGTTCGCCCAAAGAGACTTTGTGACGTAGGGTACAGACTTTGTGTTATTTTGTAGTCAAGGTAAGTGCTCTCCAAGGACAGGGGATTTTTGTAAGACTTCGTTTATGGTCAACACGTGATCATGAGTGGTGGACATTTTCTCAACCGACAGTATAGGATTACCTACTGGGGATGGACAACGATACCAAGATGTGCATATTGCTGGAATCATGGTGACTGCGAAGGATGTAAAAACGCTGGTAAGACTTGTGCCAAAGGTTCCTTAAGGCTGGAAGGTGCACCTACTAAACTATTGCTTTCAAAAAGTAAGGTACGTACATTAATTGCGGATTTTTATTCAACCATTAACTTGATGCAGTAGTCAGGAATAGGCCAACTTTGGTTCCGACTCCTCTGCTTATTTAAAATTCACTATCCGAAATCATTGAATAATCTCGGCCTCAGCTTATTTAAAATCCAGTCATGCAGCATGGCATAAGAGCGAATTTTCTAAGATATAACTGGTTTTATGTAAAATGTCTCCATTGAAGAACATCTCAAGTATCAGCCACGTTTCTTCATCTTCAAAGTGCTCTAGTTTGTAAACGTAATGGGATATCGCAATACTGACTTCACAATCTTTAAAATGTGGTGTCACTTGTGAGACTGTTTCATTTTGGAGTAATTTTCTCCCAAGACCCTTTCAATGCCAGGACAGATTTGTTAGGCAATTTTGAACTTTTTATCTCAATTCTGTCGTCTGGAATGATGTGTTATATTATATTAGGTATTTTTAATGTCTTTGGCCGGTGAATTTAGGATGGTCTGGAACGGATTTTAGTATACAAATTTTTCTGAAATTCGAGTTTTAAAGATTTTGAACCGAGAACAATAGCAAAAGCTAAAACCTAAAATTCCCTAAAAGTAATTTATTAAATTGAGCTTATTGTTAAAATTATGACTTGATTTATTTTAAAATTAATTATTCTTTAATTAATTTCAAATTTCATTCTTTATTTTTAAATTAAGCAAGAATGAAGGAGAGGCAGTAGCCTTGCTTAACCGAAGAAGAAGAACATGGTAAGGGTGAAGAACTGGGGTTTTGAAAAGCGTCTTGAAACTTTCAGGGCTTTTTTTTACATTTCTATCTTGCAAATGACACTGGGTCATGTTATAAAGAAAGTCTGTGCAAAATTTCAAGTTGATTGATCCTGTTACCCAGGGTCTACACTCATCAAAGTGACCAAAATTGGACTAAAATTTCTGTGGTTTTTTTTCTAGAATTTTTATGGGTTGTAAGGGTGAACAACCGGGTGTTTGAAGTTTAATAACTCTGCTCTCTGGAGACCTAGCGACTTGAAACTTCAGCGGCCAAGTCTAAAAAGGCTAAAAACTTTCCACTCCGAATTTCTAGTTGATAGGCTGTCGTCTCGTCAAAATTAGCCTAAACTTGAGTTTTTTGTTCCTAAAATACTCTTGGGTTGAGATAATGGGTTAACTCTTTCAAATGGCTCTGGGTCATCTTTTAAAGAAGGTCTGTACAGAATTTCAAGCCGATCGGTCCTGTTACCCAGGCTGTAGGCTCGTCAAAGTGGCCTACTTAAATATAAGTCAGAACTGGTGGGACTCTAAAGTTAAACTAACCCTGACCATTCCCAGATCTTGGTCGTAACGGTGAATGATGAACGGGAGTGACGACCTTGAGAAATGATGTTGTGGTTACCTTATCAGCTGTTCGTTTCCTTATCATTGTTTTTTCTCTCCTAGATTGGCTCGTTTGTGTCGCATGTTGTTCTTCTGAAATATACGTAGGTATGTACAATGAATGCTCAATACTAGGAAGAAGTGTGCAATACCGATTGTAGAGAAATAGAACAAGTTCACTGAGTGTATTCAGCGTAGATGATGTCGTGTTGCTGGTGTTAAAGACAAAATCGTGATAGTTTTTCGTTCACTTTATAGTCATGTTCTCTATTATGAAAAGCCTTGTTGCTCCTTTTTGGATTTTGCTCGGCCCTTTAGCAGTCGTCGCATTAATGACTCGTGCCATTTCTGGTGTTTTTGCATTGAGAAAGAAATCCTTGAAGGGCAAAGTAGTTCTTGTTACTGGAGCAAGTTCCGGCATTGGCGAATCAGTTGCAGCCGAATTCTATAGAAGAGGAGCTAAAGTAATAGTGGCTTCGAGGAGACGATCCGAACTGACCAGAGTCAAGGATTCTTTGATTCAATTGGATCATCCAGGTGCGTATCCCCCGTCGATTCTTGTGATGGATGTTTCGGATTTGGATGCGGTTCCAGCTAAAATAGAAGAGGCCTACAGAATCTACGGGCGTATAGATGTTGTAGTGAACAGTGCGGGAGTTCTTAGCAGAGCGGAAGTGATTGAATCAAGTATTAAGGTTTATCAAGACGTAATGCAAGTCAACTACTTTGGAGTAATCGCTCTTACCAAGGCAGTTTTACCGAGAATGATACAGAACAAAACCGGTCACATAGTTGCAATCAGTAGCGTTCAAGGGCGGATGGCCATACCCAGGAGATCGGCGTATGCTGCTTCCAAGCACGCACTGGTCGCTTTTATGGATAGTCTGAGAGCTGAAGTTGCCGATGCAGGAGTTCATGTGACTAGCGTTCATCCTGGATATGTCAAGACGAACATTGCTCACGTGTCTTTGACGGCACAGGGTGATGCTTATGGACAGGAAGATCCTAACATAGAGCAAGGTAATATAGTATAGGAATTAATCACTCGCGACGAAATCGTAGAAACCCATGATTATTTGAAAAAACTCTGCAAATTCTTGACACAACGGTTTATTATCTTCCTTGTGCAGATCACCCTTCTGTCTATACCAGACTGTGTTGCAAATCGGCACCATACCATATTCTCACCGTACTCATACCATTTCTTTCCTATCATACCGTACTGTACTATACTAAATCATACATACAATAATATACCATACCATACTCATACCATGTCGTACCAAAATTCGTTTTGAACCCCTTCCCCTTGACCAAGGATTATGAAAAGTTTCGAGGATCATTGTGGGGCTGGTCCAAACTCAGAAACCAAATTTCGTAATTTTAACTCAACGCTAACTGGGCAAAGTGGCGCGTACGGCGGACGGACGGATTTTTTTTTTATTCGATTTTCTGAATCTACGTATCTTGAAACGTAAACCAACAAATTTTGAGGGGGGGTTAAATTTTTTTTTTCTTTGGGCGATTCCAATGGTTCATTATCGAAGATAATAAACCAAAATCGTCTATTTCCACTGAAATATGAGTACACTGTTGGACCGGTTTGAATTGTTGCGACCATTTTCTATAATTTTCTATAATTCTTGACCCCTATACCGCCCACCCACCCTACACACACATTCTTTCACTTCTAAGAAGTTTCACTTGGTGGCAACCAATTTCACTTTTATCAACCAATCCTGTTCGATTTTTCCCTTAAAATTTTGGGGTCCCTGTATAAGTTCATCTCTCTGTAATGCACCTTCAGTATTGTTTTGTTACTGACTATCGTTTATTCACCGAAACCGGTCTAACAGTGTACTCATATTTCAGTGGAAATACAAGATTTTTTAAAATGCTCTTGTTTTTCTTAATAAGGAACTTTTTCCTGTTGTTAACAGCTCTAAAAACTCTGCAAATTCTTGACACAACGGTTTATTATCTTCTTTGAGCAGATTACCCTAATCTAATTTCCGAAATGATAGATGAAACTAGCTCGTTATCCAAATTTAATTAAACAAAAAGATATGTATTGTTTAAACAATTTTTCAGACAAGAAACCGAGTGAATATTGCATTTTCATCCAGTTCTGACCTATATTTAAAATTTCAAGTCTCTAGCACCTAATCGAAATGTAATTTGTTTAAACAAATAGGTATTGTTTAAACAATTTTATGGACAAGAAGCCGAGTGAATATTGCATTGTCATCCATTCTCGACTCATGTTTATAATTTTAAGACTTCAGCTCATCATCCAAATTGAATATCTTTAAAGAAATAGGTTTTGTTAGTTATTGATAATGTTTATGAATTATGTTTAATACCTAATGATTAATAATAATTATTAATCAAATCGATATTTGAAAACCATGTGCTATTAGAATCTAGACCGACAGGCTGCCGCAAGATTCACCCTCATGTTGACGAATTTTTATTTGCTCGAACTTTGAGCCCTCATTGTGAACGAACGGCTGGTCGTACAAAGCTGCGGATGTTCTTTGAAAATTCTAAAAAAAAAAAAAAATAATAAACTCTAAAGTAAATGTGAACTGGAAGCTAAACCGTTCCTTGTGAATTTTTCGAGTTTTGAACATTTTTGGAATCTAGGTACTACTTATCTTCTTTTTGGATTCTAGGTATCTACGTATCTTGAAACGTAAACCCTCAAATTTTGTGGGGGAGGGGGGGGGATTCTTGGACAATTCCAAAGGTTTATTCACAATGAACCAAAATGGTAGGAGCGAGGCGCAAAGCCTGTTGTTCACTAATGTGAATCATACGAAATGAGTTGGTAGTCTGGAGTAGAACAACTGGATCCCACGCTTTAAAGGCTGAAAATTCGGTATTTTTCATTAATGCATGTTATATACGTATAATACCCCAGTAATGCTATTCTTGCTGAGACAGCATCTCCTTATTATAAAAGCAGACGCTCTCGCCTCGGGGAGCCAGTCTTGTCTTCACGCCCGTTCGTAGAACGTTACGCTGCCCGTTTTCCGCCCGATTTCTGTGTGCAACCCGTCCGGGAAATAAAAGTTGTTTTTTAAAAACTCTTTTGCTCGTGCTCCCAACTTAACTGGCGCAGTCGGATCGGACACTTCCAGTTCGCGGTTTTTCAAGAAACACCGAACTTTCTTCGTGATTAAGGAAGCGTCACAGAACCTTTTAAAAAAAAATTCCCGGAGTGCGAGAATCGGAGTTCACGGACCATAATCGCGAAAGGATTACGATACGGAACTACTGAACGGCCCTGGACACAGGACTCCTCGAGATCGGCGAATGGCTACCCTGTACGGACTGTAAGTAAACACGAATATTACTCAGCCGTCCCATCTCTTGTCTCGAGTATTCATCAAGGAGAAGGAGTGCTCGGTGGCTACCCTGCACGGCCTGGAAAACATTTCACCAAGCCGTCCCATCCAGCCTCGAATCCTTTAGCATAGAGAGTCCTGTACATTGGTGGCTACCCTGTACGTACTGTAAGTGAAAGTGAATATTTCACCCAGACGTCCCACCGTGTCTTGCATTCTGCCGTAAATTAAGAGAATCCTGTACATTGGTGGCTACCCTGTACGTACTGTAAGTGAAAGTGAATATTTCACCCAGACGTCCCATCGTGTCTTGCATTCTGTCGTAAATTAAGGAATCCCCACCTTGGATTCAAATACAAGGAAAAAGAATTTCGTTTAAGTTAACGCAAGTAAAAAGTATCCTCAAAAATTCCGAAAATCAAAGAAGCAAAAAAGCCCAACAACTTTTGGGATTGGAACTACCTTCGAGTTTTACATAAACATAAACCCTTTTACATAAACATGGACCCATCTGGAATTCCACTTCCCGTCGATCCTCCGCCAACTCCCCTGGAACCGATTCAGGAACAACGAGAATATCGAAGACCACCAGAATTCCGTAGGGAATTCGAGAGCCTCATCCCAACGTTTAACGGAGACCCTTTAATTTTAAGTAAATATATTAAACAATGTGATAAGGTCTATTTACGGTTTTATGATGCTAATGATGTCGATAATTTTCAGAATGAGGTAATAATGGGAGTATTCGTGTCAAAACTAGGTCCCGCAATTACTGACAAAATATTCATTAACTCCGTTGACACATATCCTCAGCTTAGGCAAGCCCTCTTGCAAACATACGGGGACAAAAGGGACACTTACACACTGACATTAGAAATCAGTAAACTTAAACAAACGAACGAAGACTGTTTTGCCTTTTATGACAAAGTAGTTCAATTATTGAACGCTCAGATAGGGTACTTGCAAGTCCACGAAACCGAAAAAGCCCCTACATTGATCCCATACATGCAAACCTTGGCATTAAGAGTGTTCCTCAACGGTCTGATGGACCCATTAGGAAATCTGTTGAGAACAAAATCCCCGGAAAACTTAGGAGCAGCTCTCGCAATGCTAGTGAATGACTTTAATCTCAAACCAAGAGATAAACACGTGCCACAGGCGAGATCGCAGGCGCCTCTTCCTACACGGCCTGTTGTCCAACGTCAGCTTGCCAGCTATCAGTACAACGCAAGGCCGCCTCCTCAGTTCATTCCCAGAATCCCTAATCATGTCCAGAGAGCCCCGTTTGCACCGAGGCCCTTTGTGCCGCAAGTAACAAACAAACCACCTCAGGCGTTTCAAAACCATCAGCCACCCTTTCACAGAAATCAGAACAATGCACGGCCTCAAGGTGGACCGTGGACAAGATCCTCAACATTTAAATTTAAAGATGAGCCGATGTCCATTTCTACAAGAAACACCAACCTGAACATGATTACCCAAGCAGACCCAAACCAATACGACGAACATTACGACCCACACTACGAACATTGTTACGACCCACATTACGAACATTGTTACGACCCACATTACGAAACTGAACAAATCGGGGACAGAGTCGAAAACCTTGTCTTGGAACCCGACACCAATCAGGAGAGTGATTTTTTAGGGGTTCCTCAACCTTCGAAATCACCGACCTCATGAATCTCTTGACATCCAATTCACTTCCTTTTATATTAATGTCCTGTCGTTACATTTCTCAAAATTTAAAAATTTTAATAGATACAGGAAGTTCACGAAGTTTTATCAACCCAGAAACAGCCCATCACCTTTTTCCACTAAGGATTCAACCTGATTCAGGCTTAGTACGCACGGCCCATGGTATTTCAGAAATCAGTCAAAAGACCCTTGTACCGTGTGGAGATTTATTCAGAATACCCCGACTTAGTCTCCCTTTTAGTATTTTCAAATTTCATGATCACTTTGATTTACTGCTAGGTTTGGACAATTTAAAACTAATAAAAGCAAATGTAGACTTGAACAAAAATATCCTAAAACTCCCGCATTTTTCTCTACAATTACGATTCACTAATTCCGACATGTATTCCCCTGATTCTGCGGAATCCTTCCTCTTGGAAGCGAGATCGATCGAACAAATAAAAATAAAAATTCACAATATTGATAATGGTGATGCCATTGTCCCCTATATCAAATTGGGTAAGGTGGAAATTCCCCAGTGTATCGTGAATGTGCGAAACTCTTATGCTTTCGTACATGCAACGAATGCCGCGGAACATCCTATGTCAATAACCATAGATTTCCCTATAATAGCAGAACCCATCTTGGACTGTTGTTTATTTTCAGACACCCACGAACCCATTGAGACGAGTAGACCTAAATCTAAAGGCAAAATTGACCTACAAAAACTGAGGCTAGATCATTTGAATCCGTTGGAGAAGAAGGAAATAACAAAGATCATTAAAGAATTTTCGGACCTTTTCCAATCAGACGATAAACCTCTTACATTCACCAACCAGGTCAAGCACCACATTAGGACCACCGACGAAATCCCGGTTTATGTAAAACCTTACAGATACCCAAATATCTTCAAAGATGAAGTCAAACGGCAAATTGATGAGATGCTAGATCAAAAAATTATCCGACCCTCAAACTCTCCTTATAATGCACCTCTATGGGTGGTCCCCAAAAAATTGGATGCTTCAGGTAAACCAAAACACAGACTCGTTTTTGATTTTCGCAAACTCAACGAAAAGACAATTTCGGACAAATTTCCACTCCCCAATATCTCTGACCTACTTGACAAACTTGGAAGGTGTCAGTACTTCACTACGATAGACTTAGCTTCAGGTTTTCACCAAATAGAACTGGACGAACCATCAATAGCGAAAACGGCTTTCTCGACAGAAACTGGTCATTACGAATTCCTCCGAACACCATTTGGTCTAAAAAATGCACCCCCAGTTTTCATGCGGCTCATGAGTAATGTACTCAGAGGGCTTCAAAACGAGATTTGTTTGGTCTATCTTGATGACATTCTGATTTATAGCACGAGTCTGGAGGAGCATTGTGACAGATTGAGGAAAGTCTTCAAAAGACTGCGATCTTCCAATTTGAAAGTGCAACTTGACAAAACTGAATTCCTTCGAAAAGAAATTAGTTTCTTAGGACACATAGTTACCCCAGAGGGCGTAAGACCAAATCCCTTGAAAATCGAAGCAATCTCCAAGTTTCCCGTCCCAAAAACTAAGAAAGAAATAAAACAATTTCTTGGCCTATTGGGATACTATAGAAAATTCATTGACAATTTTGCTAAACTAACTAAACCACTAACCTCTTGCCTAAAGAAAAATTCAGTCATAAACCCCAACAATCCAGACTATATAGAATGTTTCGAGACCTGCAAGACTCTACTTACCAATGATCCTATATTGCAATATCCTGATTTCGACAAAGAATTCATTGTCACGTGCGACGCTAGTGATGTGGCACTAGGGGCAGTGTTGAGTCAAAACACCAAAGGTTCCGACCTCCCTATCGCTTATGCTAGTCGGACCTTAAATGACTCCGAAAGACGGTTAGCTACGATAGAAAAAGAACTATTGGCCATCTTATTTGCCTTGAAAAACTTTCGTCCTTACGTTTATGGACGGAGGTTCACCCTATACACAGACCATCGCCCATTACAGTGGCTTTTCGGGATAAAGGATTGTTCGTCAAAGCTGTTTCGCTGGAGGATGAAGCTTGCGGACTATGACTTTGTGATAAAATACAAACCCGGATCTACTAATCATGTTGCAGATGCTCTCTCCCGTATTGAGCTTAACAATAATGACTCGAGCGTTCCAGGCCCTTCCACTAGCTCGGCTCTGAATACTCCTGTACCAATGGACTTGGATGAAATTCTTGAAACTATTGCAGGGAATGACCCCCTACCAAATATTCCTTATGACGACCCAGATGTTCGCCAACTAATGGACCTTTTAGACAATACAGCTGTCCAATCATTAATAAACCAGTCCCTGGTAGCGAACCCCACGTCTCAAGATTCAGAATCAGTCACGAGTACTATACACTCTAACGCTGAGGGAAATACACTTTTAACTGTCCCCATAAGGGAAGGAGCGGTAAATCACGGTCAAAACCAAATCATCTTCAAGGAGACCAACAGTACTCCAAAACCCGTTAGGATATCAAGGCCCTTCAACACAAGAACCCGATTAACAGTTGAATTGTCTCAAAAGGACTTTGAAAAAGATGTAGTCAATTTCATTAAGGAATTTGTGCGTCCTGACGTTAGCTATTCAATATATTTCCGAAACGACGATCAGGGCAGTATCTATCAAAAATTCGTTAGGGTCATGATGGCGGTCTTCAAAGAGTCTTCTATAAAAATGACAAAATACACCGAATTTGTCCAAGACGTGGAGACTGAGGATGAAATAGAAAACACAATTTCCAACTACCACATAGGGAAAACTAACCATCGAGGGATAACAGAGACCTATAAGAAAATAAAACGAACTTATTTCTGGCCGAACCAACTGAAAACCATCCAAAATTTCATTAATCGTTGTGAACCATGTCTTATCACCAAATACGATCGAGACCCCATAAAACCAAAACTTAATATTACTCCCACAACCTTAAAACCATTAGAGACAATCCATGTAGATAAACTTACCTTAGACGGAGCAAAGTTCTTAACCATAATTGATTCCTTTTCCAAATATGCACAGGCGTATCATGTCGCCTCAAATAACAGTCTTGATGTTGTGAAAAACCTCTTAACCTTCTTTTCCCACCATGGAATACCCAGGAAAATAATATCTGATAATGGAGCCGAATTCGACTCCTCGTTAGTTAAGGAATTTCTATCGTGTCATAAAATAGACATTCACTTCATTTGTAGTCAAAACCCAAATAGCAACGGTCTGATAGAACGTTTCCACTCTACTCTTATAGAACACCTCCGACTTTTGAATAACAGACAAGAATTTTCCTGCGACTCTACTGTGAGCAAAATGAAGTACGCACTTATTGCCTATAACAACTCCATCCACTCATCAACTGACTTAACCCCTTTCGAAGTTCTTTATGGCCATATAAATCAAGAAACATTACTAGACCTTGATGCGGAAAAAATTCTGATAAACGATTATTCATCCAAACACAAGGAGAAAATGGCTGCAATATATTCCATACTACATAATAAATGTTCTCAATTCAAGGAACACGTTATTAGCAAAAGAAATGAACAAAGAGAAGAACTCCCTGAACTCCCGTCCACTATTTACGTAAAAAATAAACAAAAAATGAGCAAAACAAAAAACCCTTACAATAAAGAACAATTGACGGCAGTTAACACTGAATTAAAGACTGGACAAATTGTACCACGCCACCACAATACCAGAGACAAAATTCACTTGTCAAATGTTAAAAGACCCAGACGACTGCGAGTGGAAAATCCCGCGACTCCCAGTCAACCGAACCAAGCTAACCCCCCTACCTCTGAGGAGGACGATTCGTCGGAATGGCCGAAGGGATGGCCAAGGAAATAATATAACGTTTTATTGCAGATGGTTGCTGGTAGTAACTGCCTCATGCGCTGAAATTAGAGACCTCAACCGAAGTGGAGGAATTGTCCCCGTTAACATAGGACCGGCTAAATTGGAAGACACGGAACACATACTGACTCACTTCTACGAACTGAACGAACTTTACTCCGAAGTGAACAATTTAAATTCAAATTATTCTGTACTCATTAATAAGGTTAACTCATCTCGAAGACTTTACGACAAAGTTTATGATCAGTGCAAATTCTACGAACACGTTCAAGATCTAGTTGCGTCAAAGATCTCCAATATCCGACATCATGGAGCTACTCGACACAAACGTGGACTGATTAATGGACTAGGAACGGTAATTAAAGCAATAACAGGAAACTTGGATAACGACGACAAAGAACGTTATGACAAAATCTTAGAGGACTTAGATAGACGAGATCGTGCCAAACAAACTAAACTCTCTAAGCAGTACTCCATAGTAAATCAGCTAATAACCAATTACAACGAGACACTTCAAACCATTCAGTTTAATAATGAGCAAATCAAATCGAAATTTATTGAAATTGAAAAAATTATCAACCATTTTGACGGGCAATTAATGCTTTACAAGGAAATCCTTTATCATTTGCAATCAGCCATTAATCTCATTTTCAATCTATTGTCAGAAATCGAAACATCCATTACCTTCTGTAAATTGGGAGCATTACACCCAAGCATCATAAGCACTCATGTACTAGAAGCAGAACTTTCTAGAATCAATATTAGCTTTTCGGACATACTCTCGTATGAATCATTAATTAAAGTGCAATGTAATATCCGATCTGAGCGAATTGTGTATTTTTTAACCATACCAATTTACAAACCAGCCATTTATAATCTGTATTACCTGTACTCTGTTCCATGGATCATAGACAATAGTTACACTACTGTTATCCCCAAACATAGATATTTACTTAAACAGGAAGAACGGAATGTGATAATCCAACTAAGCGATCGTTGTATTTATAATGAACTATTTTACTGTAACACAGAATTAGTTTCGTACGCAACTGCAGACTGTGAGAAAGTAATCTTGACTAATGGGTCTACCAATAATTGTCCATTCACAAAACTACAAGTTACAGATAACTATCTTTCCGTAATTCCTGAGACTAACTACCTAATTGCGGTATTCCCAACGGAAGATCAGATTCAAATTGAAAGTGACAATCATAAAGAAACACTATCACTAAAGGGAATCCATATTATCAAACCGAATAAAGACTCCATTTATTATCGTAACAACATTATGTCAACTCAAATGACGACTTTTGGAAAACCATCTCTTTTAAGTGTACCTCACCCTCAGTTATCCACACTCAATGTCACACACATGTCATTAAAATTCGAGGATATTAACATGAGGAAACTAGATACATTCCATCTAAATCTCAACCCAACGGATCTTGATCTTGAAACCACACACTGGTATCCCTCCATATCTCCTAGCATATGGACCCTCGTTCTTTATGTCACGCTTATGGGATTGTTCGGCTACACCTGCATCAATTACCGACGTACCAACCGGCAAGTGCCTTGCCCTTCCTGATATAACTATTATTCAATCGCTTATTATTACAGGATCGTGATGTCATGTTATTCCATTCAATTGTAATCATTGCTATTACGTCATTATTATCCATTATTATTGTCATTGCTATTATTAGTATTGTCATTTTATTGTCATTGTTCTTATGTCATTCTTATGTCATTATTATTCTTATGTCGTAATCTTATCATTTTTATTATCATTATTCTCATCATTATCGTTATTATTCTTATGTCATTGTTATTATGTCATTATTATTCACTTATTAGTATTCCATTATTATTCTTCAATTGTAATCGTTGTTTTTATATCATTATTATTTCTCGTTCAATTGTAATGGTTTATAATGTTTATAATGTTTATAATGTTTATAATGTTTATAATGTTTATAATGTTTTATATCATTATTACTTCTCGTTCAATTGTAATGGAAAACGGACCGCTACCTGAATTCGAATTTTCGGCAAAAACCTCCCGCTTCACGGTGCGGTTTTTCTTCTTAGGGAGGGAGGTGTTATATACGTATAATACCCCAGTAATTAGTGGTGGGCGTTATTGCTACTTTTCCATAACGGTACGTTACGTTAGTTATGAAAAAATAACCGTTATTTTTTTCGGTTACAAAATAACCGTTATTTCTTTTCTGCTAACCTACAAAAATAATCGTTTCGTTTTTCAGTTACTTCCTACATGATAGTTTTTTTCCGTTTCTCGCCATTTTTTTCGGTTACAAAATAACCGTTATTTCTTTTCTGCTAACCTACAAAAATAATCGTTTCGTTTTTCAGTTACTTCCTACATGATAGTTTTTTTCCGTTTCTCGCTATTTTTCGGTTGTCAGGTTATTCCGAGCACGCCACTTTTGATAAATAGCAGTTTTGCTAGTAAAATTGAACGTTAACTACTGCGATTCTTGTTTTGAAAAAAATGTTGGGGTAAAAAAATCTTTTTTAATTTAGCTCCATGGCACTTCCACATTTTACGATGTAATTTACTCTACTCCTTTTTCTGTTGATATAACATTCCCAGTCAAAAAATTCTTTGTTGCTTATGGATGTATTATTTTTATACCTCTTCTGCTCTTCACAAACTACGAGTATCTATAACGCACTGAGTTTTTTGAAAATTATATTTATGTATAGTTTAAAAAGTCTCCTACACGAATATTATCGCAGTGATTCGTGAAGAAAACCTAGAGGATAAAATATCATTTCTACCCGATAATTAGATTGTATAAATACGAGATTGTACGATATAAATATATTGTCTTTTGTTCAATGCTAAGTTGCACTAGATATTGTCTTTTGTTCAATGCTAAGTTGCACTAGATATTGTCTTTTGTTCAATGCTAAGTTGCACTAGATATTGTCTTTTGTTCAATGCTAAGTTGCACTAGATACAATAATTTCTACAAGCCATTCTATAAAAATGAAGACCGGTCAACTTTGGAATTGATGTTTACACCATCCTATTCTTTAACCCCTAAAATCTTTTAAACGCTATCCTTCGTGCAATTTAATGTGGGATTCTCTATGTGGGCAAACCGATACTCCTCCAAGGTGAAGAAAGCTGCGGATGGTCTTAAAAAATTCTACGGAACAAACTCTATCTAAATATCAAATAAAAAACATACCATTCCATATGAATTTTTCGAGATATGAAATTTTCAAAATTTCAAAATTCGTTTTGAACCCCTTCCCCTTGACCTAGGGTTATGAAAAGTTTCGAGGACCATTGTGGGGTTGGTCGAAACCCCTAAAAAAAATTTCGTAATTTTAACTCAACGCTAACTGGGCAAAGTGGCGCGGACGGCGTACGGCGGACGGCGTACGACGTACGGACGGATTTTTTTTTTTATTCGATTTTCTGAATCTACGTATCTTGAAACGTAAACCAACAAATTTTGAGGGGGGGTTAACATTTTTTTTTCTTTGGGCGATTCCAATGGTTCATTATCGAAGATAATAAACCAAAAGTGGTCCAGACATAAGTCTGCCAGGACGGGGGAAATTGGAGCTCCCATAAAAATATTAATGAAATAGAATAACCGAAAAGAAATCGAGAACCTTACCTGAGTACAGCTACAGCCAGAAAAACGAGCCTCAACAGTTATGCGTTATAATATAACGCATGCGTTATTTTACAGGTCACGTTTTTTTCGGTTATTCCATAACCGAAAAAAACGTAACCTGTAAAATAACTGAGAAAACTTCGAATAACAGAATAACCACTGTTATGTAACGGTTACATTGTAACCGATGCGCTGAGGCGATAACGTTTCGATTTTCGCTTACAAATACGAACGTTTGAACAAAAGACGAACATGATGAAGGATCACTGATGTTTCTTCATCAGCTGTCGACAGTATGGGAGTGACAATTTATTGTGATTGTGAGGCCAGAATAGCCGCAATATAGGAGCGAAACAAAATTTTAGGTGGTTTTATAACCGTTATTTTATCAATTGAATAACGGTTATAACGGTTATTTTAAAATAACCGGTTATTCATAACAGTTTCAGGTTATGCGACCCACCTCTACCAGTAATGCTATTCTTGCTGAGACAGCATCTCCTTATTATAAAAGCAGACGCTCTCGCCTCGGGGAGCCAGTCTTGTCTTCACGCCCGTTCGTAGAACGTTACGCTGCCCGTTTTCCGCCCGATTTCTGTGTGCAACCCGTCCGGGAAATAAAAGTTGTTTTTTAAAAACTCTTTTGCTCGTGCTCCCAACTTAACTTGCATGCTGAGCGCCATGTAGCAGAATTTAATATTCTCTTTTCCTTTTAGGGAAGTTTGTAATATTGAGATGTATCGTTTCCTAGTTTTGATTGAGATAAGCCTGATTTCTGTTCCAATGTCAACTCAAAATTTACTCCCATTGATACTCGGCTTTAGTTCAGTTGAGCTCATATAAAGGACTTTCAATCTGATATCATGTCTTCATTTTCCACTAACAGGTTATGCTCCTGTGGACGTCGCAAACGACATCTGTGATGCTGTCGAGTTCAACACTCCAGACTTGGTAATCGCCCCGTTCATTCCAAACCTTCTCATCTACCTTCGCACCATCTTTCCTGCCCTTCATTTTCACATCATGAAGAGAATCGCTAAATCAGACCATTATTACTAATTATTGTTACCTTTCTCGATTAATTTGACGTTTCTCATTCCGTCGTCCCATTTAAACTTTCTTTTCTAGATATTGTAGCATTTTTAATACAAATGGAAGACTGATTTCTTGAATAATAGCTACTTTTTATTCTAAAAGTCGAGTACCTAAATACTTTGGTGTGATAAAAGGCCGAAAGGCATTTTGTATACGTTCCTACAATATATCGGGTGCCATATTTCATGACGTGTCAGCGATTTCAGTAAATTGTTAAGAGTTAGTAAGTAAATATTCATACCATTGAATAATTTATACCGACTGTCTCTGTGACGTTCAATAAAGTGTTGATACTACTACGAGTTATCGTTCATTTGCCTCCTAATGATTCAAATGGTCCTAATGATGTTGAATGCTTTACCCTTGGAGTGCATTGTGGGGTCGGTTCTGACCCCACAGTTTACATTTGATCGCATATCTTCGTTAAACAAGTTTTCCAGCGCACAGGGATATTTTGTTTTTGAAGTTTGTAGTCATTAGTGAGCCCCCAAACCAATGTTCATAGTCATTGGTACCGCCGAGTCGTTGTACCTAGTGAATTTTCAAACTACGAGTGGGACACTTCTGACACTAGATGTCAAAGTTTTTCTTTCGGTGTGAGACCAATTGACCCCACGGTGACATTTGGAATTCCTGACAAAATTAAGTTGTTCTACTCATTTGATCCCCTCATAGATCTTCTTGTTTGGTATTTCCTATTAGTAGGTACCTACCTCATGAGTTATTTAGCTTTCTCACCGCCAAGTAGCCTTCCCAGATGGTCTTGTTTGAACTAGAATGCTCGGTAATAATTGGAAACGTTAGCGCCTCACAGGGGCTATCTGAGGTAGTTGTTGGCGCCTAATTTTCCTACTAGTACAACTAACAATAGCGTGTTTCCTCCTATTTTATAGACTATAGAGAAAGGAGTTCAAAGTAGATGGAGTATGTTGGTCGGTCGAGAGACTCTCCATTGGAAGAGCACGTTGTCCCATTTGCCCAAAATCAGTGGACAAAAAAACTTCCACTCAGTGATCCAGCAGCTTACTTGTGACGACCGCTAGGCTTAATGTTTTTTTTTTTTTTTTTTTTTTTGTAAATAACAAACGCAGTTTACTACCTAACTCCCGAAAGTCTGAGCAGTAATTTTGAACTTTTTTTTCATGCTTTATTGTAAAAAAATAAAAAATGTATACCTATACACTTATGATTCTATACAACCAACTTTCATTTTACATCTGTTGGGACAATCAAGGGCAGATGAATGAGAAAACAAAAAATTGAAACGAAGAATTACCGATAGAAAGGAAAGGCAAAGGAGAAAATCCCTGGCTCGTATGGTGGAATTGATTGATTTTTTATTTATTTGACTTATTACATTGTCAAGATTAGATTAAGATCAAAAACTCCAAATTAAACTCCTTGAAGCAATTTACTTTTCCAATTCAAGAATTTTCTAGATTTACAAAAATTTAATTTGTTGATGCTGCTGAAATAATGAATGAAAAATAACTGTGGGTCTCAGATGACCTTATATATTTGTAATTAGTCAACTACTGAGTTATCAAAAAATTTTTAAGAGTGTAAAAATGATACATTTTTGAATTTGTAACGAATCGTGGATATTTCAAGTCGTGGGGTCACAATTGAACCCCAGAGTGACGTCCACGTAGCAAATAAACATGTATGCACTCCTAGGGTTTATAATCCAAATAACAGGTAGGTAACTACAAGATCAACTCGAAAAAAATGGACACATCAAAGCTTGAGATGAAAAATTGGAATGTTTGAGCAGTTGACTCCTAAAACCGATTGCTATCTTCTTGGGGTACAATTTTAATTTGTGATGGTGTATGGTATTTCGAAAGAAAACAGCCGAAAAATTAGAGTGCACAAGCGCTCGTTTCCATTCAGCGAAATATACTTCTTTAGTGGTAACTCACCGTCTGAGACAAAAAATGATCAACATCTGGATCAGTTCGTCAAAATTTATGTTATTTGCACGATTGATATGTGACTGTATTAAGTATAATATCGTCACCTTACAAGCAGCATGACACAACTAATTTTTCATCACTTGTCAAGGGGCACACAAAACCGTTTATTTTCGTTCTTGGTGCACTTATTTGACATTTAGGGTGCGTTTCGTACCCTATTCACGCGTTTTGTTCGCTAGGACAAGCAAAATCTTGCCGAAAAACGGATTAATGGAAAAAAGCCGGAGTTGTGACATGCTGACCCATAATTTAGCTGAGATGTGCCAAGCTGTAAACAATGAGAAAACATGAACTTCTCCAATTTATCATACACTTTTTAATCATCAACAGGTACTTCATCAAATTTTAGATACCTAGTGTCACAATAAAAATTACATGTATTACATCAATTTTGAACTTATTAATGACAGTTCAGACAAGCTGATCTAGAGTACCTAACTAATATTTTATTATGCCATCACAGTCTCAAATTTAGATAGGTCTAAATTCTTTCAGTCTTATTATTAAATCAGACTTATTATTAAATCAAACTTATTAAATTAGTCTGAAAATTGGGGTGACTCGAGCAACATAAATTTAAAAAAGCTTACTAGAAAGGTAGGTACCTAGTTCCTTATTTTGAGAAATAAAATTGAAACAGCGTAGTATGTACCTAGTACATGCCCATAAACTAATTTGAAATGAAATTATTCCTTCACAATGCACGTTAGTCTGCCAAGTTGGGAGCTCCCTCACTGTTAAACATGGGCGTATAGAATCAGTTAGTGAACATTTCAGCAAAATTGGGAAAAGGGGGGTAGGCCTAAAAAACGAAATAGGTTTTTGGGAAAGAATCAACCTTCTGCAAGACCATATTTTGACTCAAAAGCGTCAAATTATTGTTATATTTGATTCGGATGAAAGAAGAAAATTGAGTTGGATTGACTCAATCGGAATTTCCGAAATTTGACTCGAAAACGTCTCAAAAACTCGAAATGTAGGTGTAATTTGAATAGCATTGAGGGGTTCTTTCAGGATGAAATCGACGAAAAAAAACTCGAAAACGTCTCAAAAACACGAAAAAGGTGTCATTTGAATCGAATCGAAATCGACCGAAAGAGACTCGAAAACGTCGAAAAATTATTATAATCGATTCTGGTTAAGGATGAAAGTTGAGTTGGATTGACTCATCCGAATTTACGAAATTTGACTCGAAAACGTCTAAAAAACTCGAAAAAGGTAGAATTTGATTCGTATTGAGGGGTTTGCTTGCCTTTGAATTGGCATCATTTTCGCGGGGTGGCGTTTGTGGTCACTCGCCTCCGGCTAGCAATACGCTTGAAGGGAGGAAACTGAGCACATTGTGACGTCAGGTAAGCGCCAAAAGCGGGTGATTTGATTTTAAAGACAGCGAGACACATTTTTTTGAGTGCTTGTGTTAAATAAACTAGAGCATCGTTCTTATAATATAAATAAAATTTGAAAAAAAGGTATTTTTAAACTAGAATAACACTTTATTCGCGTTTTTAAAATTTCCTGCAAGAGTATAGAAGTTTTCCGCATTTTCGAGTCGAAATCCGCATTTCCAGCCGCAAGTCCACTCACCCGGTCTAGCCGCACTTGAGTGTAGTATCCATGTTGTGGTAAGTATCCATGTTCATGTACTCCCCAGTTTTCTTACGAATTCAAAATTCCTCATTTCCACCGAGGAAAATCATTTCCCTCATCAAATCCGATTGAATCTCCGTTAACAACTACCCCAAATATTCTGAATACTTTCAAATGTAGATTGAAAATATACATTCAATTGTGGCGCGAAAACGTTCCAGACAACACTGTCCGTTATTCGAGTACTGTACTGAACTGAACCCCCAAATCCGTAGTATAGTAGGGTTTTCTGTGCCCAAATCAACCATCTTGCTGGGAATGGCGAAATATGGCGGGGTTGTTGTCCGCTGTCGATGAAATCTGATTTCGCTGTTCTGTCATTGTGAAGTGAAAGATTTGAGGTTTTCATTAGTTTTCTGTTTATTCAGAGGAAGCCCAAGTGATTCCAATTTTTCAAAGAGCGGTTCACCGACGGAGTTTATTCGCCAGGTAAATATTACCAGATATAAGTTCACTTTCTCGGCAAAGCGTTAGTCGGTAATGATCGGATGAGCGTTTCTGTCGGGGGTTTTCTCGTTTCTCCCCTCGTCTTTACACTTAACTTGTTCATTAAAACGAGCCAAGTTTGCACTGAACATTCCGTCGTTGTCGGGTGTATTCTGGTCGATTATTCATCGTAATTTGTCGTTTTCAAGTAGTTCGTTCCAGTGAAATCAGAGGCCAGTGCAAAAAAATACCGCTAGCCGATCTCCCGCACTTGGCGCCAAGTCTCTTCTTGTTATAAGTAAATTAATTCGCATTAAATTGTCTCTGTTTCTAAGTACCTCGTGATACGTTGTACTTCCCACAAGTATTCGAGACCACTGGTAGAATTTCATAATTAGTAAGGAAAAAGCATTAGGGTAACGGACCCAGTAGTAGACACCTTACCTGCAGCGATTCACAATTTTTTTCAGTTATTTTAGCACATTTTACTTTCCCTCCGTGATAGTTCTATTGTCCCATAACTGCTACACAAGGATCTATCAGAAAATGTTCAAAATAATCTATAGTAATGGAGTGATAGCCAAAATAGTCAACCAACTTCTTCCCCCAGTAGTGGACACAGATGCGAACCAGTAGACAAGCGCCCCATCGTATCACAATAGTATGATAATCGTCATTAAAATAATTTGATAGCCTTTTTCTTCACATTTTCAATCAACATTTTACATGTATGGGATGATAGATAACTCGGCCTGAGTAAAAACATCAGTAAGTAAGTACAAAATAGTTTTTATTCAAACAAGAAACGTTCTAAGAAGTTTCGATAAAACAAATGCCTGTGGGTATCAAGTAGAGCCTTTTCGAAGGAATAACTGGTTTTATGATGTCCATGCAGAACATCTTGAGTATCAACCATTTTTCTTCATCTTCAAAGTGCTCAAGTTTGAGAACGGAATGAGATACCGCAATTCTAATTTCACCTTCGAGTTCAGCGTAAAAAACTATTGAGAATGAGGTGTTGCTTGTCTACTACTCGATCCATCGGTTTTTCATCAAAATCTGAAATACCTTCATAATCCCGAGACAAAAGTGTCTACTACTGGATAATTACTGTTTTTAGTGCCCAGTAGTTGACAAATCCAATACAAGAGTTATTTCGAGAGATATCTGCATTTCAAAAGTTGATGTTTATCCTCTGACCATCTACAAAGTTTAAGAACAAAGAGCAACAAATGAATCTTATTTTTCGAATTCAAAGTCAGAAGTGTCTACTACTAAAGCTGTTACCCTAGTTGCAGTCATGTTGAGAAAAAGTTGAGCTGGTTAAATGCGGGTTTACATTGTTTTCAAGTAGTTCATTAGTTTCCTTCTAATATTGTTTGGCCTTTGAATGATGCAGTAAACTACTTGATATTATTCAAAATTCATTTGTTGAACTCGTCGAACTTGAAATTCTCCACTTCCAAACAATGAAGTAGAAGTAACTACCAATTAGTAGGTGTTGGTTTTAGAATTCCAGAACCCTTTGGACTACTGTTATAATTCTAAGGTTTCAATGAACTGTCACTTTCACCATAGCTCCAAATTCGAAACAGCACAATTAAAAACGATCTCAACGCTTAGGACGTGAGCACCATATTAAAACTAAACATAATAACATAGCGGCATAATATTATATTATATTCAATCGCATTATATTGTACTCAAATAACTGTGTTGATTTTGTCTTAGCTTTGTCAAGAACTTGTGCACAATGGCGTCTTCAAGCAAGGGGGGACTGTCCGTTGAGAAGATCTACCAGAAGAAGTCCCAGTTGGAGCATATTTTGCTTCGACCTGACACTTATATTGGTGAGTGATTTGGAAAAGGCAATGCATTGAAACCCCCTTGCGGTTACATCTTTAGCGTGTTAGGTACCTACCATCGGGTGTACTGCAGTTGTGAACATTTGCCCTGACTGTAAGTTTGATTAGTGATTCTGAAACGTCAGAATCTCCACTTCCACACAGTAGAAAGTCGAAGTATTTAACTATAGGTTATCAATCATTGAAAATATTTTTCTGTGGGGGGGGGGGGGGACTAAAGTTCTTCATGAAGGAAAAACTTGAGCTGTGACATATACCTAAAGGAAAGCTTGGAAGAATTGATTCAGGCACGACCGTCAAAAATGAATTTTAATATAACATTAAGAACGTAAGACGTTTTATTTAGTAGATTGATTGATTAGTAAAATTGTGATTGTATAACGCTTTTTAGGCATAGCTAAACTTTTTCCCTAGTGAAGAACTTCAGCTGTACCCCCCCCCCCCCCACTTTTTTATAAATAAAATAAACCGAAAGCCTTGTCAACTTCTACTCTCATAGGAGATTTCTCCATAAATTCCATCCGGTTTTGAACTTTGAGATCCTGAAAAGTTTTGACGTGGATTTGTCTTACCGCTGGGGGTCATGCAAAACATTTTGCTAGGTACACGGAAAAAAAAATGTAACGCGACACCAGTAAACATCAGTTATACCTGCAATTCTATGCTATTCATGCTATGAAGCTGTAGTTTGGTATATAGCGTTCTTAGGACTTACAGAATATGCCCAGGTTTCGATGTTATCGTTATTTGGTTTCACTTGCGACACTAACCGTCCCCTGACGTTACTAATAAAACTTACGAAAAATACGAACTTTCACGGAGAAATTCCGTTTTGAATGTGCGTACTAAGTACTCCCCATGAATTTACAATACTGATCGCCTGCCACTTAGTTAACGATAGAGTCTTTTTCTTTCGACATTTACAAACCGTCGAACCTCCATTCTGCCCTATTAGTCTAAAATGCAGTATACGCTTCAGTTTTGGTTTTGGTATGAGCGTCACAACATTTTTTTACTTTAACCGTTTCCTGCAGGTCCCCAGAGAAACACACTGAACCCTCAGGAATTTTTCGCCATCACTTCAGTATCTTTCGCAGGCTTCCTTAACCTTATCTAGGGTTCAGTATCTAGTAGGGCAACTGTGATGAATGCCTCGCATCATTCTATGTGTTTCTTGTGATTCAATTTTACAGGTTCGGTTGAGCCCGTCACCGAACAAATGTGGGTGTACGACACCGAAGGTGAGGTCATGGTTCAACGAGAAATCACATACGTTCCCGGTCTGTACAAGATATTCGACGAAATCCTCGTCAACGCCGCCGATAATAAACAACGAGACCCTAACATGAACTGTATCAAAATCACCATAGATCCGTGAGTTTCTTTCTTTATGTGTCCCCTACATGTGGCATACATGAATTATTCAGATCATTCTGAATCATTCCAAGTTATGATATTTGAAATATTTCAATGACTCTCCACCTGTTGAACTCATATTTTATCGTTACAGGGTAGAAAACGTTATATCCGTCTGGAACAATGGACAAGGAATCCCCGTTGTTGAGCACAAAGACGAAAAAATGTATGTCCCGACGATGATTTTTGGTCACCTTCTAACGTCATCAAACTACAACGACGAGGAGGCCAAAGTCACCGGAGGCCGAAACGGATACGGTGCCAAGCTATGTAACATTTTCAGTACCAAATTCACTGTTGAAACGTCATCTCGTCAGTACAAGAAAGCTTTCAAACAGGTACTTGCATCTTATTCAATTTCAGACATGTGTTGGAAACTTTGTATTTGGGTGAAGATATTTTTCTTGCGTATCACTTCTGTAGTTCGAGCTTGTAAACATGCCGGGACAGAAGAGACAAACACTGAATATAAGTATCTGCTCGATTGTTGGACTCACGATTGGTGCGGTTTTTCAGACATGGACTGACAATATGGGGAAGGCTGCTGACGTCAAAATCCGATCATCATCAGAAGACGACTACACGAAAATAACTTTTTCTCCCGATCTTTCCAAATTCAAGATGGATAAACTGGACAAAGACATCGTCGACCTGTTGTCCAGGCGAGCTTATGACGTCGCCGCTTCATCTAGGGGAGTCAAAGTCTTTTTGAACGGCACTAAACTTGCAGTAAGTATTTCGAATATTGAAACGACACTGAAAACTCAAAGCGTCCTGAACCACTCGAGTCTGGTTAGAATTGAAATAAATCGTCCCACAAGGTCTACTTAACTTTTTTTTTTTTTTTTTTTTTTTGAAAAATGAGTTAGGCACGGATACATGCAAAATCTCTCGGTCCATCTTTCTAGCTCATGAGTTTGGCCTTTATTGCAATGCAGGAAAAGGCTTCTTCAACGTAGAAAAGCCGCTAACCTTGGAAATTACTACAGTACGTTGCAAAATCCGTTTTTGTCTCCCCTGAAAAGTTGGGAAAACTGAGTTAGACCTTGTGGGATGTTAAGGGACGCAATGGTGCTGAGAGACCTTGAGAGTATGGGGAGGGGTGTAAAATTGGACACGTGGAATTCTGATGATTGACTGTAATAGTGCGACCAGTTCGATGTTGATGTTCGGTGTAACTTATTTTTTGTACTGAAATTCATCGAAACGGCGGGGATTTCATTTTGCCCTGTTGTCCTTGACATTATCAATCTAAATCATATCACCACAACGGCAAACACAAAAAGATTGAGAATCCGTTTGTTAATTTTCTGGTAAGACAGTTTGAAACCAAGTCCGTTCTCTTACCTCACACCAGTAGTGTAATCAAGCATTCACAGTTTCAACAATTATTGTGCTTCATCAGTTCTGTTTCATATTAAAACATCGATATTTGACATTTGAATAACCATCCACCTTTCACATGACAAATAACTTGTTTGTGTTCGTTTCCAGATTAAAAGCTTCAAAGACTACGTGGAATTGTACATAAAAGGTAAAGAAGACGACACGGGTAACCCATTGAAAGTGGTTTACGAAGCCGTCAACGAAAGGTGGGAAGTTGCCCTCACAACATCTGACAAAGGTTTTCAACAAGTGTCGTTTGTCAACAGTATTGCAACCACCAAAGTGAGTTACTTGCCTTCATCGATATTGTCCTCTTTCGTAGATTATAGTGAAATATACTGGACCCCCCCCCCCCCCAAGACTCAAAACTCGGCAATGTTAAATTCGGCCAATGGGCGCAAACATTTCTTAGTGACACTTCCCAAAGTTCAAGAGGTTGCTCAATAGGTCTGTCTCGTAGAGTTTTGGAAGTCAACGTGGTGGCATTTAATGACTTTGTCCTATGGAGCCTGAAATTGGAAAAACGGGGGAAACAAGCAAATACTTATAACTAGTTTATTTCTAAATACATACGTCATGTACAAAGTGGGTATTGAAATGTCTTTTGAAAAAGTCCCAATGTGGTCGACGAAGCGCGGAGGCGCGTACCGGTTCGCGAGGGGAATACTGACGTCGGTTGACTTTGTTTTCCAAAACCTTCGTCCAAAATTGGCAGGAGTGATCTTGAACAGGGGGCAAGTCCTGGTCCCGTCTCTTATTGGAAGTTCTGTTCCAACAAATAGTCAAGAAGGGTGACGTACAAAGTCCATACTAAGGCTGAGATTTCGAACATGGACGTCTTTGGCGTGCAAAAAGTGTTTTATCAACAAATGCAACAAGCAAAATAGGTTTAAAAAACCACGGCGCTTCGCCAGGAGGGCTCCAGCTCCGGGTTGTCTCTACTTAAAGCCCGTTGGCTAAAATGATAAAAACATAGAACATGGATGGGTTTGTTACTTACGGTCGTGTTGCTATCTTATTTCTAACGGACACTTGGTCGAATAATACGAGTAATTCTCTCAACCCTCCTTCTCCACCACAGCCCAATATCCGTTACTTTTGGGTGGGTGCCCCGTCGTATTCTCGTTACCAAAACATTTTTAGGTTAAGTTAGGTTATGAACCTCATGAAATCTCCTCCTCCCCCCACCTTCCTGACTCTGCTGGTATGCAGGAGTCAGCTACCTACTTACTTATTTTGGTAGAGAAAAGAAATGCCAGGTATGACTAAGAAATCGTTCTATCTTCGGTGATGGAAGTCGTTATTATAATTTGATGTTGCAGTCTAGGTAACTTGAGGATGGTTCGGTTTAGGGGCTGGACAACTCACACGATGTTTCTTATATCCATAGGGTGGAAGGCACGTAGACTACGTTACTGACGCCATGATCAAAAGCCTCATCGAGTTGATCAAAAAGAAGAACAAGGGAGGGATGCAAATCAAACCTTTCCAAGTCAAATCTCACATGTGGATATTCATCAATTGTCTCATCGTGAACCCGACCTTCGACTCCCAAACTAAGGAAAACATGACGCTTCAATCGAAAAATTTCGGATCCAAATGCTCCGTCTCTGAAAAGTTTCTGGGTCAAGTCGGCAAAAGCGGTCTGGTCGAACAGGTGCTCACTTGGGCTAAATTCAAGGCTCAGACGCTGTTAGAGAAAGCAGGAGGTGGCAAGAAATCTAAGAAGTTAAGAGGTAAAAGCACTGTATTAGTTTGCCTCTATTGTATTAATTCATCCCCTATGATGTGCTGACTAATTTTTTAAATCGCTTTGTAGGGATACCGAAGCTGGATGACGCCAACGATGCTGGCTCCAAGAATTCACTCTCCTGCACGCTTATTCTCACTGAGGGAGACTCAGCCAAAGCTTTGGCTGTTTCTGGTCTTGGTAAGAGAAGTTTGCAAAACTATTTTAGGGTAAATGTGCCATTAGCTGACACTGCTCCAGTTGCTGACAGGTTCATTGAAAAACTGATATAATAAGGATCTACGCCCTCGAAAATCACTGTTTTAAAAATTGGCGGCTTCCGTTGGCATTCTGTGATCCGACTGGTGCATCCGACAGTTTTCTTCAAACCTTCCTATTTATTATTTTATCATTCTTGGTAGCTGCACCAGGTAGCCAATGAACGTGATTTTCGACGCAATTTCATTTTTCAGTGCCTGACGGGGGTGTCAGGTACTGGATCAACACATGTCAGCTACTGGAACATCAGCTACCCTCCTTTTTTATTTTATCGAATATTTCCTCCAGCTTTATCGGCTGCCAAGATGTTCTTGTATGCTCCAGAAGATATGCAAAGAGCCCTTGATGACTTTTGAAAGGCGATGAGTGTAGCGGGTGCTGCTTGTAAATATACCACGAATAACCCTGCTGTACACAGCCAGAGAGAAGCACCCGGAAAAGCGTAAAATGGGACCAACACAATTTTCTTGTGTCTTTCTACACAATTTTCAGTCCACTTGTCAGGTTTCGACTAAACTAGACGAGTGGACTGAAAGAGATAGAGACTGGGACGAGGAGAAAATATCTACCAACCCCTGAAAATGGCTTAATAAAGCCGAAAGCTCAAAGACAAAGTTCCTTCTTTCTTCTCACTGAACCTCCTTCAAACCTCCAAATAAAAAACGGTCAATAAGCCAAGGAGAAAACGTACAAGACGTCAACAAGTTAATAAAAATTTGGTTAGCAAGTTGAAGAGTTGTTTTACCAGAAACATTCAAGATTGCAACGATTGGACCAATAATAAACTGTGCAGCCTTGAAATTCGAAAATTTTTCCTCAACATGTCAGCCACTGGTACATTTACCCTATAAGTATATCCACGTCCCTCGAACCACTCAGATGATTCTCCCTAACCCTCTACCATTAATCAACATTTCTCAGTTTTAATCAGCCACAACTTGCTTTCATTTCGTGTATTTCAGGCGTGGTCGGTCGAGATAAATACGGCGTCTTCCCACTGCGAGGTAAACTCCTCAACGTGCGAGAAGCGACGCACAAACAGATTTTGGAAAACGCTGAAATCAACAATCTCATCAAAATTGTGGGATTAAAGTATAAAATGAAGTACGAAACCAGGGAAGACCTCGAGACGCTACGATATGGAAAGATTATGATCATGACTGATCAAGATCAGGTATTTGCTTCACGTTAAATGTAGATCGAAATGAATAAATTACACAGTCTTGCAGCATGGCTATAAGAGCGAATTTTCGAAGACAAAACTGGTTTTATGTAAAATGTCTCTATTTTACTGGTTTTATAACAAATTTCGTTTCCATTTTTGCCGAGTAAAACCTCAGCTTATAGATTTTTCACCGCTGAACACGATGGTGAATTCAAATTTGCGATATCATTCCGTTATTAGATTAGAGCAGATGAAACGTGAAGCAGTAACTACCACGTTTTTTCACCTTCAAAGTGCTTTAGTTTGAGAACGGAATGACATATCGCAGTTTTGACTTCACCATCGTGTTCGGCGTTGAAAAATCATTAAAATGATGGGTCACTTGTCTTACTGTTTCATGTTTACGAATTTATGGGTAATTTTCCCCTCTTAAAGTCCTCCTAAACCCCCTTTAGAGTGGGGCCCATTCTGCCCACCTACGAACTTAGCCTTTCGATTGCCAAGACGGTTTTTTTTGTTGCAAATTTGAACTTTCTATCTCAAATCTATCGAGACCTCAGACTTACAACGAGGATTTCATTTTGCCCTGATATCCTTCTGGATCAATCTGAGTCATATCACTACAACGGCAAACACAAAAAAATTTAGAATCTTTTACTTAATTTTCTGGTAGGTGGGTACTCGTATTTTTGTAGGTGCCTACTGTTTTTCCGCATTCAAACTTGAATTTCTCCATGAAATCGATAAGAAATCGCGCAGTTGTCCATCCCATTAGAAAGCTGATTAAATTTGCATGTTTTTCTGAGATTTAACAGCTTCCAGCACGTTTTTTGGAAATGCAGTTAACGTACAAGTATTTTCAATAATTGGATTTTTTTTTAATTGTCATGCTTGAACTGCAATTGCGGTCTGTAGGAGTTCGTTTTTGATTATGAACCTGCATTAGGCGAATGTAGTAAATAACGCTGAAAATGTGATCAAAAGTAGAAAAAAAGTTGTTTCAAAGTGAAGAAACGAGGGTTTTTATGGCAAAAAACGTGGTTTTCTAAAAAGAATCATATCTTGGGAACGGATTCAGATGGAAAGGTGCGGTTGGCGGCTTTCTACTCCATTTTCAGTCTAGTTGTACCCAATCTTTTCTTTTACACCAAGTGGCGAACACACTGACTTTATATGATTTTTGGTGTCTTTTGGCCGTGAATTCAGTCAAGTTAAAAATTTTGGACTGAGAACAATAGCTTCATTTTCTTCGAAAATACGCTAAAATTAGAACCCTATTAGATTTTGTTTTTTCACCACCCTCGCATGCATCACATCTCATATATTGCCCTGCTCTCAGTCGTACAATTTGTGATGTTCATGTCCTAATAATTTTGGCGTCGTCTGTTCTAGGACGGTTCTCACATCAAAGGTTTAATAGTGAATTTTATACACCACAACTGGCCATCTCTTATCAAGATGCCGTTTTTGGAAGTTTTCATCACTCCGATCGTCAAAGCCACGAAAAGGAACAACGCTGTGTCATTCTACTCATTACCTGAGTTTGACGAGTGGCGAGCCGCCACCCCTGATCACCACACCTACATGATAAAATACTACAAAGGTTTCGATTTTTCTATTGCTTATTCTTATTTTCCACAATCAGCACGACCCGTGCGTTGCACTGGGTAGAGACATTTGGTTGTATTGATAATGTTGAAATTGATGGTCTGAATGATGACCTCAGTCGTAACGAATTCACAACTGTAAATCTGGAAATCTGTGAAACTGGAAATCAGATTCCCTTTGGGAGCGTAGGTTCGCGTCCTATTGACTGCGCCAAATGTAGTAATTAATATGGGAATAACTGGGACTTGAACTGCATGGTCAATTAGCGTGATCACAACTGTTTTATTATAGGTACCTTATCAAAATAACAGGTTGTGCTTCTCTCGCTTTTTGTCTCTGGCTATCACAACAACTAAGTACATCCGCAGATTGATTTTCTGGTTCAATCAACTTTCATTTCATGGAATATCTAAGTAATGACATGTGTGGAATCACTGTTGTTTCCTTCATTATTTGCGGATTGCAAGGTTGATACTGCAGCTAAAATCTTGTAAGATTGTAATTTCAAGTTGATTCAATTTTAATTTTCTGTATTCAGGTTTGGGTACTTCGACCTCCAAAGAGGCGAAAGAGTATTTCAGTAACATGGATCGACATAAAATCAAGTTCAAGTACAGCGGCCCAGAATGCGATCAGCACATTATCATGGTATGGAATTCCTGATGCTTTCTAATGCTAAAAGAAATAGTTACTGGTGAATCAATCTTGATGCGTGTGTTTTCATTGTCCTCACAGGCATTCAGCAAGAAGTGCGTTGATCAAAGAAAAGAGTGGCTAACTAATTGGATGGTGGAGAAGAAACGAAGGAAAGAGCTGGGTATGACTGAGGAATATCTGTACGGAAAAGACACAAAGCAGATCACGTTTAAAGACTTCATCAATAAAGAGTTAGTTTTGTTCTCGAATATGGACAACGAAAGATCCATCCCCAGCGCTGTGGACGGCCTGAAGCCTGGTCAGAGAAAAGTAAGTACTTACTGTTATTTTATTATGCGATACTACTCATTCAGTGCTGGTGCCAGTACTTTAGTGAAGAAACTGAATATTCAACTGCGCGCCTTATGTTCTTTATATAATTATTATAGTAGCAGAGAAGTTTAAAGATGACTCTCTTGCTTGTATGCCTTATAAATCAAAAGTATTAATTTAAAATATTAATAAATTTGTTAAAAAACAATAAATTGAGTAAAAAAAACCATACCATTGAACCCAGCATTTCTTCCCATTGAAGAATGAAAAACAATATCCGGCAAATGAGCACACCTACTGAGTCTGCATGCCTGTACCTACTCATTCAGTAAAGTTCGCCATTACACTTTTGAAGGCGTTCAATCTCTCAACGAATTTCTTGTTTGGACTGACCCCCCCCCCCCCCCCGCATTCATATGTAAAAAAGTTGCATCTGGTCTACCAATAAACTAAACGAACAGTGGCGGGCAATCCAATTTTGGCGCTACTTTTGAATCACCTTGATTATTACGCACTTATGTACCCGTATTTACCAGTGTTTGTTTCGTAGATTCTGTTCACGTGCTTCAAACGCAATGACAAAAGAGAAATTAAAGTGGCGCAGTTGGTCGGTAGTGTTACTGAACTCTCGGCCTACCATCACGGTGATCAGTCCCTCCAGTCGACCATTGTCAATATGGCGCAGAACTACGTTGGTACGAACAACATTAACCTTCTACAGCCTCTCGGTCAGTTTGGTACGAGGTTGCAAGGTGGAAAAGATGCGGCTAGCCCTCGTTATATTTTCACGATGCTCAGGTAAGTTTTCTTGGAATAAACTTTGACGTGAATAGTCTTAGATGCAGTGACGTAGCCAGAATTCCAGTCATCCCCAACCATCCCTAGTCATTCTTAACCTTTCCAAGCCATCCTACGTAAAATTTGGAAACGCGTTTTAGCGCGATTTGGGCTATGTCGTCGGGCCAAAAAATAACGCGTTTTGGGCTTCACAGCCTTGCTTCATCAAAAAGTTCCCCAAATGTCGTTTGGATGCTGGCTGCATTGGCGGAAAGGGGAGAACAGACGACAGGCGCCTATTCACAGTCGTCTGTTTACCGCGTTCACCACCGTCCGTCGTTCTTCAAATTCAAGTGTGCCACCATAGTGCTTCCACACCATCTCATACACCTTAAAAATACGCGTTTTTGGGATACATCCTAAGACTTGTCGTGCTAGTTGGGCTTCATAAGCCCGCGCGGTTTTTGGGCTACATCAGAGCCCAGTAGCGGCGGTTTCCTCTACTAGGGATCTGACAACTCTGCTGGCTACGTCCCTGTACGATGTATTCAGAAAGATATGACATTCATATCTTGGACAACCAACACTAAAACACGTTCAACATTCTTATCTTGGTGATTATATTATAACTAAACAATAAAATGCAACGTCATTTGAATTTGTTGTTGGCAGTGGTAGATCTTTATGATCAGATGTCAACAGCCCAATTTTCGTTTCAACTTTCTTAACTTTGGAGGAGAATTGGTTGATTGCTCCATTATATCTCTGTTAGACCACTTATGATCGGAAAAGTGAAAGTGGAAATGGAAGTAACTCTGTGTTTATTTGTAGTCCATTGACGAGGCTTATATACCACCCACATGACGACCCGCTGTTGAAATATCAAAAAGATGACAATCAAAGAGTAGAACCCGTCTGGTACATACCAGTCATTCCTATGGTGTTGGTTAACGGAGCTGATGGAATCGGAACAGGCTGGATGACGAAAATCCCCAACTACAACCCCAGGGAGCTGATGGACTGCTTGAAGGAAATGATTGCTGGCAAAGAACCCTCCACTACCCTGGTGAGTGGAAATGGTTGTTTATCATTATTTGTAGATATGAAGAAGTCACTACGATATCAACATTTCTAAACCTATTTTTATAAATTACTCGAGTTGGCTCCTTGACTCATGTGCACTAAGCTGTTGCCAAGCTTACTAATGAGCGCGCTTCTTCTTTCCAGAAACCCTGGTACAAGAACTTCAGGGGTGAAATCGAATCCGTCGGCGGTGATAGGTTTGTTTTGTCTGGCGAGATCGCTGTTTTGGGCGAAGACAAAGTTGAAATAACCGAACTGCCTGTTGGCACCTGGACCCATCACTACAAAGAATCTGTTCTTGAACCCATGCTCACAGGCAATGACAAAACCAAAGCTCCGCCAGTCATAACGTGAGCTGCTTTTTTTTTCTTTTTTTTTTAAATTTTTTGTTGTTGTAAAATGCTTTTCTAAAATCCATATGTGGCATGTCATGGAAAAAGAGATCTTGTTAAACACATTAAAAATGTGGCTCCCCTACAAGATGTTAACGAGAGAAATTGAGATTCTTGGGATGTTTAAGTGAAAAGGGTGGCTGTTCCATGAATCTAGTAACCTCGATTCAGGTTGACAACCATGAATTATAATTCATAATCTATGGATTAATTGCAACAGGTTTAATGAAAAACCTCCAGAAATCAATCAATCAATATATTTTTATTTGCTAGGATCGCACGTAGTACATAAGCAACGTCAAAAATCTTACAAAATAGCAACGGTAAATTAGAATTGTGAGCAACAATAAAATACAGTCAAAACAGGTACAAAAAGAATCATTGGTTTGATCGAAATACCCATCCATCTTCTACACCTCGCTATTTGATAATTCCAAATTGATTTTTCGACTATTTTAAAAATCAGGCCGAGGTCCTTTTTTGTACATGTCCAGTCACATACCTACCAGATTAAATAGCAAAATTGTTGATGTTATAGATTTTCCTAACTCCCATCTCTATAGTACATCTTTTGAATTATAGTGCACCTCTTTCCACTTGTAATAATTACAAATTATTGTTTATTGTCATTTTCTATAGCGACTTCAAAGAATACCACACTGACACTGTTGTCAAGTTTATTGTGACGATGCCAAAGGAAAAATTGTACGAGGCTGAAAAAGTAGGATTACACAAATTCTTCAAATTGCAGTCCATGAGCAGCACTACTTCGATGGTAAATATTTTTTATTAAAGACCTTCTCCTACTCCTGCGGCTTTTAGATCGCCCCGTATAATTGATCGTGAAGTAGATATGTTTGGTTTATAAGTAGGTATTTCTCTAGGCAGTCTGTTGAAGTTAAGATAACTGAGATCTTTCAATGTATAATTTGTTGTGTGTTTCGTAGTGTGCCTTTGATCAGGACGGATGCCTAACCAAATATGACGGTCCAATGCAGATCGTTAAAAACTTCTTTGGTTTGAGAATGAAATACTACGGTAAGCGGAAGGCGTACCTTGAGGGTATGCTGCAAGCTGAGGCGGACAAGTTAACTGCTCAAGCAAGGTATAGGATGATATTGTAATGTCGAGCATGTTGAATAGTTATCAGCGAGCAATTACTTACTCAAGAAATTATTCAATTTTCCAGGTTCATACTGGAAAAGTGTGATGGAACACTTACCATCGAAAATAAAAAGAAAATCAAAATGATTGAGGAGCTCAAGGGCCGAGGCTACCCGTCTGACCCAGTGAAAGCATGGAAGAAGAAACAAGTTGAAAAAGGGAACATGGTAAGTACTGTAATTATATCTTGAATACCGTTTTCCACCTTCGTCTCAACGCAACCGTAGGCATCGAAGTCAGCAAAGGTTGGCTCACGAATGGTCCTTATGAATCAGCAATGATAAGCGCTCTGAAATCATGGGCAATCTGAAATGCATCAATTGTGCAGTCTTCACAATGGATTCGAAACATCTTTAAAACTATTGAGTGACCATGTCAAAGTTTTCTCCTGTTGTGCCTGGGGATGCAGAAATTCTGCCGTTTCAGGAACACAAGAATATATAAATTTCTCCTCACTTTTGCACTCGTAACGTTCATACAGGATGAAGAGGACCAGACGGAAGCAGAGCAAGAAGCGGAGAGAGAAGATCCAACTCCGGCTGACCTCGACTATGACTACTTGTTGGGCATGACAATGTGGACGTTGACCCTTGAAAGAAAAGAGGAGCTCATAAACAAGAAGAACATCAAAGTTCAGGAACTCCACGCCCTCCAGTTGAAAACGCCCGGCGACCTTTGGGCTGATGACATGAAAGCCATCCTTGAAAAGGTACTGTGTTATAGGGTTCCCAAACATTCGTCCTATAATACCAAATTCATGCGTAGGTCGGAATTTTTTGCTGTTTACCTCAACCTCTGCTCGTTGATCGAACTTGCGTCCAATTTTCAGCTGGATGAAATTGAGGAGAGAGAAAGAGCCGAAGAGAAGCAATCTGGCAGTATCACGAAAAAAGGCAAAGGTCTCGCAGCGCTGGCTAAGGGCGGGAAGAAAGGTCTGGATTCAGCGCCCTCTGCCGAAGGCAGGAGAGTCATTCCTGAGATTGGTGACGAGCTCAAGAAGAGAGTGGAAACCATCATCAGGGCCAAGGAACGCAAAGCTGAAGGTGTCACAGGCAAGAGAGGCAGAGTAAGTCGAAAGAAGTTTATGTTCATTGCTATTGGTGTAGGTTCGAGAGTATTGATAGTTGAGTAAGTATGTTGATGTCAGCACCTCAACCTGATATTGATGACTGAAATGTATTGTTAAATCGACTGGAGCCAAAAGACTTGTACGTGGCTAATCTCTCGGCATCATTCCATCACCAGTCACATTGCTGACCTCCAAGTGAATATTCTTGATGTTTATTAGACATGTATTTGGACACCTACACTATTTATTCAATACGTTGACGGTTCGCAGAAGAAGAAAGAGAACGGCGAGGGTGGAGAGGAAGATGGTGAACCTGGAGCTGAACCTAAAGAAAAGAAAACCAAATCTCCAGCTAAGAAAAGAGGTGAAATACTACTGTAGTCTTTAGTAGTTTACAAACTTAGATTCTATTTGTTAATCATTACATTACATGTAATTATATTACATTTTAGGCCTGCAAATATAGAATTTCGAATTCCGTCTTCATCAAACCAAGATGAACTTACACTTTAATAGTCATATTCTGACAATATTTTTAGCCAAGTAGAGCATGTTTAATTCAACCTACTCTTGTATGTTGAATAGAAAAAGGCGCTAAAAAATCCCCCAAGAAGAAGAGGAACTTCTCTGGATCAGAATCAGAAGTTGATTTCAATACCTCTGGATCAGACGTCGAATTCTCTTCAGCGCCTGTTCAGGCGGAAAAGAGGCTACCGAGACGTAGTGCAGGTACTGATTAGTCACAAGATATCACGTGTTTTATATCAACTCCCTCTTTTTGTAATGAATGGCTGCTGAGTGTCCCTGTTCAAGGGGGTTAGGCAATATGGCCACCCAGAGGATATTCGGTCTGTTCGGTTCAGAGGGTATAGAAGTTTACCCAACGAAATGTAGAAACATAGAGATTAGAATGTAGTCAATTGAAGGAGTGAAAGAAATTGAACAATGTCAAGAATTTGAATTGCCAATATAAATGCTTATACACAAAATGGGTTTGATCCCTACTATAGGAGTCCCTCCTGGGAAAGCTCCTCAAATTTCCAGAAAATAGTGGAGGAGGTACCAAGGCAAAGCCAGCACGTACCTACCAACCGCGCTCTGCTACCATGTAATGAATGGCTGCTGAATGTCCCTGTTCAAGGGGGTTAGGCAATATGGCCTCCCAGAGGGTATTCGGTCTGTGCTTCCACAGAACCGTATATCCCCAGAGTGGTCGAAGAAAAAGGTCGAGAATAGGGGCACAGCAACCATCACATCTTACTGCCCTGTTGCTAGTCGTAAGTGTAGTTTTATTTCATTAGTTCTTGTAGAATTCGTGTCGCACTAACATTGTATTTTGTTTTCAGCGGCAAATGTTAAATTCAATTTTGATTCTGATGAGGGTTCTGAAGAAGATTGGAAGGAAGTCAAAAGGAAAGAGAAAAATGACAGCGATGCAGAATCAATATCTGACTCGTCCCCTGTTGTGTAAGTACCGACTACCATGTGAACTAAGATTATAGAAATTGAAGGGCTCATGGGGAAAAACGACCTCAGTACAGTTTTACCTCAACTTAGCTTGAGATGCCATCTAGTAGCAGTTTGAGAGTACTATAACATGTGGTAGCCATAATCATAAGTTTTATTTCCAGTTCGGGGCATTCATATATGGAGTGTGATAGGAATGTGGATGTGGAATGAAGATGTGGTTGATACTTGGGATGTTCTTCATGGACATCATGTTCTTCAATTGAGACAACATTCATAAAACCAGTTATTTCTTCGAAAATTTGCTCGTTTAGCCATGCTGCATGACTCAACGCTTTTCTAGTCCATGTGCCACAGTTAAGACATAAAATGTCACAAATTAAAGATTTTTGACCCACTAATACACAGGTTCCTAAATTAATACTGATTTTTAGGTAATTATTCCTAGCGCTGGAACTATGTTAAGAGTGGAAAAACTATGAATTGCTGATTTTCTCAAAATCAGCTTTAATGGACTGAGGTTTTTCCCCTGAGCCCTTCAATTGACTAAAGACATCACCTGTTCGTCAAATAGTAGTTTTCAATATTACAGTACAGATTACTACTGCGTATGGAAGATTATTTCCTGCAAAATATCACTTTTTTAGGAAGAAAAAGGCCCCTGTTGCAACTGGACAAGAAGTCGAGAAATTTACGGACAGTGAAGATGATTTAACCCATACGAAAAGTGAGGTTTACTCGTGAATTCTACTTTTGTCACCTTCCTTCACTTTATTCATAAGATCATTGTGCTATAAACACTTCCTTTCCGACGTTTTAGACAATGTGGGCAGTAACAAGAACGACAACGATAAGCTGTTTGATTCACTTCTGGGAAGCGGGGATGATCAACCCATGAACATCTCGTCTGATGAAGATGACCCACCACCACCACCAAAAGGTAGAAAAAAATGAAAATATTTAAAAACCAACTCTTTAAATTCAATTGTCATAAAATCGTCAATGGTTCCACGTTTCTGTTCATTTGTACCTTTGCACCAGCTCCACGATTTTTCTGAACGAATGACGAAGATAAAGTTCCGTATAAACGACTTGGTTGTATGTGGAAATCATTGCCAAATTTCGTGACACATCGCCTTCTCCCAAAAACGTGACTCTTTTTGCAAGTGATCTCCATGCTGAAAAATTTTAAACTTCGTGTATTCGATAGGTACCCATCCCTACTAATAACAAAGAAGTGTTGAATTATGGTACCCACAGTTCACGGCCTGTATGTTTGGTCAAGTGTACATTTCAAAAGAAATAAACGTATTGTTGCATTTTTTCAGCTAAAGTGGAGGCACCACCTAAGGAGAAAAAGGCGCCAAAAGAAAAGAAAGCTGCTCCGAAGAAGAGGCCTGCAAAGAAGAAAACTGGCAGTTCTGAAGACGGCTCGGATGAGGATATGTTTGCTTCGAAAGCCAAGGTATGTGCTGAAATCTATTAACAATTATGATGCGTGTCGTGGGTGGACGTCGGTGAGGAGTCACTTGAGTGTTGAAAGACATTCAAGTATCCACTGATGATTCCACTTTGCACACAAGAGCATTACATTCTTGTGCTTATACCACTGTAGTCCAGCTGAAGGAATCGCCAGGTAGGTAGCACTCCTCAAGGGTTCTTACAGCTTGCTCGGATCCGGTCTTAAGTTGAAGGCTCCAGGGCACTTCAGGGTTGTAGATATCGAGGTTGCAATGCTCGACCAGAACCATACCCGCCATTGTCATTTTATTCTGACTCAATTAAGGTAAATGCACTAGTAGTCGACACCTTGAGGAAATTTGTGGTGAATGGTTTGTTGAGTGGTACCCCTTTAACCCGGGAAGGTTAGGCAATTACGTCCACCCAGAGGGCATTCTGGTCTGCGTTCACAGATATAGTGTTTGTGGATAGCTAACAAATTATTGTTGAGAGAAACTACACTGTTTAAAGGTTTAACTCAAACTTTATTGCACAATATGATATTATCATGTGATTTTAATAATATTCCCCCAAGCCTGTCAACGGTTGTCCAGTAATAATGTGCATCGAGTAAGGTATGGTTAACCTCCATCGTAATGGTACTACTGCAAATTTATTACTTGTGGAGAACTATGCTCCTACAAGCATGGATATTGGCAGGGGATAGAAATAAAGAAAATTGAAAATCACAACTCACTCACATTTACATGCTAATAATTTTAAAAAATAGCTCAACGTAGATAAATTCACTACACTAAGCAACAAGAACTTTTTTTTTTTTTAAGCAAATCACAGCTTCACAGTATCACTTTATCTTACAGACAGGTAAGATTAGCTACTCAAGTAACACAAATCGGTAAAAGTATTGAATAATTTACCATGCGTAGGTTAATTCGTAAAATGTCGCTGCCCTCATCCAGCTGGAGTCAGGAGATCTCCCCAGTCACCATCCCGGGGGGAGGGGGGGAGAGCACTTGTGGCAATTTGATCGGGGATACGCTCATATTAAATATTAAATTGTTTTTAAATTTTAAAAACAATTGGAGGAGACACTAGCAATCCAGCAGCGTTCGCAGTAATCATGTCCTATTTTATTGCAATTGATTAGATTCATTCTCGACTAAAAGATTTCCAATGGGGGTTCAAGTAGGTCCAATGTTTTGTTCTTTGAAACCGTCCACTAGAGATGAGCATCGATGAACAAAACATCGATGTTGACCATCGATGTTAACATCGAACCAATACATCGATGTGTGGAAAACCTCGATCTCTAAACATCGATGTATTTCGGTGCAAAACATCGATGTTTAAGGATCGATGTTTTTAAAAATCATTTTAAAAAGGTAATTTTAGGAATATAGGTACTAAATACTAAATGCTCGTACAATGAAACACTCAACTAATTTTAATTAAAAGAAATACAATGAAATACACAAATAATTTTATACATGAAAAATACAATGAATTACTCAACTGATTTTATATTAAAAGTGGGTGTACAATTTATTAAATTGCAACGACCAAACTACGTATTATTTACAGTTTTTTTTAAAATTATTCCCAGCTCCAAAGCGTCTCATCAATGGAATGGAGGAAACCCACTTTGGATATCATTTTTCCTTGTAGTGTGTTTCGGTTTTTGGTAACTGTTTGCCCAACACTTTGGAGAACAATTATTGTTCAGATGGAACTGAAGCCAAGTAATTCCCGCCGGTGGCCATCTTACTCTTCTCAAAATTCAAAACGTCCTCTTTATTTAATTAATATTTATTACACATTAACCAAGTTTTTAGAAAATGGTTCCTAAAAGCTTTAGTGTTGAAAATAAAATTAGCAATTTCGCGTTTATAGAACATCGATGTACGAAAACATCGCTGGTTAACATCGATGTAGGAAAAACATCGATACCTTACCATCGATGTCAAAAACATCGAACATCGACATGAAAACATCGATGTTTTGAAAACATCGACAATCGATGCTCATCCCTACCGTCCACTGCCTTTTCATATAAACCGCCCACTGCCTTCATATTTCGTTTCTTCATTTTTCATTTCAGAAGAAACAGAAGAAAATTTCCGATTTTTTCCGCTAATATCCCGAAGCTTTTGGAATGACAAGATTTTCAAGGACATTCTCCATACAACGACAAGGACATTTTGCTCTCGTCTGTCGAATTATTAAGTGGTGGATTTAATTTGTTATCTCCATCAAGTTGGTTGACTACGCTGTTTACATTAAGTATTGTAATAAATAATTTCATTTGCACGTATTCCCTTAGATGGGTGTATTATTCCCCCCCCCCCCCCCGCTCCATAATTCGTTCTTGTTTTCCATTGTAATGATGCCGGTCTTCCAAAACAATTTTTCCTTGGAGGCAAACAACAGAGCTAGGCAGTTTTCACATGCCTCTCTATATCCTTCATATATAAAATAAACAGAATATGACCCAAAACTGGGGCACACCATAATTATCCGAAATAACTGAATCACTGCTGACCCCCAAGTCCAGGACTTGTTCCGTTTCTGCGGTAAATAGAATATTGAGGGGGTCGCCATGCCAATGCTTATGTGCGGACGTGTTTCTTTTCTGCAGTAAACCTTGCGTCTTGCTTCAAATAACAACTTTAATATGAAAAAAAAAAAAAAAAAAAACGAAATTCGTAAAGACATGGTCATGATGCCTTTCTGCAGTTAGCGATTCTGAATTTCTTGAAGTGAGTGAGAGAGATTGATTGATTTATTTGTTTATTGATGTGACACAATTAGGACCATTAGAGAGAGAAAGAAATTTATTCCAAAAAACTATAATGATATAAGTACATTAATGTGCAATAAATGGAATATACCCCGCAACCCTGTGCGGTTGGGGGGAGATGCTTATTATATATTTCTATTTACATATCTTATATGATATTTTTCTTCTTCTTATATTTTATTGTTTATTAGAAAATAAAAACAAGGATGGTGGACACAAGGAGCCCAGCTACAAGTGTATAATAACATAAATTGTACTTTTTTCATCAACTTACAACTAAACTACATATAGATAACAAAATGCAAATCTCAGTTCACATAAATGCTAGAGAGAACAGTTTTCGAATTTTCCGGTCCCAGGGATATTAACCAGGAAAATGCCTTCTTTTTGTATACTGCACGACTGAAAGCTGATGGTGATCTCATCTCATCGGGCAATGAACGGATTAGATATGGGATACTGTAGTATAATATATGGAGAACATCAAGACACATATTACCTATGTACTCGAATACTCGAACATAGTTATAAAGATCAATAATGGGAAATCTTCTAGGTTTATTGGCAAATATTTTCAAAATAGATTTCTGCAGTATATTGAGGGGGTTAAGGACCGATGGAGCAGCCCCACCTGAGATCTAATCTCCCTTGAGATCTGAGTGGTTCTGAAGGAAGGGATTTCTTGTTCACGTCTACCTTGTTTTCCACAGAAATCCTCCAAGAAGAAGAAGAAGAAGAACGAATCGAGCGACGAATCCGGAGCAGATCTGGACGGAGCCAGTTCACCTCCGCCGCCTCCCCGATCAACTGGAGGTCGCGCCCGCAAACCAACCAAGTACACGTTGGACGATGATGATGACTCCGACTATTGAAAAACCTCTTTTGTTCATCGTCCTCGTGATTATGAACTGTTGTAATTTTATTTCCCCATCCCCCTCTCCCCCAACAAAAATCGTTATTATGTGATTTTATGCCGAAAGATCATTATTTTTGTCTGTCGATAAGTATAAGATTGAGTTGGTTCATGTATTTTGGTTCAGTGATACAGAATTGTACAGATTTGTTCATTGCCACTCCTTATTTGAACCTTCCACTCCTATAACGAAACCTGTTGATTCCCCTGTGTAACTTTCACGTTGGTACTCGTTGTTTACATAATAAACGAATTGTAAATAACTTGTCTTGATTACGTTTGGTAAAGAGCCCATATTTGAAAAAAAAAAAACAAATTTTGTCTGAAATTTCTTGACGTTTTTAGTTTGGGTAACCCAACTTTCTTCCAATGTAAATATGTTCACTTTAGAACTGAATGATTGAAAATGTATCTGTTTATTACTAAGTATCTTGAGGTCCATAGATGAAAACCCACTTTTGTTCTAAATATTTATTCTTGTGTTGTCATTTAATAATTTCAGTGATACATATCGTTTTTCTAAGTTTTTTTTACTACTATTAATTATTATTAAAATACTTCAACATTGATTGTCTTGCAATAAAACGCGCATTTTTTAAAACTAACTTGTGTTTTGTCTTTGACTTCCTAACTGTCGAGTCCTAACTATGTGAGACGATTATGAAATCATCAATCTGGTTTCTATTTGCGTCTTGGTCAGGGGAAGCGCAGGAGGCGGCCTACAATAAATGAAAAATGTTGGTAGAAGTTGAAAGATACCTAACAAAATTTATTTATTTATTTAAGAATAACAAATTATTTAATTAACAGTGAAACAATTGAAAATTTGAATCGCTTTCACATAAGGCTGCTTCGGTTGGCATCCTGTCGTCTTTGGTGGCTTTGCCTGCTTCAATTTGGGCGTTAATAGTTCCTAACAACACAAGTTGTTCGGTTAGTTCGTTCTATATGGTGGGTAGTGCCACCTGTGCTGTCATATTGGACAAGGACTCAGGATTAGGTAAGTTTTTCTTCTTAGGGCCGATTTCACCAACATTTTAAATCACGATTAGACGATCCGAATCGTTTGCTCAAACCTTGATTTACCCAACCATGATTAGTGAGTTTTTTGGTGAAATCGGCCCTTACGTTCGTAAGTCATGATCCGAAGTGCTATTGGATTTCACCACATTAGGTTAAGCATTAACCGTGATTTAGAACTACCCAGCCAAATTCGGCAAATTAGCTGTTCAACATCAGTATGTTGTTTGTTGGGTGTTTTGTGTTATTATCAACACCGGGGTGTAGGAATTACGATAATATATCCTACACCCCCGTGTTGATAATAACACAAAACACCCAACAAACATTATATTATTGTGTTCCATGCATTGTAACCTTGGTTTCTCAATTTACTTGGAGGATTTAACGGATGTCAGGCACTGGTACATGAAATCGGCATTTATCCAGTAGTTGACAGGCCCTGTCAGAAACTAGTGCATCCGACAGTTTTCTTCAAACCTTCCTATTTATTATTTTATCATTCTTGGTAGCTGCACCGGGTAGCCAATGAACGTAATTTTCGACGCAATTTCATTTTTCAGTGCCTGACAGGGGTGTCAGGTACTGGATCAACACATGTCAGCTACTGGAACATCAGCTACCCTCCTTTTTTTTCTTTTCTCGAATATTTCGCATAAATTCCCAAAATGAAACAGTCTCAGCAAATGAGTGACACCTCATTTTAAATGGTTTTTTAACGCAGAAAACGGTGGTGAAGTCAGAATTACGATATCCTATTCCGTTCTTAATCTGGAGCACTTTGAAGATGAAGAAACTTGGTTGATACTTGAGATACAATCATGTTCTCCAGTGGTGAGATTTTATATAAAACTAGTTATTTCTTCGAAAATTCGCTCTTATAGCCATGTTTCAAGTTTTGCCCACTTCACGTGAGCTATTCAACAGAATATTTCATTGATTCTTAGCTGTTTAATAATTTTGCTCTCTTGGTCGGCCATTTCACGTGAAGAGTTTGTCTGGTCTACTATGTTTGGTATGAGAAAATCCTTCTCCAGCCATACCTTATTTTTACGTTTAAACCAGTCCAGGCGATTGGATGCTTCTTTCCATCTTGACTCAATGTTTTGGACGAATTTCATTAATTCAATTCGCACCTTGTCTACATCAATGGTGTGGCTACTGGACTAAGGAAGAGCTGCCAGAATTTGGTCTACTGATGCCCCTCTTGTAAAGGCGGGTTCACGTCGAGCGGAAACCCCGGATTGCGTACTGCTCTGTGATTGGTCGAGGCCATGAAAGTACACTCTCTACCTTCGACGCTGATTAATCACACAGCGATCCGCAATCCGGACTTTCCGCTCCAATGTGAACCCGCGTTCAGTTGCTTTACTTCATGCCACTTGTTGATCAACCAGCCGTTTTTCACAACACCGGAACTTCCTGTAGGTACCCCATAAGTCAAGAATCTGTTGAAGTCCGTGTTTTTGCAAACTGATTTTTACAGCATACACTACCTAAATATATGTAGATCACATTTTTGAGTGGCAGAAAATCTGCAATTACCTGCATTATTATTTTAATAACGATTTCCGGCTATTTTCCACGTATCATTAAAAAGAGCGAATTTTCGAAGAAATAACCAGTTTTGTGTAAAATGTCTCCATTTTACTACCCCCAACGGTATAAAAAAGAAAAAAATGTGGAGAAAATGACGTTTGAGTAGTGAAAAACGTGGGTATTAGGTGAAAATGAACGCTTCCACCAAAAGCCAACTTACTTCATGAAAATGAGTTCGGTATCGCGATTTGGGCATTTTTGACGCTGAAACGAATGGTGACACTCTATGAACAGTCAACATTTTGAAAACTCTCACTAATAGCTACATCCCTATTTGCGATGTTTTTTAAAGAATTATAATTATAAATAAATAATTATTAATCTTTGAAAACCGGATTAATTTAAAAGGATTTTTTTAAAAGAATCAACAATTGAATAAAAATGAGATGCCTAAAAACGAGTTTCTTCCTTCAGGGAGGCATGCAAGTGTCGCCATTCGATTGGGGGGTGGGAGAGAGAGAGAGAGTAGGAGATGACGGGGGGGCTGATGGGAGCGGGGGTTTTCCGTGACTCTAATGAGCGGGGATCCACTGACGATCGTGGAACTCCACTGACGATCGTGGAACTCCACTGACGATCGTTCCAAATGGAGAGGCGTGACGCGAAGTCAGGGGGATGTGGAGTAAGGAACATGGAAGAAGGGAGATGGGACGCCCACTCTGATTAAAGATTGTGCTGGGAGGATACTATACTATGGATACTATATTACCTGTGGCGGCACCTGCTGCAGGCAGATCGAACTATCCGTCATATTAAGTTTGTCACAAATATCATAGATAGCAGTGATCTTACTTTATTTGAGTTCGAATGGACCTTCAAGAAGAGCAATTGTCGACTCAAATACATCGTGAAAACGAAAAAAAGTTGACTTCATATCGACTCGAGGTGTTTATTTGAGTTCGAATGGACCTTCAAGAAGAGCAATAGTCGACTCAAATACTTCGTGAAAACGAAAAAAAGTTGACTTCATATCAACTTGAGGTGTTCATTTGAGTTCGAATGGACCTTCAAGAAGAGCAATTGTCGACTCAAATACTTCGTGAAAACGAAAAAAAGTTGACTTCATATCGACTCGAGGTGTTTATTGGAGTTCGAATGGACCTTCAAGAAGAGCAATAGTCGACTCAAATACTTCGTGAAAACGAAAAAAAGTTGACTTCATATCAACTTGAGGTGTTCATTTGAGTTCGAATGGACCTTCAAGAAGAGCAATTGTCGACTCAAATACTTCGTGAAAACGAAAAAAAGTTGACTTCATATCGACTCGAGGTGTTTATTGGAGTTCGAATGGACCTTCAAGAAGAGCAATTGTCGACTCAAATACTTCGTGGAAACGAAAAAAAGTTGACTTCATATCGACTCGAGGTGTTTATTGGAGTTCGAATGGACCATCAAGAAGAGCAATTGTCGACTCAAATACTTCGTGAAAACGAAAAAAAGTTGACTTCATATCGACTCGAGGTGTTTATTGGAGTTCGAATGGACCTTCAAGAAGAGCAATTGTCGACTCAAATACTTCGTGAAAACGAAAAAAAGTTGACTTCATATCGACTCGACGTGTTTATTTGAGTTCGAATTGACCATCAAGAAGAGCAATTGTCGACTCAAATACTTCGGGAAAACGAAAAAAAGTTGACTTCATATCGACTCGACGTGTTTATTTGAGTTCAAATGGACCTTCAAGAAGAGCAATTGTCGACTCAAATACTTCGTGAAAACGAAAAAAAGTTGACTTCATATCGACTCGACGTGTTTATTTGAGTTCAAATGGACCTTCAAGAAGAGCAATTGTCGACTCAAATACTTCTTGAAAACGAAAAACAGTTGACTTCATATCGACTCGAGGTGTTGATTTGAGTTCGAATGGACCTTCAAGAAGAGCAATTGTCGACTCAAATACTTCGTGAAAACGAAAAAAAGTTGACTTCATATCGACTCGACGTGTTTATTTGAGTTCAAATGGACCTTCAAGAAGAGCAATTGTCGACTCAAATACTTCGTGAAAACGAAAAAAAGTTGACTTCATATCGACTCGAGGTGTTGATTTGAGTTCGAATGGACCTTCAAGAAGAGCAATTGTCGACTCAAATACTTCGTGAAAACGAAAAAAAGGGGACTTCATATCGACTCGAGGTGTTTATTTGAGTTCGAATGGACCTTCAAGAAGAGCAATTGTCGACTCAAATACATCGTGAAAACGAAAAAAAGTGGACTTCATATCGACTCGAGGTGTTTATTTGAGTTCGAATGGACCTTCAAGAAGAGCAATTGTCGACTCAAATACTTCGTGAAAACGAAAAAAAGTTGACTTCATATCGACTCGAGGTGTTTATTTGAGTTCGAATGGACCTTCAAGAAGAGCAATTGTCGACTCAAATACATCGTGAAAACGAAAAAAAGTGGACTTCATATCGACTCGAGGTGTTTATTTGAGTTCGAATGGACCTTCAAGAAGAGCAATTGTCGACTCAAATACTTCTTGAAAACGAAAAACAGTTGACTTCATATCGACTCGAGGTGTTGATTTGAGTTCGAATGGACCTTCAAGAAGAGCAATTGTCGACTCAAATACTTCGTGAAAACGAAAAAAAGTTGACTTCATATCGACTCGAGGTGTTTATTTGAGTTCGAATGGACCTTCAAGAAGAGCAATTGTCGACTCAAATACTTCGTGAAAACGAAAAAAAGTTGACTTCACATGGTCTCGAGGTGGTTATTTGAGTTCGAATGGACCTTCAAGAAGAGCAATTGTCGACTCAAATACTTCGTGAAAACGAAAAAAAGTTGACTTCATATCGACTCGAGGTGTTTATTTGAGTTCGAATGGACCTTCAAGAAGAGCAATTGTCGACTCAAATACTTCGTGAAAACGATAAAAAGTTGACTTCATATCGACTCGACGTGTTTATTTGAGTTCGAATGGACCTTCAAGAAGAGCAATTGTCGACTCAAATACTTCGTGAAAACGAAAAAAAGTTGACTTCATATCGACTCGAGGTGTTTATTTGAGTTCGAATGGACCTTCAAGAAGAGCAATTGTCGACTCAAATACTTCGTGAAAACGAAAAAAAGTTGACTTCACATGGACTCGAGGTGGTTATTTGAGTTCGAATGGACCTTCAAGAAGAGCAATTGTCGACTCAAATACATCGTGAAAACGAAAAAAAGTTGACTTCATATCGACTCGAGGTGTTTATTTGAGTTCGAATGGACCTTCAAGAAGAGCAATTGTCGACTCAAATACTTCGTGAAAACGAAAAAAAGTTGACTTCATATCGACTCGAGGTGTTTATTTGAGTTCGAATGGACCTTCAAGAAGAGCAATTGTCGACTCAAATACATCGTGAAAACGAAAAAAAGTGGACTTCATATCGACTCGAGGTGTTTATTTGAGTTCGAATGGACCTTCAAGAAGAGCAATTGTCGACTCAAATACTTCGTGAAAACGAAAAAAAGTTGACTTCATATCGACTCGAGGTGTTTATTTGAGTTCGAATAGACCTTCAAGAAGAGCAATTGTCGACTCAAATACATCGTGAAAACGAAAAAAAGTTGACTTCATATCGACTCGAGGTGTTTATTTGAGTTCGAATGGACCTTCAAGAAGAGCAATTGTCGACTCAAATACTTCGTGAAAACGAAAAAAAGTTGACTTCACATGGACTCGAGGTGGTTATTTGAGTTCGAATGGACCTTCAAGAAGAGCAATTGTCGACTCAAATACTTCGTGAAAACGAAAAAAAGTTGACTTCACATGGACTCGAGGTGGTTATTTGAGTTCGAATGGACCTTCAAGAAGAGCAATTGTCGACTCAAATACTTCGTGAAAACGAAAAAAAGTTGACTTCATATCGACTCGAGGTGTTTATTTGAGTTCGAATGGACCTTCAAGAAGAGCAATTGTCGACTCAAATACATCGTGAAAACGAAAAAAAGTTGACTTCATATCGACTCGAGGTGTTTATTTGAGTTCGAATGGACCTTCAAGAAGAGCAATTGTCGACTCAAATACTTCGTGAAAACGAAAAAAAGTTGACTTCATATCGACTCGAGGTGTTTATTTGAGTTCGAATGGACCTTCAAGAAGAGCAATTGTCGACTCAAATACATCGTGAAAACGAAAAAAAGTGGACTTCATATCGACTCGAGGTGTTTATTTGAGTTCGAATGGACCTTCAAGAAGAGCAATTGTCGACTCAAATACTTCGTGAAAACGAAAAAAAGTTGACTTCACATGGACTCGAGGTGGTTATTTGAGTTCGAATGGACCTTCAAGAAGAGCAATTGTCGACTCAAATACTTCGTGAAAACGAAAAAAAGTTGACTTCACATGGACTCGAGGTGGTTATTTGAGTTCGAATGGACCTTCAAGAAGAGCAATTGTCGACTCAAATACTTCGTGAAAACGAAAAAAAGTTGACTTCATATCGACTCGAGGTGTTTATTTGAGTTCGAATGGACCTTCAAGAAGAGCAATTGTCGACTCAAATACTTCGTGAAAACGAAAAAAAGTTGACTTCATATCGACTCGAGGTGTTTATTTGAGTTCGAATGGACCTTCAAGAAGAGCAATTGTCGACTCAAATACATCGTGAAAACGAAAAAAAGTTGACTTCATATCGACTCGAGGTGTTTATTTGAGTTCGAATGGACCTTCAAGAAGAGCAATTGTCGACTCAAATACTTCGTGAAAACGAAAAAAAGTTGACTTCATATCGACTCGAGGTGTTTATTTGAGTTCGAATGGACCTTCAAGAATAGCAATTGTCGACTCAAATACTTCGGGAAAACGAAAAAAAGTTGACTTCATATCGACTCGAGGTGTTCATTTGAGTTCGAATGGACCTTCAAGAAGAGCAATTGTCGACTCAAATACATCGTGAAAACGAAAAAAAGTTGACTTCATATCGACTCGAGGTGTTTATTTGAGTTCGAATGGACCTTCAAGAAGAGCAATTGTCGACTCAAATACATCGTGAAAACGAAAAAAAGTTGACTTCATATCGACTCGAGGTGTTTATTTGAGTTCGAATGGACCTTCAAGAAGAGCAATTGTCGACTCAAATACTTCGTGAAAACGAAAAAAAGTTGACTTCATATCGACTCGAGGTGTTTATTTGAGTTCGAATGGACCTTCAAGAATAGCAATTGTCGACTCAAATACTTCGGGAAAACGAAAAAAAGTTGACTTCATATCGACTCGAGGTGTTCATTTGAGTTCGAATGGACCTTCAAGAAGAGCAATTGTCGACTCAAATACATCGTGAAAACGAAAAAAAGTTGACTTCATATCGACTCGAGGTGTTTATTTGAGTTCGAATGGACCTTCAAGAATAGCAATTGTCGACTCAAATACTTCGGGAAAACGAAAAAAAGTTGACTTCATATCGACTCGAGGTGTTTATTTGAGTTCGAATGGACCTTCAAGAATAGCAATTGTCGACTCAAATACTTCGGGAAAACGAAAAAAAGTGGACTTCATATCGACTCGAGGTGTTCATTTGAGTTCGAATGGACCTTCAAGAAGAGCAATTGTCGACTCAAATACTTCGTGAAAACGAAAAAAAGTTGACTTCATATCAACTCGAGGTGTTTATTTGAGTTCGAATGGACCTTCAAGAAGAGCAATTGTCGACTCAAATACTTCGTGAAAACGAAAAAAAGTTGACTTCATATCGACTCGAGGTGTTCATTTGAGTTCGAATGGACCTTCAAGAAGAGCAATTGTCGACTCAAATACATCGTGAAAACGAAAAAAAGTTGACTTCATATCAACTCGACGTGTTTAACTGAGTTCGAATGGACCTTCAAGAAGAGCAATTGTCGACTCAAATACTTCGTGAAACGAAAAAAAGTTGACTTCATATCGACTCGAGGTGTTTATTTGAGTTCGAATGGACCTTCAAGAAGAGCAATTGTCGACTCAAATACTTCGTGAAACGAAAAAAAGTTGTCTTCATATCGACTCGAGGTGTTTATTTGAGTTCGAATGGACCTTCAAGAAGAGCAATTGTCGACTCAAATACTTCGTGAAAACGAAAAAAAGTTGACTTCATATCAACTCGACGTGTTTAACTGAGTTCGAATGGACCTTCAAGAAGAGCAATTGTCGACTCAAATACTTCGTGAAACGAAAAAAAGTTGACTTTACATGGACTCGAGGTGGTTATTTGAGTTCGAATGGACCTTCAAGAAGAGCAATTGTCGACTCAAATACTTCGTGAAAACGAAAAAAAGTTGACTTCATATCGACTCGAGGTGTTTATTTGAGTTCGAATGGACCTTCAAGAAGAGCAATTGTCGACTCAAATACATCGTGAAAACGAAAAAAAGTTGACTTCATATCGACTCGAGGTGTTCATTTGAGTTCGAATGGACCTTCAAGAAGAGCAATTGAAGACTCAAATACATCGTGGAAACGAAAAAAAGTTGACTTCATATCGACTCGAGGTGTTCATTTGAGTTCGAATGGACCTTCAAGAAGAGCAATTGTCGACTCAAATACATCGTGAAAACGAAAAAAAGTTGACTTCATATCGACTCGAGGTGTTTATTTGAGTTCGAATGGACCTTCAAGAAGAGCAATTGTCGACTCAAATACTTCGTGAAAACGAAAAAAAGTTGACTAAATATCAACTCGAGGTGTTTATTTGAGTTCGAATGGACCTTCAAGAAGAGCAATTGACGACTCAAATACTTCGTGAAAACGAAAAAAAGTTGACTTCATATCGACTCGAGGTGTTCATTTGAGTTCGAATGGACCTTCAAGAAGAGCAATTGTCGACTCAAATACTTCGTGAAAACGAAAAAAAGTTGACTTCATATCAACTCGAGGTGTTTATTTGAGTTCGAATGGACCTTCAAGAAGAGCAATTGTCGACTCAAATACTTCGTGAAAACGAAAAAAAGTTGACTTCATATCGACTCGAGGTGTTCATTTGAGTTCGAATGGACCTTCAAGAAGAGCAATTGTCGACTCAAATACATCGTGAAAACGAAAAAAAGTTGACTTCATATCAACTCGACGTGTTTAACTGAGTTCGAATGGACCTTCAAGAAGAGCAATTGTCGACTCAAATACTTCGTGAAACGAAAAAAAGTTGACTTCATATCGACTCGAGGTGTTTATTTGAGTTCGAATGGACCTTCAAGAAGAGCAATTGTCGACTCAAATACTTCGTGAAACGAAAAAAAGTTGTCTTCATATCGACTCGAGGTGTTTATTTGAGTTCGAATGGACCTTCAAGAAGAGCAATTGTCGACTCAAATACTTCGTGAAAACGAAAAAAAGTTGACTTCATATCAACTCGACGTGTTTAACTGAGTTCGAATGGACCTTCAAGAAGAGCAATTGTCGACTCAAATACTTCGTGAAACGAAAAAAAGTTGACTTCACATGGACTCGAGGTGGTTATTTGAGTTCGAATGGACCTTCAAGAAGAGCAATTGTCGACTCAAATACTTCGTGAAAACGAAAAAAAGTTGACTTCATATCGACTCGAGGTGTTTATTTGAGTTCGAATGGACCTTCAAGAAGAGCAATTGTCGACTCAAATACATCGTGAAAACGAAAAAAAGTTGACTTCATATCGACTCGAGGTGTTCATTTGAGTTCGAATGGACCTTCAAGAAGAGCAATTGAAGACTCAAATACATCGTGGAAACGAAAAAAAGTTGACTTCATATCGACTCGAGGTGTTCATTTGAGTTCGAATGGACCTTCAAGAAGAGCAATTGTCGACTCAAATACATCGTGAAAACGAAAAAAAGTTGACTTCATATCGACTCGAGGTGTTTATTTGAGTTCGAATGGACCTTCAAGAAGAGCAATTGTCGACTCAAATACTTCGTGAAAACGAAAAAAAGTTGACTAAATATCAACTCGAGGTGTTTATTTGAGTTCGAATGGACCTTCAAGAAGAGCAATTGACGACTCAAATACTTCGTGAAAACGAAAAAAAGTTGACTTCATATCGACTCGACGTGTTTATTTGAGTTCGAATGGACCTTCAAGAAGAGCAATTGTCGACTCAAATACTTCGTGAAAACGAAAAAAAGTTGACTTCATATCGACTCGAGGTGTTTATTTGAGTTCGAATGGACCTTCAAGAAGAGCAATTGTCGACTCAAATACTTCGTGAAAACGAAAAAAAGTTGACTTCATATCGACTCGAGGTGTTTATTTGAGTTCGAATGGACCTTCAAGAAGAGCAATTGTCGACTCAAATACTTCGTGAAAACGAAAAAAAGTTGACTTCATATCGACTCGAGGTGTTTATTTGAGTTCGAATGGACCTTCAAGAAGAGCAATTGTCGACTCAAATACTTCGTGAAAACGAAAAAAAGTTGACTTCATATCGACTCGACGTGTTTATTTGAGTTCGAATGGACCTTCAAGAAGAGCAATTGTCGACTCAAATACTTCGTTCAACTTCGATTCACCGTCATACGACAAAGTCGTCAATCGATTCAATACATTTTACGAGAAAAAGATTCATTTAATTTACGAACGGGCGAACTTGAACTTGAACATGAAGATGCGGAGAGTTTTATCGTCAGTCTCTATAAATTAATACGAACCTGCTCTTATGGGCCTCTCCATGACGAACTATTACGTGACCGGCTAGTGGTTGGTGTTAGGGATCAAAATTTATCCGAAACCCTACAAATGAATTCGTACTTAACTTTGGAATCCGTAATTACTAAAATAAAGTTGCATGAATCAGTGAAAGGCAAGCAAAAAACGATTCCTTTACGATTAACTTTACCTCTAACTCCAAACTAGAAACATTGGCCCTGTCCAAAAATCCGACTCCAAAACTTTCTAAGCCTCGCAAATTCCGCTGCTTTAGATGCGGCGAAGAAAAATTTCACAAATTTGAGGAATGCAAAGCTCGAAATCACAGGTGCACATTTTGTAAAATACTGGGTCACTTCGCTAGAGTCTGTAGAACAAAAGAACAATCCGCGAAAATTGGAGAGATTTGTCAAAATGAGGGTGGCGGCGAGACCTACCTGGAATCCGTAGAACTGCAAACACTTTCTATTATCGAAAATATCATACCCGCAATAAAAGTAGATTTAACTCTAACCGGAAAATTGATCACTTTCAAGGTCGACACTGGGGCCGACGTGACTTGCATCCCACAAAATTGCTGGGATACGTTAAAGTATAGGCCTAAACTCTTCCCATACGAAGGCAAGATTGAACAGGCAGGGCGGTCCACTCTAACCTGCTTAGGCAAATTCTCCGCTCCACTTCGTTCCAACGACGGAAAATCTTGTAAAGAAGTTATTGACGTCATTAAAGCCCTATTGGGACGCCCTGCAATAAAATCCCTCTCATTGCTAACATTTGATTCCCCTATTGTGATCAATTCCCTTTCGTCACTGAATCACCTGGCCAATAGCTACAAAGGACTCTTTGCGTTGAGTCCTAATTAAAAACGTTTCCTATTATTTGAAATCGTGTGGTTTCTGTTGTTTAAAACCTAAAACCCTTCACGCACACGCAAACTGAGCTGGGAGAGAACGAGCCTGGACAGGTCACTGACCTTAGGCTCAGATATTAAACAAACGAACGTTGCATTCATAATTTGTACTTGTGAATATATCTGTATTATGTAAAATGTGTAAATAAACAATTTATATTTAAATACTCGGGAGAAATCACAATGTAGGTACTGTACAGTTAGGTTCCGGTTTGTTTGTCTGTGTGTAAGCAATTATTGTATTGAGATGGCTTGAAACTCTTCTGTGAAATTCAAACGGACTTTCCTGTTGTTTCTGGGCCATTTTCGACATTTCTCCTATCAATGAGCAAAAATCTCTTTAGTCCGTGAAGTTGGTTATTGAAATGTCCCTCAACTGTTCGTAGTCCTTTACGTTGTGCGAGAATACTACTTCCGAAGCCTTAGGTCCGAGTTTCGCTAGTATGCTATCGAACAAGTAAACATTTTGAGAATTATCTGGATTTCGATGATCGAAAAATTGTTCGTGTATTCTGTCACTTACGAAAGTAATCGTGAAAGTAGTTGATTACACAAAAGTAATCGATTACCGCCCTATTCTGCTTGTGAGTTAGGTCGCTACCTACACCGCTCCTTCATTCTCTAATGTAGCTAAGTCATTTGTCATTTTGAGGGTGATAGAGTTAGTATGAGGGGGGGGGGGGGGGGGGGGGGTTGAATTGTGTGCGGTACCTCCATGTCCAGAGTCACGCTACGCTCCTCGTTCTTTGTGAACCTCCCTACAATGATTAACCGTACAATGATGCCTTCAGACACTTTCCAGTTTTTAGGAATTCCAGGGAAAAAACAGTGATGAAATCTTTCCTTATTTTTCCCGCTATCCTGAGACCTATTCCTACCACTCGGATTTTTTCTCAACAAAAGAACAAATCATGCACTAAAGGGTTAAACAGGAACAACCAAAGTCAACGAGTGTTTTAGATGAGAGTCACATTTACTTATAAAAGAATATCAAAGCAATTTTTTCACAAATCAAGTATTTTCGGAACTTTGGAAGATGTGGGCGTTGCCCAATCGTCAACCACATTTGTATCAGAGTCCATATTGATTGTGCACTATGGTTCATCGTCTAATCAGTATCAGAGGAAGTCGACTCTGCATCTGCCGGTCGTTGTCCCTTGGAATCAGAAGTTTTAGAGCGTAGACTCATTTGCCTCCTTCGTTTGGATGATTTCTCGCCTGCAATAAATTACAATAATTTTAAGAAGGAATGAGTATATTCTAGAGTAGATTCAGGATTTGATTTCCAGATTTAGTATTTTAGTATTTTCTTCTTCTTTCTAAACTGCAGTCCTAATCAGGGGCGTAGCGTCAAGGGGAGCGCAGGAAGCGGCTCGTCCCCACAAGAAGTGAAGAATGTAAGTAGAAGTTGAATGATGAAGAAATTCATTACGAATAACAAAATATTTAATCAAAAGCAAAAGATTCAATTGAAAATTACCTACATTTACCTACCAACCCATGGAAGAACTCCTTCTTCCATGCTACCTACCTTACAAGAAGGCAAGTCATCTAAGAAAAAGAAGAAGAAGAAGGTAACGATCCACGATCTGAGTGAGATCGTGGATCTTTACCTTCTACTAATTATGGTAAATTCTTCTTATTATGAACTGCAAAATTATCGCTGATGGTGGGGGGGGGGTGACGTCACACGTACATTGTGTGCGTCCATCTGTGTGTATTCTGGCGCGGGCGTGTGAGTGTGTCTCTGACTGAATTGGGTGCAGTACCCCCACGTTCAGAGCCACGCTACGCTCCTGGCCCTAATAGTTGATGATATGAACATAGGAAGGTACCTAACATGTAAGTAGTGTGGCTGTCTATTTAATAAGTACCTACCTACCATTCATAATGCGGCTATGCCTGCATATTTGTCAAATCAAAGTATACTTCAAGATGAGGTAAATCTCATCCACTTGTATGAGAGGAAAAATCACCTATTCACATAGCAGCTTGAAAAGATGCTAACTTTATCAATGATGGAAATTACAAGCACTCTGTGGCACTGGAGTAAATACACGGAATTATAGTTTTAGCATAACGAGTAGAAGGAGAAGTGTGAAAACTCCCCCCCGCCCGCCCTCACTGCGGCGGACAGGTGAAGCTTCGGCGCTAGTGTCGCTAAGAGCTGGTTTTTCTTAATCATTTTCCCTTACTTCTCATGCCTTGCTCGATCGCACACGCCCTTTCTGTGATAGAATGACTAACATGTGATCTTAAAAAGTGTTTTTTCGTGTATTTTCTAGTCATAAACTAAGGTACCAACCTGTGATGTTACTACCTAGTCACATATAATATAAAAACCATGCCGTCTGGTTGTGTTCCTGGCTGTAAGGCTGGTTATGAAAAGGGTAAGCCAGAAGAAAGTATACATTTTTTCAAGCCACCCGGAAAATTGTTATCTGCGTGGAATCGGGCGATTCCAAGGGATTTTGTCATTTCAGAGAAACATCGTGTATGTTCCCGACATTTTTGGGACGAGTCCATAATGAAGGAGAGACCGTTTCCATTCCTCGTTTGCGCTGGTCATTGAAGGATGAAGCTGTTACAAGTAAATATACTTTTACTTGCCTAGTTATTTATCAAAAACGGCGAGGTCTCGGAAACCTCCAGCTCGAAGGTATCTTACACCAATCAATCCGTCCTCTGCTGAAAAAGAAAATTCCGGACCATCGATTATCGAACCGAATGCGAGAATTCGTGGCAGTTCAGAGCCTTTGGGGAATGGTAACGACAACGAGGGTTCGAAACCACTGGCTCATCCAGGAGAGATTTTTGAACGTTTGAACAGCGAGAACATTACCCTCAAGAAGAAAGTCAAACAGCTGAATAAAAAGTTGTTTCAAAGCAAGCAGCAGCTGTCCAAGTACCAAAAAAAAAAAAAAAAAATTCTGAACTTGAGGAACTCTTGAAAAAATCGAAACAACTTGTAGACGTATCCAGATCCTCAGAAGTGGAACAGGAGATAATTAAAACGTTTGAGCAAAAACAAAGTTGCTAGCACACGCGGGATGAGGTACTCCAATAATTTCATCTTAGAAGCAGTCCTGCTGAGGGTCAAGTCTCCCAAAGGCTATCGCAAAAATCATAATTTACTGCCACTTCCATCTGTTCAACACTTGAGGAACCTAACAAAGGGCTTGAAATGTTCTTTTGGAATCAACGAACAAGCAGTTGAAGCAATTAGCAGCGATGTTAACGATTCAAACAGTTTTGGAATTCTCCTATTCGACGAAGTTATGTTGAGCATAGATGTGCACATGACCCATTGTACCTTCACTGTAGACGGAGTCGTTGACTTGGGAAACCACACACCAGAGAATCAAAAGAATAAAGTGTGTTTGGAGGGTTGTAGGAGGCGGTAAGAAAAGAAGAAGTTTTTCCGAGCTTTCGGCTTTAATAAGCCATCTTCAGGGGTAGGTAGGTATTGTTTCCTCAACTCGGTCTCTTTCGTTCAGAACGAAAGAGACCGAGTTGAGGAAACAATACCTACCTACCCCTGAAGATGGCTTATTAAAGCCGAAAGCTCGGAAAAACTTCTTCTTTTCTTACCGCCTCCTACAACCCTCCAAACAGACAAAGGTTTTTCAACCAAAGGAGATAATGAACAATACAGAAAAGAATAAAGTGGCCAACCACGCGTTGGTTTTCATGTATGGTCGTTCCCTAGCTTCACAACTGGGTGCAACCAGTCGCTGTATATGCAGCTCATAACGCTACACCAGGAAGAGCTCTTTCGAAAATTATTCTTGAAATCATCATTCATCTTGAAAACAAAGAGTGCTTTAAAAACGATATTGTAAGTACCTACCTAGACATAAGAGTTATTTACTCTTTTAAAAAAAAGTGGTTTCATGGAAATGAAACAAGTGATTGCATAGAAATGCCGTTGACAATAAGCACCCTCCTATCTCCTTTCTATTTGCAGGTTTAAGCTGCAACTGTGTAATTATTATTTCGGTGGGAGGAACGAAATAATTCGGGTTCATCATGTAAAAAGTCCTCATTAGTGCATGGCAAGACCTGGGCAATACCAGCGCTTAGCAACAGTGGCGCAGACTAGCGGCAGTTCCACTGTAACTGCAGTAGTTCTCTCACTTTTTCTTCTACTCGTTATGGTATTAGTAACTAAACCTGCAGGTACCTGTGTGGGTTCTCATGTGCACTGAAAGAGTTGAGGCCCGAGCAGCCTTGTAGTCGCATAGATGACAAGAGAATGGTTTTTCTCCTGCAAATAAAACGATAACTTCAATATACTTCAAGATGATTTAAATCTCATCCACTTGTATGAGAAAAAAAGTCATCTATTCACTTAGAAGAATGAAAGGATTCTTACTACTTCATCAATGATGTAAATTACAAGTACTCAGTGGCACTGGAGTAAATATATGGAATTATAGTTTTAGTATTATTATTATAAATTTATTTGTATAAGTCTTACGACCATTACAAAGAGTGGCATGAAACATGATTAATATACAGGAAAGAAAAGAAACAAGAAAACAAGGAAAACACTGTCACAGCAAGTGTGAAAAACGAAAACTTATCCACTTGGTAAAACGAAACTTATCCACTTAATATTAGGTAGGTATATCACTCCAAAAAAATGTTCAGTACAGTTTATATTCTTAAACCTAACACAACACATTAATATATCAAGATACCAGAGCAATAAACAACCATCCACCACCTAGCTCAAAAAACGCGCTCTTCCCTTCAACGAAGCATTCACAAATGAAAACAAACAAACTGCCTCCATTTTCCCTTCCATCTTCAAGATATTGCTGAGGTGATGTAAGGACATTGCTTTGCATCTGTAAAAGACCCGCCTCTCGTTTCGTGTCCCAGGACAAGCACTCAGAAAATGAATGAGGGAATCCTCTGCCCCGCACACATCCGCACATATAGGGCACTCTGCCGTTACATCGAAAGATGCCTTCAGCCCCCCGGAGTACACCGAACACCACTGAGCACCAGCCAGTCTGATTTGGCACAACAGTCTCTTGCAATGGTAGTCCAGGTCGAGGTTCAGGTAGGCCGCCGGCGCACCGTCCGTAGGAGCCCAAAACCTGTACAAATGGCTAAACGAGGATGCCGTCACCCTACTCTGATCCTGCAGCCAACATCTTCTGGCGAAACCGTCCATTATTTCCCGACGACCGGCACTTAAACGGACGTAGTCCTGCGAAAGCCACAAAGCCGCGCACCCAGCCTCCTCAAGAAAATTACCCAGATACGTGGCCCAGTTATACCTTACATGCACGCCCCTCATCGCTAGGTCCAGCAAACGAAGGAAACAGATCCGGGGTAAACGGCCCTCCTCCATCCGGCAGATCCTAAACCACCACCCCAGCGCTCGATTCACCACCTGGACCTTCGTATGAGACAGCCCAAACTCAAGTATAGTTTTAGTAACTAAACCTGCAGGTACCTGTGTGGGTTCTCATGTGCCTTGAAATATGTCCTCGCTGAGCAGCCTTGTAGTCGCATAGATGGCAAGAGAATGGTTTTTCTCCTGCAAAAGAAAAGTTAACTTCAATATACTTCAAGATGATTTAAATCTCATCCACTTGTATGAGAGAAAAAGTCATCTATTCACTTAGAAGAATGAAAGGATTCTTACTACTTCATCAGTTATGCAAATTACAAGTACTCAGTGGCACTGGAGTAAATATATGGAATTATAGTTTTAGTAACTAAACCTGCAGGTACCTGTGTGGGTTCTCATGTGGTCAGCTAGATCTCGTTGCCAAGCAGCCTTGTAGTTGCATAGATGGCAAGTGAATGGTTTTTCTCCTGCAAAAAAAGTTAACTTCAATATACTTCAAGATGATTTAAATCTCATCCACTTGTATGAGACAAAAAGTCACCTATTTGCTTAGAAGAATGAAAGGATTCTTACTACTCCATCAGTGATGCAAATTACAAGTACTCAGTGGCAAAAGAGTAAATATATATGTATATTGTGTTGATGTGAATATATGTATATATTTATATCAACATTCTTGTGCATAGCACTTTATAGTAAGATAACAAAAAGAAGTATGATAACAACATGAGGAACGAATATAATATATTCGTTCCTCATGTAGTATATTATACTAGATGTAATTCATTAACCTTCTAGCATTGAAAAGTTATTTGGTACAAAAAGCACTGTACTGAAGAAAATTACGATTCCTGAGTATGATGTACATTTTATGATAATGTACATTTTACATGATCCATGTAAAAGGTGTAGGGAAACATTTTCCCACGACAAACATGATTTAAACTGCAGTAATAAATAGTTTGGGACGGAGTAGGGTTCAGTTAAAGCCATCAGCAAAGTCCGAATGATGCCTTCTTTTCAGTCGTCTCAGATGCCTGGGTGGGGGACGGTCCTGAGGGATGACGTTGACGAGTTGATTAGGATGCGACGAAGCCCTCTGATACGAGGAGTAATATACGGCGAATAATATACTGTTGGAACCTCGAGGTCCTTGTGGAGTTCCTCGTTACGGATATACCACTCAGCTCCTGTGATAAGCCGCAGGGCTCTGTTTTGCAGGACCTGTATTTTATTTATTTGAGAGTCGGATCCTGATGACCACAGGCCGGCACCATAGAGCCAAATAGGTCTGACAACTGTATTGTAAATTAGGATCTTATTTTCAATGCTGAGACCGTTGTTCGTGAAGAGGGGGTTCAATTGTAAAATTCTATGGCGAGTTTTCGATGATATGTCGCCGACGTGGTTTCGCCATGTGAGTCGTTGGTCCATGGTCATGCCCAGATATTTAACATGGGTTTTCAGTTGTAGTCTGAGCCCATCCATTTCGACGGGTGGTATAGTGAGTTTACGTTTGTAAGTGAATACAGTCAAATTCGATTTGGAAACATTTAATTTTACACGCCAGTTTTTAGCCCAATCACTTACCTCATTGGCAAATTATCTGCAAAACCTCACTAGCTTCCTCGCCTGTTGGTTGTTTTGTGAGGTACGTTCAATCATCCGCGAACTGAGCTGACATCGTCTGATCATCATCGAAGATGGGCACATCATAGATGTAAAATATGTACAGCAGTGGTCCGATCACGCTGCTTGAGGAACAGACGATAGTATAGGCAATTCTCTTGATGTAGCCCCCTCCACACAGACCCGATAAGTCCTCTCAGCTATGAATGACTGAATTAATGAGTAAATATATGGAATTATAGTTTTAGTAACTAAACCTGCAGGTACCTGTGTGGGTTCTCATGTGGTTTGAAAGAGTTGAGGGATCAGCAGCCTTGTAGTCGCATAGATGGCAAGAGAATGGTTTTTCTCCTGCAAAAAAAAGTTAACTTCAATATACTTCAAGATGATTTAAATCTCATCCACTTGTATGAGAGAAAAAGTCACCTATTCACTTTGAATGAAAGGATTCTTACTACTTCATCAATGATGCAAATTACAAGTACTCAGAGGCACTAGAATAAATAATATTTATAATTCCATATAATAAACTATATGGAATTATAAACTATATAAACTATATATATAATAAACTATATTATATGGAATTATAGTTTTAGTAACTAAACCTGTAGGTACCTGTGTGGGTTCTCATGTGCTTTGCTAGATTTCCTTGCTGAGCAGTCTTGTAGTCGCATAGATGACAACAGAATGGTTTTTCTCCTGCAAAAAAAAAAAAAAAGGTTAACTTCAATATACTTCAAGATGATTTAAATCTCATCCACTTGTATGAGAGAAAAAGTCACATATTCACTTAGAAGAATGAAAGGATTCTTACTACTTCATCAATGATGCAAATTACAAGTACTTAGTGGCACTAGAGTAAATATATATATATATATATTTCGTGATATTTATTTATTGCGACTGAAAATATATACATTTCATCTAGCAATATTTGTTTACATAATATGTAAACAATTACATATTATGTAATTGAATTATATTATAATTCAAGCTCACTGTTAGGCAGAATTCCAATAAAGTCTAGCCTATTTTTGGAGCAAAGTCAGGGACACTGGGTTACACTTGCACTCACTAATGGCACAGCACAATTAAGTCCAGTGGTTTGTTTTGATTGAGTCGCCGAAGTTCTCCCTCGTTATTCAGAACGTTGAGCATCTCCAGGTTCTCATGATTGTGGAGGCGATGTTCATGCTTCCTCGCGTATTTGGTGATGATTTCGTTCACAGTCTCTATTCCCAGGTCTCGATGTAAATCATCATTTCGCATGTACCAGGGAGCTCCAACTATACTTGTCAGTAGTTGGTTCTGAAAAGTTTGAATCTTTTTGACATTCGATTTTTTCGCGCAGCCCCACAGCTGTATCCCATAGGTCCAGATGGGGCGAAGTACCTGCTTATATAGGAGCAGCTTGTTGTGGAGAGAAAGATGAGAATTCCTTCCCATCAGCCAGTATATCCTTCTAAACTTTATATTTAGTTCTTGTTTCTTTTTTTCTATGTGGTTGTTCCAGTTTAGTTTCGAGTCAAGGTTCATCCCTAAGTATTTTACAGAGTTAGCGTATGGTATTTTTTTTTAATTGACCTTGACTTCTAAGGCCGAGATTTTCCGGTTTGTGAAGTTGATGTGTACTGACTTTGATTCATTCAGCTTCATTCTCCACATTTTAGTCCACTTGACAATCTTGTCAGCTGAGGTCTGGAGTTTGTGGGTTGCTGTTTCTACGTCATCTCCTATAGAGAGGATAGCCGTGTCATCTGCAAATGTAGCAATAGTTGTGTCTTCTTGATGTGGTAAGTCCCGTGTGTACAGTAAGTAGAGTACAGGGCCCAGAACACTGCCTTGTGGGACGCCTGCTTTTATAGGGTTCAAGCGAGAGTATTGGTCCTCTTGCTTTACCCTAATGAGTAAATATATGGAATTATAGTTGTTGTGACTTCCTCCATAATGTAACCACTTGGTATAACCACGATTGCCTCCTGGCATTCGTTCACGTCAACCACCTGCTGTGACTTTAATAAAAACAGTTCAAATTAACACGTTTCTAATGTTCACTCGTTCCCTGATTAATAATTCATATTAATTAGTATAGGTATAACAGGTTCATATTAATCTTTTAACCAACAATAGTTTTAGTAACTAAACCTGCAGGTACCTGTGTGGGTTGTCATGTGGTCTGAAAGATTTGAGCGCTTAGCAGCCTTGTAGTCGCATAGATGGCAAGAGAATGGTTTTTCTCCTACAAAAAAAAAAAAAAAAAGTTAACTTCAATATACTTCAAGATGATTTAAATCTCATCCACTATATGAGAAAAAAAGTCACCTATTCACTTAGAAGAATGAAAGGATTCTTACTACTTCATCAATGATGCAAATTACAAGTACTCAGTGGCACTGGAGTAAATATATGGAATTATGTTTTCAGTAACTAAACCTGCAGGTACCTGTGTGGGTTCTCATGTGGTCTGAAAGAGTTGAGCGCTTAGCAGCCTTGTAGTTGCATAGATGGCAAGAGAATGGTTTTTCTCCTGAAAAAAAAAGAAAAAAAACGTTAATTTCAATATACTTCAAGATGATTTAAATCTCAACCACTTGTATGAGACAAAAAGTCACCTATTTGCTTAGAAGAATGAAAGGATTCTTACTACTTCATCAATCATGCAAATTACAAGTACTCAGTGGCACTGGAGTAAATATATGGAATTATAGTTTTAGTAAGTAAACCTGCAGGTACCTGTGTGGGTTCTCATATGGTATGAAAGAGTTGAGGGACGAGCAGCCTTGTAGTCGCATAGCTTGCATTTGTACGATTTTTTTCCTGCAAAAAAAAAAATGGTTTATTGGGGCGGAGGGGGTCATTAATATTTAAAAGTATATAATTTTCAAGAAATCAGTAAAGAGGTACCTATCCAAAGAGATATTTACATCTCATCTCCCATAGAGTATCAAATTCATAGGAGTGTTTGAGTGTTTGAGGAAAAATTCTGATCCGCCTAAGTGGACAGCCTATGACGTCCACGACGCCTAAAAACGGCAGTTGTACGGAAGTCCAACCTGAAATGGTTGCTTACTTTACTTACTTTTTTAACTAAATAATATTGTATGTATTACAAAAGTTGTGGGTCATCATGAGAAGGACGAGATCATTTAACCATCTCAACACAAAGATGTCAAGAAAACTCAAATGACTTCACACACAAGATATGAAAGAACCTTATTTATATTATTGTCATCATCAAAGAATTACGATGATTCACAAATAAAAACTCATAAACGACCTATTTATTGTCAGGGTATTATTCTGTCTGCGTTTCATCATGCCTGGAGCGAACGCTTAGATTTGAACCATAGAACTACTGGATTTCAAAATCTTTCAAACCGTTATCAAATGAAAATCATGAGCACAATGGGTACTTACTGTCATTATTGTCCACCAACGCGATGTCGCATTCTGAACCCTCAAAGGTTTCTTCTTCATCTTCTACAGCTTCATCTCCATCTAATCGCCTCATAGTCATGCAGTCCTCTTGTTGGTCAGTGTTACTGGCCTCCTCTTCTGACATACACAAACAGCACAACTTGATTCAATTTATGATACATTGACACAATTGATATGAATATTCAACATTGGTTAGGGGTTCAAATGTCAATACTGAGGATAATTGACGGCTAGGTGTACCACTGCAAACGTGATTCAAAAGGTTGGTGGGACGGGGGTATATTATGTGTCATACACCTCAGCACCTCTTTGTTGACGTATGAACAGGAGAAAAACCATTAGACGCCGGAGAGGTCAGAATGTACCAAAATAGTAACCAAAAACAGTTGTTACCATCAGCAGGAGAAGGTTCAATCTTAATAGCTGGTTCTTCGTCAAAATCTCGTTCCTCTTTGACTTCCAGAAGAACCAGTTCAGGATTCAGGGGGTCGAAACTCGCTCCATCTTCTATAAGAAGAACATAACAGAATTGGATTAACATGTCATGTGCACTCCGATCGAGGTGCGTCTTTCATGTCCGCAAAGCTACGAGACTTCTTGATCCCTAAAGGCATTGGAACAAGTCGAACCACCCGTTATAATCCAAGAGGCAATGGGCAAGAGGAACGCTACAATGGCATCACTTGGAAGTCAGTACAGCTTGCTTGGAGACGAAGGATTGGGAAAAAGTATTGACCTCAAGCTCTACACTCAATCTGATGCCTTCTTAGCACTGCTACAACATCATGAGCGGAAGTTCCTTCATCCTCGGAGATCACCCACTGGCCAGTCACTTCCTTCATGGATCACCTCCCCTAAACCCATTTTGCTCGAACGTCATTCATTTAGCAGCAAATATGATCCCTTGGTAATGGAAGTAGAACTTCTGGAATCAAACCCTCAAGTACCCCTACATCCGCACCCCTCATGGAAGAGAAGTAGTTGTCTCCAACGGTCATCAGGCTCCAACGTCTCTTCAAGCGTTGACTTTCCGCCTGTGGAAGATGGATCACACTCTCCCACCCTGCGACCCCTTCAAGATACTGGAACTTGTTCGTTGCCCCCATCATTCCACTCAGTTCCACATCCACAAGCCCAAGAACCTGAGGAAAATTTGGTGAAGCGACCAAGCTAGCGCAGACGACCAAGACATTTGGAAGACTACGTGGAAGAATGAAGATGGGGTAAATGTCATGATAGTGAACTCAAGTATTACTATCTCAATTCGTTTCATAGTTACCATTTGTAAACTCGTAAATTGTATCAACCAGCCACATTCACGCTCACAGTTGCCAAGTAAGGAATTTTCCCCATAGATTCAGGGATTCGTTGACAGGGATTTTTTTTGGGGAAGAAATGTACAAGGTTTTTCTTTAGGGTTATTTATTCCTAGTCAGGGTTTTTTTAGGGGGCGAATTTCACTGATGAATCGGAGGTAGCGACACTGAAACCCCGGGTTTTAGTGTTGCTATTCAAAGGACATTGGAAGAGTGTCGCTTGGCCATTTGTGCTAATTCCAACTTGCCTTCTAAGCGGTACAATAAAACTGAAACCAACCTGCCCCACCGGCACCAGAACGCCGGTTCTTGTTGGTTGTCAGTTATAACAACACTGACATCAAAGCCAGAAGTGGTAGGAGGTACTTACTAAACTAAACAAAGCTACTGCTGGTTGTCGTTAAGTTTCTTCCGCTGTGCCTTCAGTCTTTAAAAAAAATTCATTGTTTCATCATGTCAGGTACGAGTAAAAAGTTACTGCAAAATCTAGTAAAAGATCCTGTTTTGAAAGGAGAGTGATACCGGGATTTCAACTCTTAAATAAACCAGTTCTCTTCTTATACGGAGTGATTATGCAGTGGAAAAACGATGCACCGTGTGATTGATATTAAATGAACATTCGTGAGCAAATTTTTTCGAAGAACTCATCAACGCAATTAACGGGACCAAAGACTACAACAGGTTGTCATATGACATTCAGTATTGATAGGTACTGTAGTCACATTCTAATATCTCTGATTCTATCATCTGTACCTACCTATCTGTAATCCATAATATTTACTTATATTATTTCTTTGTTTCTTTCAATACTCTGGAGTTTGTGCCAGTTCTGGGATGCAGGCTTCACTTCAAGAAGGATTTAAAGATTTTTTAGCGGTTTTTTTAGAGTCTTTTTAGTATAGGTCAGGGGTTTTTGAGGAAAAAAAGGTTGGCAACCGTGTTCACGCTGCATAAAGCCCTAAATCGGGTTCACTATACGTAACAGTAACCAAAAACAGTTCTTACCATCGACAGGTGAAGGTTCAATCTTAATAGCTGGTTCTTCATAGAAATCATGTTCCTCTTTGACTTCCACAAGAACCAGTTCAGGCTTCAGGGGGTCGAAACACGCTTCATCTTCTATAACAAGAACAGCCTGTTATTGGGTCGCCGATGACATCCACATTCGATATTGATGATTGGCATAAGATTCAAATATTATACAAAAACCTCAATTTAATTTTTAAAAGTACGTGTTCCATGACTTCATAATGTTGATAACCCTAATTGGGACCTCCCCTCAGGTTGTCCATGTAACGCTAATAACGCTCCAGGAATAAATTGATTGGAATCGTCACCCACCAACTTGGTTGCCCTCAACTCCAATACTTTCAGTGACACAGTGAATAAAATCCAGAATGAGTCCTTTTAAAGAATTTTTGAAGGAAAGGATGCTGTTGTTCTCAGCCCCACATTTTTGAAACTCGAAATTCCAAAAAAATGTCAATACCAAAATCCGTTTTGGACCATCCTGAATTCACTACCAAAAGACACATAAAAAGAAAAAAAAAAATCATAACACTATTATCTTAGTCTATAAATGAGTAATGTTAACCGTTTGGCGCTTGTGATGAAATTATTACTACCCGTTCATATGTTAGCTGCAATTCCTCGTTTCTATGTCCACCGTTTCAAATTCCTAATTCTATAATCTCTTGCTCTATTCTCCACTTGGAGTTTTATGTTCAATAAAGCCTTATCTGAGGTTCTCTAAAATCGAGTATAATCGTGTATTATTTCCCAACAAAACAAACTTGCCAACCTTTTTCGAACATTTCGAACCACTATTTTTTGAACACAATATTATTTCAGGCACACGAGCAGATATTGTCAGTGCTTCCCTGAAGTGCTCACCACTGTGGAAGTATGTGCACACGCTACCACCTTTGAAGACTAATATGAGGTTAAATACAGCTTCAAAGAATTTTTCCAAAATTCTGTTACAAATTGGCAATGGGACCTTCCCAAACGAAAATGATCAAGTTGAAATCAACGCACTCGGTCACCATTCTCATTCCGTGGACTCGTTAATTTCAAATGTGTGGCCTAACGTTGAAATTATAACTTACAAGCCAGCACGATGGATATGCGAACGAGCAATTCTGGCTCCACTGAATTCAACAGTATCAGAGCTCAACAAAACGGTCATCGACCAAGTTCTATCGCAGGTAAGTTTACCATAGCTGAACCATAGCAGATATTGAAAATTTCCATACGATTATCCAATTATTTCGCAACCCATCACGCATCGATACAGCGATAATTTCCCTGCCCATCAGATGAGAGCAGACTAACCATGAAGACCATCTCGAGTGACAACCACGTTTCTTCATCTTCAAATTGCTAGTTTTCGCTACGTGATATTTCAGTGGAAATAGACGATTGTTTCAAATACGCTTGTTTTCCTTTTGAAAATCTCTCGTACCTGCGAGTGAAACGACAGAGGAAACTCGTGCATTTGATGAATTCGCGCCTTCAGCCATTTGGATCACTGCACCTGAAGCACGTCGACGGAGCACAAACAGTCAACGAAACCCTCGAAAAGTTATACGAATTTCACTGTGAACCTGTGAAACTGAGCACTTGACTAATGTTGAGGATATTTTGATATAAATTGACTGTTGAAATATACTCGTAAGAAAAGCACTCACAACACACGAGGCAACAATGACTGTTGAACAATCTTGAGGGGAGGTAACAAAAGGGTTATAGTCTTCCACTTCACATGACGAGACGACAGACGTGCAGTCAACTTCTTCCTCAAATCTCCGTTCGAGCGCTCGCGTCACTTAGGGTAAAACCCTCAAAACTATTCTCGGCACCATTAAGGAAATTTTTGACGTTATTTATCGTACCCTGAAGTGAGTTACTTTTTTAGGGCAACGTCTCCACTGATTTTATGATCGACAAGATCTCTACTCGAAAGTAGAGATCTTGTCGATCATAAAATCAGTGGAGACGTTGCCCTAAAAAAGTAACTCACTTCAGGGTACGATAAATAACGTCAAAAATTTACCTCGTGTGGATGCCTAGTACTAATGTTTATGTAAATATTTGAAAGGTATCTCTTTTGTATGTTACTAGTCCTTTTTCTTACGACCAGTCGGGTGTATTGCAATAATTGCAACAATTGCACTTATTAAGTATTATTGCAATACACCCGACTGGTCGTAAGAAAAAGGACTAGTAACATACAAAAGAGATACCTTTCAAATATTTACATAAACATTAGTACTAGGCATCCACACGAGGTAGACTTCGAATAGGTACCTAGGTAGGTACTTACCTATTGTTAACTCTGGTACTTGAAGGTAAAAACATTAGGAACAAAAATACCTACTACCTAAACTCTGAAATAGAAAATTATCAGGCGGGATATTCTTTGAGGCACGGTGAACATACAAAGAATACTTCGTCGTCCCCGAGGTCCTCGATAACGTGGGAAGTACCTACATCATTGGTGGAATATCTTCTCACACGATTCGCACCTGTGGCTGTCGTTGTTCTTAGCTGTTCCCCCACATTTAAAACAAAGCTTACTCCAAGTGGCTTTGGTGATTTGGGAGGTCCCAGGGGTTGGCTCCACGATCGAATTCTTCATATTGGTTTATTATCTTCGATAATGAACCATTGGATTCGCCCAAAGAAAAAAATTTTTTAACCCCCCCTCAAAATTTGTTGGTTTACGTTTCAAGATACGTAGATTCAGAAAATCGAATAAAAAAAAATCCGTCCGTCCGCCGTACACCGTACGCCGTCCGTGGCACTTTGCCCAGTTAGCGTTGAGCTAAAATTACGAAATTTGGTTTCTGGGTTCGGACCAGCCTCACAATGGTCCTCGAAACTTTTCATAACCCTAGGTCGAGGGGAAGGGGTTCAAAACGAAATTTAAAATTTCGACGATGTCATCTCAAAATATTCAACTGAACCGTGTAATTTTTAGTTCACTTTTGAATGACCTGAAAAATTACCAATCATTTAAGACCAATTGGATTTTTGTGCGACCAGCCGTTCGTTCACAGTGAGCGCGCAAAGGTTTAGGAAAAACACTAAACTTTCGCGTCGAAAACGGCCGTTATGTGACCCAACCTCCAGACGCCCAGAATAAAACTACGTTTTTCATCTTCCCGGTAAACTACAGTCTAGAAATTTTAACCGTGAGTCGGGGATAGACCACATTGCAATATTCACTCGGTTTCTCATCTGTAAAATTGTTTAAATAATACCTTTTTGTAATAATACAAATTAAATTTTGATGATGAGCTGTTGACTTGAAAATTTAAAAATAGTTCAGAACTGGATCACAATGCAATATTCACTCGTTTTCTTGTCTGTAAAATTGTTTAAATAATACCTATTTGTTTAAACAAATTAAATTTTGATGATGAGCTAGATACTTGAAATTTTGAATATAGGTCAAAAATGGATGACATTTCAATATTCACTCGGTTTGTATGACATGGTATGAGTATGGTATGGTATATTATTGTATGTATGATTTGGTATAGTACAGTATGGTATGATAGGAAATATAAACCGTTGTGTCAAGAATTTGCAGAGTTTTTCTTTTCATCTTTCTCATCATACACTTCACGCCATAGTTTGCTTGAGATGACAGGGCATTCTGTGTGTCATGCGGTTTCCCTTCCGTTTCGGTGTGGTTGGCCAATGCGATACGTCCCTTAGGGTAGTTGGGTTTGAAACATCCACCAATGCACTCCTACTTTCATGGGGTCTCCCGTAGTTCTTGTCGATCTTCGTTGTTCTTAAACCATTTTTTTTTTATATCGGTCTTGATTCCAGGGTTTGTAATTCCACCTACCTACGCTGGAAAAATGTTTCTATGAAAGAAGTACCTACCATCAAACATGCGAAATTACCTTCATTCAGTAGCATGAAAAGTACCTACCTCAGAACGAAGATAGTGAAATCTTCTATCATAATCTTCCTTTACACCTTGAGAGCGAATCGGTCGGCCAACCAAATTTATTAACAGACCTAAATTTTCAAGTCAAAGACAATCAGATGTCAGATGTAACAACTAACCCGAAAGACCTAAATTTTGAAGCTGTTGAATTAAATCATGTTCAAAGAATAACTCCTTTAGACTTGAGGCAATATTTCACCCCTAGTATATAAACTATAATTGTATATGTTGTAGGGTCCCTACAGTAGGGATTGTTTGTATATCTTACTTTATTCACTACTGTAATCATAAAATGAAAAATGTTAAGGTTCGAACTGATACTGCAACCCCTACTAGCCAAATAGCAACCCCGCCGAATTTTTCTATCCACCTTCCAGGTAGTGGAAAGATCTAAAGGGGGAGGAGATACGGTAACGTAAATCGCCAAGTTTACGGATATTAAATGCTGAAGCAAGCAGAGCCGCCAGACTCTCTCTCACGCTCGTCCAGTCCAGTTCGATCCTATTTTCCTGTGTAACGGTTGTCCGAAAAATAAATTTCTTAATTTAGGACTTTGGAAGTTTAACAAGTTTTTTAAAAAGCTTCTCCCAAAGTCCCGCGAGTTTAGTTAGATATATCTACCTATGTGATTAAAAATAAATTTGTTACTGAACGGTTTGTTAAGATTGGATATTATTAATATTGACATAAAATGTCTCAATGTGTTGCAGACTCGTATGCAAGCATTTTTTTCATCATTTTTTTTTTTTGTGACACGGTAGACACTGGGGTCAAAATTGACCCCAAATGTATTTTAATTTATATATTATACTCAATAAATAGTTTCCCAATAACTAACTATTTAAAAAAATCAAATATTAACCTACCTACGCATAGAAACAAGAAAAAGAATAGGTACATTAAGTTAGAATTGAATATTTTATTCGTGGTTGCTTGAAACCATTCTTAGTAAAATTTTCAAAAATCAAAGTTTTGGGCATATGAATATTAATAATTCAGTTCTGAAGATACACAATAATTAAAAGCATATTATCAAAGCTGTCTATCTCTCGAATAGTCAGAAAAAACTGTAACTTTGTAAGTTTAATAGTAAAGTTTTCACGATACCTTGAACTTACTCCATTTTTCACATCTCTTCCTTTTTTCTAACCTAAACTGATACACTGTTTTTATTCCGCATTCAATTGTTTATCATTTCATTCAATTAATTTTTTATGACAAAATAATTAATGGTAATTGCAAGATTATATTTAAGCAATAGGCACATATAAAAAACGAAATATGAATGTATTTTTAAAAGTTGTTTTTAAAAACACGACGGAATTATTAGGTAGATAGTTAGTATTATTATTTGTTATAAGTACCTAATTGCATTTTTCACACGTCGTTTCGGTATGACTGTGAACTTGTACAGTTTGCAATAAAAGTGTCCCATATCTCTCGAATGGGTGCAAATTTATCAGTCAGTCGTCTTTCATTTCACGTAGTGCGGTCGTCAGAACGTAAACACGCTCTAAAAATGAATAAAATAATTAGTAGGTGTTAAGCAGTAATGTAGTCAATTCAACCTTAGTCAGGAAAAACCCATCTGAGTACATAAAATGCCAAAACCCAAACCATTTTTGGAACCAAAATGAAACCTGACCTATGATAGCCCATCAACTAGACACATTTACCCAGTTGAGAATCTTCACCTGAGTCATCTAGTAGGAGTGGTCGAGAAAAAGAAATACCTACTGACTACCAGATTATAAAAATACTTATTTTCTATGAGAAAATAAGTGAATTATGATATTATCTGACTTACCTAGTGATGAAATCCAAAATACACACTGGGGTCAATGGCTACTCCAACAGAACAAAATTAGGAACGCAGAAGACACACTGGGGTCAAAAGTGCCCCACAAGAGATTCACAACCCTCTGGCTCGAGGTCACAACGTATACAGCCAGATGCTATCACTTCCTCGCCTAGCCGATGCTAACAACCTAATTTACAAAATATCCCTTTTGGCTAAAAAAATTGTAAGGCCCAAAAATCATACAAAATATATTCGGTGGGGTCAATTTCGACCCCAGAGTGACCTCGAAGGTGTAATTGTAACTAAGTCACTTGTCAATTTGAGGGTGATAGAGTTAGTATGAGAGGGGGGGGGGGGGGGGGGTTGTTGAATTGAGTGCGGTTCCTCCATGTCCAGAGTCACGCTACGCTCCTCGTTCTCTGTGAACCTCCCAATGAATTTTTATGAATTTCCAGACGATTTGTGAGACACGAATGGGGACTAGTTGGTTGGTCGGTTTCCAGATGAAAATGAGTTGTTTGACTTTGTAGAAGTTGACCTCCCTCAATGCCCAGCACACACTCCTTCAGTTTCAAGAGGAACCCAACTCCAAAATTGTGGTTATTGTGAGAAATGTGAAGTTTATTTGTGTTTAACTGAAGGAAAAACGTGTTGAAGGACCTATTCCTACCACTCAGATTTTTTCTCAACAAAAGAACAAATCATGCACTAAAGGGTTAAACAGGAACAATCAAAGTCAACGAGTGTTTTAGATGAGAGTCACATTTACTTATAAAAGAATATCAAAGCAATTTTTTCACAAATCAAGTATTTTCGGAACTTTGGAAGATGTGGGCGTTGCCCAATCGTCAACCACATTTGTATCAGAGTCCATATTGATTGTGCACTATGGTTCATCATCTAATCAGTATCAGAGGAAGTCGACTCTGCATCTGCCGGGCGTTGTCCCTTGGAATCAGAAGTTTTAGAGCGTAGACTCATTTGCCTCCTTCGTTTGGATGATTTCTCGCCTGCAATAAATTACAATAATTTTAAGAAGGAATGAGTATATTCTAGAGTAGATTCAGGATTTGATTTCCAGATTTAGTATTTTCTTCTTCTTCCTAAACTGCAGCCCTAATCAGGGGCGTAGCGTCAGGGGGAGCGCAGGAAGCGGCTCGTCCGCACAAGAAGTGAAGAATGTAAGTAGAACCTACCTTCAGTCATCTAAGGAAAAGAAGAAGAAGAAGGTAACGCAAAATTATCGCTGATGGGGGGGGGGGGGGTGACGTCACACGTACATAGTGTGCGTCCATCTGTGTGTCTCTGACTGAATTGGGTGCAGTACCCCCACGTTCAGAGCCACGCTACGCTCCTGGCCCTAATAGTTGATGATATGAACATAGGAAGGTACCTAACATGTAAGTAGCGTGGCTGTCTATTTAATAAGTACCTACCTACCATTCATAATGGGGCAATGGCTGCATATTTGTCAAATCAAAGTATACTTCAAGATGAGGTAAATCTCATCCTCTTGTATGCGAGGAAAAATCACCTATTAACTTAGCAGCTTGAAATGATGCTAACTTCATCAATGATGGGCATCACAAGCACTCAGTGGCACTGGAGTAAATATATGGAATTATAGTTTTAGTAACTAAACCTGCAGGTACCTGTGTGGGTTCTCATGTGGCTTGAAAGATGTGAGCGCTCAGCAGCCTTGTAGTCGCATAGATGGCAAGAGAATGGTTTTTCTCCTGCAAATAAAACGTTAACATCAATATACTTCAAGATGATTTAAATCTCATCCACTTGTATGAGAGAAAAAGTCACCTATTCACTTAGAAGAATGAAAGGATTCTTACTACTTCATCAATCATGCAAATCAAGCACTCAGTGGCACTGGAGTAAATATATGGAATTATAGTTTTAGTAACTAAACCTGCAGGTACCTGTGTGGGTTCTCATGTGCTTTGCTAGATCTCCTTGCCGAGCAGCCTTGTAGTTGCATAGATGGCAAGAGAATGGTTTTTCTCCTGCAAATAAAATGGTAACTTCAATAGACTTCAATATGATTTACATCTCATCCACTTGTATGAGAGAAAAAGTCATCTATTCACTTAGAAGAATGAAAGGATTCTTACTACTTCATCAATCATGCAAATTTCAAGCACTCAGTGGCACTGGAGTAAATATATGGAATTATAGTTTTAGTAACTAAGCCTGCAGGTACCTGTGTGGGTTCTCATGTGCATTGAAAGAGTTGAGGGACGAGCGGCCTTGTAGTCGCATAGATGGCAAGAAAATGGTTTTTCTCCTGCAAAAAAAAGTTAACTTCAATATACTTCAAGATGATTTAAATCTCATCCACTTGTATGAGAGAAAAAACTCTGCAAATTCTTGGCACAACGGTTCATTATCTTCTTTGTACAGATCACCGTTCTGTCTAGATCACTAGGTCTAAATGTCTAGATCATAAATGTTAGATTAATTATTATTATCAATTATCGCTAATTATCAACAATTTTATCAAGTACCTAGTGAAAATTATTATAATTTATTGTTAGGTATTAATAATTCATATTTATTATTAATAATAATTATTATTAATTGTGATTAATTAATACGATATAATTGTGAGGTTTTTAATACTACGTCGGTAATAATTTTTCTATAAAAGAAGTACCTACAAACAAACATTCAAAATTACCTTCATTTCCGTAGCACAAAACGCACCTCAGAACAACAAACTCGACATCACTTAAGCCATATGATGTTCCAAAGTGCTTGTTAGTATGAAAATGGACCTGTATTTTAACAGTTTGAGTCATGATCGTCTTGTGAGGCACAATCTTTGAGCCGTCATTGTGAACGAACGGCTGGTCGTACAAAGCTGCGGATGGTCTTAAAAAATTCTACGGAACAAACTCTATCTATATATGAAATAAAAAACATACCGTTCTATATGAATTTCTCGAGATATGAGATTTTCAAATTTTCAAAATTCGTTTTGAACCCCTTCCCCTTGACCTAGGGTTATGAAAAGTTTCGAGGATCATTGTGGGGCTGGTCCAAACCCAGAAACCAAATTTCGTAATTTTAGCTCAACGCTAACTGGGCAAAGTGGCGCGGACGGCGTACGGACGGATTTTTTGGTTTATTATCTTCGATAATGAACCATTGGAATCGCCCAAAGAAAAAAATTTTTTAACCCCCCCTCAAAATTTGTTGGTTTACGTTTCAAGATACGTAGATTCAGAAAATCGAATAAAAAAAAATCCGTCCGTCCGCCGTACGCCGTCCGCGCCACTTTGCCCAGTTAGCGATGAGCTAAAATTACGAAATTTGGTTTCTGGGTTTGGACCAGCCCCACAATGATCCTCGAAACTTTTCATAACCCTAGGTCAAGGGGAAGGGGTTCAAAACGAATTTTGAAATTTTGAAAATTCCATATCTCGAAAAATTCATATAGAACGATATGTTTTTTATTTCATATTTAGATAGAGTTTGTTCCGTAGAATTTTTTAAGACCATCCGCAGCTTTGTACGACCAGCCGTTCGTTCACAATGACGGCTCAAAGATTGTGCCTCACAACACGATCGTGACTCAAACTGTTGAAATACAGGTCCATTTTCATACTAACAAGCTCTTTGGAACATCATATGGCTTAAGTGATGTCGAGTTTGTTGTTCTGAGGTGCGTTTCGTGCTACGGAAATGAAGGTAATTTCGAATGTTTGTTGGTAGGTAGGTACTTCTTTTATAGAAAAATTATTACCGACGTAGTATTAAAAACCCCAGAATTATATCGTATTAATTAATCATAATTATTATTATTAATAAATACGAATTATTAATATCTAACAATAAATTATAATAATTTTCACTAGGTACTTGATAAAATTGTTAATACCTAATTAGTGATAATTGATAATAATAATTAATCTAACATTTAGGATCTAGACATTTAGACCTAGTGATCTAGACAGAAGGGTGATCTGTACAAAGAAGATAATGAACCGTTGTTTATTCGATTTTCTGAATCTACGTATCTTGAAACGTAAACCAACAAATTTTGAGGGGGGGTTAAAAAAATTTTTTCTTTGGGCGATTCCAATGGTTCATTATCGAAGATAATAAACCAAAATCACCTATTCACTTAGAAGAATGAAAGGATTCTTACTACTTCATCAATGATGCAAATTACAAGCACTCAGTGGCACTAGAGTAAATATATTGAATTATAGTTTTAGTAACTAAACCTGCAGGTACCTGTGTGGGTTGTCATGTGCTTTGCTAGATCTCCTTGCCGAGCAGCCTTGTAGTTGCATAGATGGCAAGAGAATGGTTTTTCTCCTGCAAATAAACGGTAACTTCAATATACTTCAAGATGAGGTAAATCTCATCCACTTGTATGACAGAAAAAGTCACCTATTCACATAGCAGCTTGAAAAGATGCTAACTTCATCAGTAATGCAAAATACTCGTACTCAGTGGCACTAGAGTAAATATATGGAATTATAGTTTTAGTAACTAAACGTGCAGGTACCTGTGTGGGTTCTCATGTGCCTTGAAAGATGTTGTGAAAGAGCAGCCTTGTAGTTGCATAGATGGCAAGAAAATGGTTTTTCTCCTGCAAAAAAAAGTTAACTTCAATATACTTCAAGATGATTTAAATCTCAACCACTATATGAGAAAAAAAGTCACCTATTTACATAGAAGAATGAAAGGATTCTTACTACTTCATCAATCATGCAAATTACAAGCACTCAGTGGCACTGGAGTAAATATATGGAATTATAGTTTTAGTAACTAAACCTGCAGGTACCTGTGTGGGTTCTCATGTGGCTTGAAAGATGTGAGCGCTCAGCAGCCTTGTAGTCGCATAGATGGCAAGAGAATGGTTTTTCTCCTGCAAATAAAACGTTAACTTCAATATACTTCAAGATGATTTAAATCTCATCCACTTGTATGAGAGAAAAAGTCACCTATTCACTTAGAAGAATGAAAGGATTCTTACTACTTCATCAATGATGTAAATTACGAGTACTCAGTGGCACTGGAGTAAATATATGGAATTATAGTTTTAGTAACTAAACCTGCAGGTACCTGTGTGGGTTCTCATGTGCTTTGAAAGATTTGAGCGCTGAGCAGCCTTGTAGTCGCATAGATGGCAAGAGAATGGTTTTTCTCCTGCAAAAAAAAAATATATATATATATATTCTACAAGATTATTTAAATCCCAACCGATTTTATTTATTTATTTAGGAACGGGCAAGCCAAATTACAAAGCAGCAAGAATTATATACATACACAATACAATTTAGACAAGTTAACAAAAAAAGGAAATAATATAATACTCTGGTAGGTACGGTCCTATTAAACAAAAGAAAAGGGAGAGGCACTTGAGGGCATTCTGGGAGTGAAGGAAAAAGTCAAATTTTGGGTGAATGATAAGAAGAAGATTTGCTGGTCGAGGGATCGTGCTGAGGGGGCGATGGAGCAGATAATTCTTAGTGGAAAAATCAACTTGGAACAGAAGAGGGGAGCGGGCGGCGATTGTAGTCCCCAAAGAGGACCACCTTGAAGTCTGGATGAGCAGTTGAGACAGCATCCAGTTCGCAGAAATGTTCATGTAGTACAATAAGAGACTGGTAATCAGGGTAATGGAGGCATCCGAGGATTAATTTAAGGCCTGGTAAGACGACAAACACCTGTTCAGCAGAATCGGCCGACTCCCACCTACATGATAAGTACTCCCTTGAGACCACAATCAACACTCCGCCTGCCAATGACCTGTAGCAGTTGTTGGATGAAGATCAATCAGTGCAATAACCATTGTAATTAGTTAGACGAAGTTAATTTTAGCGGGTATTGGGTGACAGCCAAGTTTCAGTGAAAAATAAGAAGTCGTAGGTTAGATGGGGAGCTTGGTGATGCAGGAGAGACAGTTGTGTATTGATTCCATTATGAGAGAAAAAGTCACCTATTTACATAGAAGAATGAAAGGATTCTTACTACCTACTTCATCAATGATGAAAATTACAAGTACTCAGTGGCACAAGAGTAAATATATGGAATTGCAGTTTTAGTAACTAAACCTGCAGGTACCTGTGTGGGTTCTCATGTGCATTGCAATCTGTCCTCGGTGAGCAGCCTTGTAGTTGCATAGATGACAAGAGAATGGTTTTTCTCCTGCAAAAGAAAAAAAACGTTAACTTCAATATGATTTAAATCTCATCCACTTGTATGAGAAAAAAAGTCACCTATTCTCTTAGAAGAATGAAAGGATTCTCAGTACTTCATCAATCATGCAAATTACAAGTACTCAGTGGCACTAGAGTAACTATATGGAATTATAGTTTTAGTAACTAAACCTGCAGGTACCTGTGTGGGTTCTCATGTGCTGTGCTAGATTTCCTTGCCGAGCAGCCTTGTAGTCGCATAGATGGCAAGAGAATGGTTTTTCTCCTGCAAAAAAAAGTTAACTTCAATGTACTCCAAGATTTAAAAGTATACAATTTTCAAGAAATCAGTAAAGAGGTACCTACCTATCCAAAGATATATTTATATCTCATCTCCCATACAGTATCAAATTCATAAGAGTGTTTTGAGAGTCAACATACTAAATTCCTCTCCTAAATTTCATTCTTTAGTATGTTGACATAACTAAATAATATTGTATGTATTACAAAAGTTGTGGGTCATCATGAGAAGGACGAGATCATTTAACCATCTCAACACAAAGATGTCAAGAAAACTCAAATGACTTCACACACAAGATATGAAAGAACCTTATTTATATTATTGTCATCATCAAAGAATTACGACGATTCACAAATAAAATCTCATAATTTTCAATTGTTTCATCATGCCTGGAGTGAACGCTTTGATTTGAACCATAGAACTACTGGATTTCAAAATCTTTCAAACCGTTATCAAATGAAAATCATGAGTACAATGGGTACTTACTGTCATTATTGTCCAACAACGCAATGTCGCATTCTGATTCCTCAAACATTTCTTCTTCATCTTCTACAGCTTCATCTCCATCTAATCGCCTCATAGTCATGCCGTCCTCTTGTTGGCCAGTGTTACTGGCCTCCTCTTCTGACATACAGAAACAGAACAACTTGATTCAATTTATGATACATTGGGACAATTGATATGAATATTCAACATTGGTTTGGGGTTCAAATGTCAATACTTAGGATAATTGACGGCTAGGTGTACCACTGCAAACGTGATTCAAAAGGTTGGTGGGACGGGGGCATATCATGTGTCATACACCTCAGCACCTCTTTGTTGACGTATGAACAGGAGAAAAACCATTAGACGCCGGAGAGGTCAGAATGTACCAAAATAGTAACCAAAAACAGTTCTTACCATCAGCAGGAGAAGGTTCAATCTTAATAGCTGGTTCTTCATCGAAATCATGTTCTTCTTTAACTTCCACAAGATCCAGTTCAGGATTCAGGGGGTCGAAACACCCTTCATCTTCTATAACAAGAACAGCCTGTTATTGGGTCACTGATGCCATCACATTCGATTCTGATGATTTGCATACGATTCAAATATTGGACAAAAACCTCAAGTTGATATTTAAAAACTCTGCAAATTCTTGACACAACGGTTCATTATCTTCTTTGTACAGATCACCCTTCTGTCTAGATCACTAGGTCTAAATGTCTAGATCCTAAATGTTAGATTAATTATTATTATCAATTATCACTAATTATTAACAATTTTATCAAGTACCTACTGAAAATTATTATAATTTATTGTTAGGTATTGATAATTCGTATTTATTATTAATAATAATTATTATTAATTATGATTAATTAATACGATATAATTCTGGGGTTTTTAATGCTACGTCGGTAATAAGTTTTCTATAAAAGAAGTACCTACCAACAAACATTCATTTACGTAGCACGAAACGCACCTCAGAACAACAAACTCGACATCACTTAAGCCATATGATGTTCCAAAGAGCTTGTTAGTATGAAAATGGACCTGTATTTCAACAGTTTGATTCACGATCGGGTTGTGAGGCACAATCTTTGAGCCGTCATTGTGAACGAACGGCTGGTCGTACAAAGCTGCGGATGGTCTTAAAAAATTCTGCGGAACAAACTCTATCTAAATATGAAATAAAAAACATACCGTTTGATGGGAATTTTTCGAGATATGGAATTTTCAAAATTTCAAAATTCGTTTTGAACCCCTTCCCCTTGACCTAGGGTTATGAAAAGTTTCGTGGATCATTGTGGGGCTGGTCCAAACCCAGAAACCAAATTTCGTAATTTTAACTCAACGCTAACTGGGCAAAGTGGCGCGGACGGCGTACGGCGTACGGCGGACGGACGGATTTTTTTTTATTCGATTTTCTGAATCTACGTATCTTGAAACGTAAACCAACAAATTTTGAGGGGGGGTTAAAATTTTTTTTTCTTTGGGCGATTCCAATGGTTCATTATCGAAGATAATAAACCAAAAGTAAGTGTTGCATTACGTCTTAATGTTGATAACCTTTTGATTTCCTTATTTTGGTTTATTATCTTTGATAATGAACCATTGGAATCGCCCAAAGAAAAATTTATTTTAACCCCCCCCCCCCTCAAAATTTGTTGGTTTACGTTTCAAGATACGTAGATTCAGTACGCCATACGCCGTCCGCGGTACTTTGCCTAGTTAGCTTTGAGTTAAAATTACGAAATTTTCGTTACGGGTTCCAACCAACCCCACAATGATCCTCGAAACTTTTCATAACCCTAGGTCAAGGGGAAGGGGTTCAAAACGAATTTTGAAAATTTGAAAATCTCATAACTCGAAAAATTCATATAGAACGGTATGTTTTTTATTTCATATTTAGATAGAGTTTGTTCCGTAGAATTTTTTAAGACCATCCGCAGCTTTGTACGACCAGCCGTTCGTTCACAATGACGGCTCAAAGATTGTGCCTCACAACACGATCGTGAATCAAACTGTTGAAATACAGGTCCATTTTCATACTAACGAGCTGTTTGGAACATCATATGGCTTAAGTGATGTCGAGTTTGTTGTTCTGAGGTGCGTTTCGTGCTATGGAACTGAAGGTAATTTCGAATGTTTGTTGGTAGGTACTTCTTTTATAGAAAAATTATTACCGACGTAGTATTAAAAACCCCAGAATTATATCGTAATAATTAATCATAATTAATAATAATCATTATTAATAATAAATACAAATGATTAATACCTAACAATAAATTATAATAATTTTCACTAGGTACTTGATGAAATTATTAATAATTAGTGATAATAATTATCACTAATTATTAATCATCTCATGTACCTAGTGAAAATTATTATAATTTATTATAATTTATTGTTATTGAATTATTCATAATAATAATTAATCAAACATTTAGGATCTAGACAGAAGGGTGATCTGTACAAAGAAGATAATGAACCGTTGTGTCAAGAATTTGCAGAGTTTTTGGTTTATTATCTTCGATAATGAACCATTGGAATCGCCCAAAGAAAAAATTTTTTTAACCCCCCCTCAAAATTTGTTGGTTTACGTTTCAAGATACGTAGATTCAGAAAATCGAATAAAAAAAAACTCTGCAAATTCTTGACACAACGGTTCATTATCTTCTTTGTACAGATCACCCTTCTGTCTAGATCACTAGGTCTAAATGTCTAGATCCTAAATGTTAGATTAATTATTATTATCAATTTTATCAAGTAGCTAGTGAAAATTATTATAATTTATTGTTAGGTATTAATAATTCGTATTTATTATTAATAATAATAATTATTAATTATGATTAAATAATACGATATAATTCTGGGGTTTTTAATACTACGTCGGTAATAATTTTTTTATAAAATAAGTACCTACCAACAAACATTCGAAATTACCTTAATTTCCGTAGCACGAAACGCACCTCAGAACAATAAACTCGACATCACTTAAGCCATATGATGTTCCAAAGAGCTTGTTAGTATAAAAATGGACCTGTATTTCAACAGTTTGATTCAAGATCGTGTTGTGAGGCACAATCTTTGAGCCGTCATTGTGAACGAACGGCTGGTCGTACAAAGCTGCGGATGGTCTTAAAAAATTCTTAGTAATAAACTCTATCTAAATATGAAATAAAAAACATACCGTTTGATGGGAATTTTTCGAGATATGGAATTTTCAAAATTTCAAAATTCGTTTTGAACCCCTTCCCCTTGACCTAGGGTTATGAAAAGTTTCGAGGATTATTGTGGGGCTGGTCCAAACCCAGAAACCAAATTTCGTAATTTTAAGTCAACGCTAACTGGGCAAAGTGGCGCGGACGGCGTACGGCGGACGGACGGATTTTTTTTTATTCGATTTTCTGAATCTACGTATCTTGAAACGTAAACCAACAAATTTTGAGGGGGGGTTAAAAATTTTTTTTCTTTGGGCGATTCCAATGGTTCATTATCGAAGATAATAAACCAAAATCCGTCCGTCCGCCGTACGCGCCACTTTGCCCAGTTAACGTTAAGCTAAAATTACGAAATTTGGTTTCTGGGTTTGGACCAGCCCCACAATGATCCTCGAAACTTTTCATAACCCTAGGTCAAGGGGAAGGGGTTCAAAACGAATTTTGAAAATTTGAAAATCTCATATCTCGAAAAATTCATATAGAACGGTATGTTTTTTATTTCATATTTAGATAGAGTTTGTTCCGTAGAATTTTTTAAGACCATCCGCAGCTTTGTACGACCAGCCGTTCGTTCACAATGACGGCTCAAAGATTGTGCCTCACAACACGATCATGACTCAAACTGTTGAAATACAGGTCCATTTTCATACTAACAAGCTCTTTGGAACATCATATGGCTTAAGTGATGTCGAGTTTGTTGTTCTGAGGTGCGTTTCGTGCTACGGAAATGAAGGTAATTTCGAATGTTTGTTGGTAGGTACTTCTTTTATAGAAAAATTAATTTTTATTTTTAAAAACCCCAGAATTTTATCGTATTAATTAATCATAATTAATAATAATTATTATTATTAATAATTATGATTAATTAATTATTATTATTAATAAATACGAATTATTAATACCTAACAATAAATTATAATAATTGTCACTAGGTACTTGATAAAATTGTTAATAGATAGTGATAATTTATAATAATAATTAATCTAACATTTAGGATCTAGACATTTAGACCTAGTGAAATAGACAGAACGGTGATCTGTACAAAGAGGATAATGAACCGTTGTGTCAAGAATTTGCAGAGTTTTAAATCATAGAACTACCGAATTTCAAAATCATTCGAACCGTTATCAAGTGATGAGTACAATGGGTACCTACCATACACCAAGTTGAAGTCGTATTTTGATTCCTCAAAGATTTCTTCATCTTCTACAGCTTCATCTCCATCAAATCGCCTCATAGTCATGCCGTCCTCTTGTTGGTCAGTGTTACTGGCCTCCTCTTCTGACATACACAAACAGAACAACTTGATTCAATTTATGATACATTGGGACAATCGATATGAATATTCAACATTGGTTAGGGGTTCAAATGTCAATATAAAGGATAATTGACGGCTAGGTGTACCACTGCAAACGTGATTCTAAAGGTTGGTGGGACGGGGGTATATTATGTGTCATACACCTCAGCACCTCTTTGTTGACGTTTGAACAGGAGAAAAACCATTAGACGCTGGAGAGGTCAGAATGTACCAAAATAGTAACAAAAAACAGTTCTTACCATCAGCAGGAGAAGGTTCAATCTTAATAGCTGGTTCTTCATCGAAATCATGTTCTTCTTTAACTTCCACAAGATCCAGTTCAGGCTTCAGGGGGTCGAAACACGCTTCATCTTCTATAACAAGAACAGCCTGTTATTGGGTCACCGATGACATCCACATTCGATATTGATGATTTGCATACGATTCAAATATTGGACAAAAACCTCAATCTAATTTTTAAAAGTACGTGTTCCATGACTTCATAATGTTGATAACCCTAATTGGGACCTCCCCTCAGGTTGTCCATGTAACGCTAATAACGCTCCAGGAATAAATTGATTGGAATCCGTCACCCACCAACTTGGTTGCCAAAATACTCCAATACTTTCAGTGACACAGTGAATAAAATTCAGAATGAGTCCTTTTAGCGAATTTTTGAAGGAAAGGATGCTGTTGTTCTCAGCCCCACATTTTTGAAACTCGAATTTCCAAAAAAATGTCAATACCAAAATCCGTTTTGGACCATCCTGAATTCACTACCAAAAGACACACAAAAAGAAAAAAAAAAAAAAAAATCATAACACTATTATCTTAGTCTATAAATGAGTAATGTTAACCGTTTGGCGCTTGTGATGAAATTATTACTACCCGTTCATATGTTAGCTGCAATTCCTCGTTTCTATGTCCACCGTTTCAAATTCCTAATTCTATAATCTCTTGCTCTATTCTCCACTTGGAGTTTTATGTTCAATAAAGCCTTATCTGAGGTTCTCTAAAATCGAGTATAATCGTGTATTATTTCCCAACAAAACAAACTTGCCAACCTTTTTCGAACATTTCGAACCACTATTTTTTGAACACAATATTATTTCAGGCACACGAGCAGATATTGTCAGTGCTTCCCTGAAGTGCTCACCACTGTGGAAGTATGTGCACACGCTACCACCTTTGAAGACTAATATGAGGTTAAATACAGCTTCAAAGAATTTTTCCAAAATTCTGTTACAAATTGGCAATGGGACCTTCCCAAACGAAAATGATCAAGTTGAAATCAACGCACTCGGTCACCATTCTCATTCCGTGGACTCGTTAATTTCAAATGTGTGGCCTAACGTTGAAATTATAACTTACAAGCCAGCACGATGGATATGCGAACGAGCAATTCTGGCTCCACTGAATTCAACAGTATCAGAGCTCAACAAAACGGTCATCGACCAAGTTCTATCGCAGGTAAGTTTACCATAGCTGAACCATAGCAGATATTGAAAATGCCGGATGAGTGGCCTAATCCCGACCAATCACAAACACATAATTCTACGGCCAACTATTCTGTGAACAATTGTAATATACATATTCTGTTTCCATACGATTATCCAATTATTTCGCAACCCATCACGCATCGATACAGCGATAATTTCCCTGCCCATCAGATGAGAGCAGACTAACCATGAAGACCATCTCGAGTGACAACCACGTTTCTTCATCTTCAAATTGCTACAGTTTTCGCAACGTGATATTTCAGTGGAAATAGACGATTGTTTCAAATACGCTTGTTTTCCTTTTGAAAATCTCTCGTACCTGCGAGTGAAACGACAGAGGAAACTCGTGCATTTGATGAATTCGCGCCTTCAGCCATTTGGAACACTGCACCTGAAGCACGTCGACGGAGCACAAACAGTCAACGAAACCCTCGAAAAGTTATACGAATTTCACTGTGAACCTGTGAAACTGAGCACTTGACTAATGTTGAGGATATTTTGATATAAATTGACTGTTGTAATATACTCGTAAGAAAAGCACTCACAACACACGAGGCAACAATGACTGTTGAACAATCTTGAGGGGAGGTAACAAAAGGGTTATAGTCTTCCACTTCACATGACGAGACGACAGACGTGCAGTCAACTTCTTCCTCAAATCTCCGTTCGAGCGCCCGCGTCACTTAGGGTAAAACCCTCAAAACTATTCTCGGCACCCTTAAGGAAATTTTTGACGTTATTTATCGTACCCTGAAGTGAGTTACTTTTTTAGGGCAACGTCTCCACTGATTTTATGATCGACAAGATCTCTACTTTCGAAATTTGAAACAAAACATCAGATAACTTTTGTATATATATATATTTGTTTTAATGTAAACTTGCAAAAAACCTGTGTGATTCAGTTTTGGGCACCTTTTTTTCCAGTTTTCGGCACTCTAAAAGAACTAGTTTTCGGCACACTAATTTCAGTTTTCGGCACACTAATTTCAGTTTTCGGCACCTCATAGCTCCAGTATTCGGCATCTCATGAACCAAGGTGTATCAGAAGAAACAACGCTACCAAAATGTATTAAGTAACGTTTTTAATTTTTTGAAAAAAGACAAGTTATTTGGCAGCTTAAAAAACTATAAATGTTGAAACAAAGGGAGGTACAAATAATTTGCACCATTAAAAACCACTGAGAAAATTATTTCGAGTCACAGTCAAGGTTTGTTTGGTAGGTAAGTACATTCAAATTTTATCAGCCTTTATATCAGCCTAGGTATACGCAGAAACTTTTAAACATGGGGACTTTGGCCTTAGGTATGCTGACACTTACAACATAAGTATTATTGCAATACACCCGACTGGTCGTAAGAAAAAGGACTAGTAACATACAAAAGAGATACATTTCAAATATTTACATAAATATTAGTACTAGGCATCCACACGAGGTAGACTTCGAATAGGTACCTAGGTAGGTACTTACCTATTGTTAACTCAGGTACCTACTTGAAGGTAAAAACATTAGGAACAAAAATACCTACTACCTAAACTCTGAAATAGAAAATTATCAGGCGGGATATTCTTTGAGGCACGGTGAACATACAAAGAATACTTCGTCGTCCCCGAGGTCCTCGATAACGTGGGAAGTACCTACATCATTGGTGGAATATCTTCTCACACGATTCGCACCTGTGGCTGTCGTTGTTCTTAGCTGTTCCCCCACATTTAAAACAAAGCTTACTCCAAGTGGCTTTGGTGATTTGGGAGGTCCCAGGGGCTCCACGATCGAATTCTTCATATTGGTTTATTATCTTCGATAATGAACCATTGGATTCGCCCAAAGAAAAAAATTTTTTAACCCCCCCTCAAAATTTGTTGGTTTACGTTTCAAGATACGTATATTCAGAAAATCGAATAAAAAAAAATCCGTCCGTCCGCCGTACACCGTACGCCGTCCGTGGCACTTTGCCCAGTTAGCGTTGAGCTAAAATTACGAAATTTGGTTTCTGGGTTCGGACCAGCCTCACAATGGTCCTCGAAACTTTTCATAACCCTAGGTCGAGGGGAAGGGGTTCAAAACGAAATTTAAAATTTCGACGATGTCATATCTCAAAATATTCAACTGAACCGTGTACTTTTTAGTTCACTTTTGAATGACCTGAAAAATTACCAATCATTTAAGACCAATTGGATTTTTGTGCGACCAGCCGTTCGTTCACAGTGAGCGCGCAAAGGTTTAGGAAAAACACTAAACTTTCGCGTCGAAAACGACCGTTATGTGGCCCAACCCCCAGAATAAAACTACGTTTTTCATCTTCCCGGTAAACTACAGTCTAGAAATTTTAACCGTGAGTCGGGGATAGACCACATTGCAATATTCACTCGGTTTCTCATCTGTACCGCTCGAACCTCCGTAGAGGAAACAACTGCTCGAGAAAAGCAAACAAAAACGCGAGTGTAACCGGGTATTTTTTTCTCTCGGTCGGCATTATGTCCGTGGAAAGTGGCGGAGGAAAGCCGTCGATCGCGGAAATTGTGTCGCGAACGGAGGCCGACCTTGCGAAACACAAAACGTTCACTCGGCAGATTCCTGACGGGGCCGTCAACAAATCGTTCGGTGAGTTATACAGCGTAGTGAAATCCCTATGCGAATGCTTACGCGAATGCGATGAACGGATCAGCGTGGAATCAAGAAAAGTCATCGAACTGGTGGAAGAGAACACCTCATTGAAATCTAGGATTGGCTTTCTGGAACAAAGGCCTAATAGAGAAGAATACTTCACTGATGAGGATATACTAGACCAAGAAACGGACGAGCAACAAAAGCAAAAGAGGAAGAGAATGCCATCGCAATCTCCAAATCTAGACTTAGGAGTACAAAATCAAGCTAGTTCATGTCCAAAACAAAATCAAACACAAGATCCTTCGCACGATAATTACACGACTGATGAAGACGACCTGGCTAAGGAGACAGGATGGATCCGTAAAAAAATAAAAAAGAAGAGATTCAATCACTCTAAACCAGAAAATAAAACTACACCTCCTATGGTTCCATCAACTTCCAGTAAGGGGAAAGAAAAGAAGGCATACCCCCCTCCGCCGATAACAGTGGTTGGAATTAAGGAGTATCCGACTTTATTAGCCGTTCTCGAAGAGGCTACAGACAAGCAATGTAGGGTAACAGCCCTAAACAATGATCAATGGAAGGTAAATGTGCCGGATGGAGATACCTACCGTCTTGTATCGCTGAAGCTAAAAGAAAACAATTTTCATTGGTTCAGCTATGAAAATAAAAACACGCGGGCCATTAAAGTGGTAGCCAGAGGTCCAGTGGCGGCTCGTCCATAAGGCCACCTTGGCCCTCGCCCCACCCAAAAATTTGCAAAGGAAAACAGAAAAAACATAGAACAAGGAGAAAAAAATCTTACCTACTACTACCCACCATGGAAGAAGGGAGATCTCCCTTCTTCCATGACTACCCACTTCTACTGAGCTCTTGCAGGCGGGCGGCTATTTCGTCTGACTTCGATAGAAGTCCTGAGAAGACGTTGGATTCCGGCCGTGCTGTGCCAATACGTCATCGGCTTTGACCGTTTCAACTCGTCTACTGTGACCAATTATTACGATACAACCTCTCATCTGGTTTAGTGGTTAGGATATCTGACTGTCATAACGAAGGCCCGGGTCCGATTCCGGCATGGGAATATTTTTTTTACTAAGAGTATGTTTTTTTACACCAAATTTACACGTGGGTTGATCTATATGTCCAACTAATCTATACGGTACTAATCAGTTGTTTGGGGGATGTTTTTATTCCGCAACCCCGTCCACTTGATCTACATGTCCAACTAATCTATATGGTACTAATCAGTTGTTTGGGGGATGTTTTTATTCCGCAACCCCGTCCACTTGATCTACATGTCCAACTAATCTATATGGTACTAATCAGTTGTTTGGGGGATGTTTTTATTCCGCAACCCCGTCCACTTGATCTACATGTCCAACTAATCTATATGGTACTAATCAGTTGTTTGGGGGATGTTTTTATTCCGCAACCCCGTCCACTTGATCTACATGTCCAACTAATCTATATGGTACTAATCAGTTGTTTGGGGGATGTTTTTATTCCGCAACCCCGTCCACTTGATCTACATGTCCAACTAATCTATATGGTACTAATCAGTTGTTTGGGGGATGTTTTTATTCCGCAACCCCGTCCACTTGATCTACAAGTCCAACTAATCTATATGGTACTAATCAGTTGTTCCTATAAAAAGTCAGTCTCCCGAATGATTGATCGTCATGGCGCATTTTAGGTTGAATTACACGGTTTGAAACGAACCGCGAAGAAAGGAGTTGGTCCAAGTTGACCTCCAGGTCACGAGGTAGCGCTAGTGGAGCGGCACAGCACGGCCGGAATCCAACGTCTTCTGAGAAATACACTCGAAGAAGGGCAGCTCGAGACTGCCCGTACAATCTTTCTAAGCGGCGAGGGTCCGCAGGGCACAGTCTCAGCTATTTTTTTAATGGGTTGACAATTTCAATTACACATAACTCCTCCACCCTTAGATTTTGGCATCACCTGGAAGGTTGATGTCAATACAAGTTCTTTGCTCCCTTATTGGAGAAGATTCGATTTGCTTGGATTTCGAATTTTTAACAAGGTTATAAACAAAGTACACAACACAAAATATTAGGATGAAATACAATATCATAGTCCAGAAGCTAGGTACTGTTAGATGGGAAGTATCAAAAGTTTGTATTCTCCTCATCCTATTCAATTTAACGTCGTTGAAATTTATTTCTTTCAAATTTATAGTGAAGTCGGGTTTATGATTAAGCTCCATGTCCACTTTTACATCGGTAATTATTTTAGGTTGACCATTCGAGCTACTCGAGGTAATCAATTGTTCGTTTCGAAAATACACAGTATTATCTTCATCATTTATCAGATATATTCCGTTCAATATTTTTACTTCTGTTTCCTTTTCTGTTCTCAATTCTACATTCTCATCTGATATGAAGACACCTAAGTATTGATTAATTTCTGGAATATATTCTATTGTATTATCATGTATTTCTAGTTTTACATAGACACAGTCTTTAGGAGTGTCACCCTGAAGAATTCTCTTTTCGCAATTACTATCATAAGTAGAGAGTAGTTGAGTAGGGCATAAATAGGTGCTCCCTTTCACACATATTCCTTTTAAAGGTTTGATGGTGGAGTTGTCTTTTGCTTTTAGTAAGTAGAATGTTTCTGGTAGAATGGATGCAAATCCATCGTCTAACTTGGTTGGGATAGGCCTTAAATAGTATAAATCAAATTCTCTTGGGTTGGTTACGGGTAGTGTTAAAAAGTAAATTATCTCGTCAGGGTGCACTTTACAATTGACTTTGATTATGGATTCAAACTCTAACATATTTTCGTATTTAAGTTCCAAGGGTAGTTTTCCTACGTAGTATTTTTCAATTTTCTTAATCTCTTGGTATAGTTGTTTAGTAGATATTATACTCGGGTGAAGAGTTCCCGTTTTGCAAAACGTTAGGGAATTTTCTATCTCTTGTACCAGATGCAGTATGAGATTGAACACTATTAAATTTTGTAGATGATTGACTAATTCTCTTGCAGTTCCTATTTCTGTCTTAAGGGTGTTGCTTTTAATCATGTCGTTTATTTCTATGAATTTATCATGGATTTCTTTCTGATTAAATTGTATGATTTTGACGTTTTCATTGAATTCATCTACTATCTGGCTGTTTATTGAAAATTGGGAATCTAGCTGATCTTGTAGTGTGACTTGGTTATTAGTGATTTGTTCTAATAGTCGGTCATATTTTTCTGAGTCCGTATTGTCGAGGTTTCCCGTGATCGCTTTAATAATTGCCTAACCCGTTAATTAGTCCCCTTTTATATCTAGGATTAGTAATAATAATGTTATTTAGTTTTTCTTCAATTAAATCAATAGTATAATTGGTTATCTTAATGTACTCATCTAGTTCGCTAATTATATTTACATTTTCATTTAGTTTCCTTATCAATTGTTCATTTTTAATTTTTAGTTTGTAGAATTCACGCACTAGTCCGTCTGTCTTGTAGTAGTGAACGAATGTGTGTTCTGTCGAAGTTAGTTTAGCAGTGCCCAATTTGATTGGAAGTATGCCTGGGTTTCTGCTTACATCTTTCACATCTGCTGCTCCTGAGTTTGTGAACCCGAAGGTCCTGGAACATCATTAGTAGCGGCATCAGCGTCTATCGTATCTGTTGTCTTTTTTAATTTCTTTTTGGGTCTTTTTATGTTTGATGCATGGATTTTGGTTTTGGTGTTATGATGTCTGGGTAGAATTTCCGCCGTCTTCCTATCTGTATTTAAGCTTAGTATTTTTTCTTTGGCGTACTTATTTTTCGTTTTGGACTGAAGTTGTTTATTCTTTACGTATACTTCAGCAGGTATTTCAGGAATTTCCTCGCGGGATGAGTTTCTTTCAGTTATTATTTTCTCTTTTACTTTTTGATTGTTTCTTCGAATTTCCGAATATAGAAGCTGAGTTTTTTCCTTGTGTCTTTGAACGAAGTTCGAAGCTAGTTTTTGTTCTATCTCAATATCTATGGGGGATTCATTGTCAATATGTCCGTTTATTATTTCGAATGGTGTTAGTTTTGTTACAGAATGAATGCTGTTGTTATACGCTATTAGTGCATAATTTACCTTGTTTATTATAGAGTCTTTCTGAAATTCTTCTCTGTTGTTCATGATTCTTATGTGCTCTATTAGAGTCGAGTGGAATCTTTCTATAGGTCCATTAGAGTCTGGATGTTGGGAACTGATGAAGTGAAGTTTAATTTTATGGAGAGCTAACAACTCTTTTACTAATGAGCTATTTAAATCTGCTCCGTTATCAGAGATTATCTGGTGGGGCAGCCCATGGTGTGCGAAATATTTTAACAGACTGTTTACCACTTCTATACTTTCAGATGATGTTACCGGGTATGCTTGGGCATATTTTGAGAATGTATCTATTACGGTTAAGAATTTAGTTTTTTCTAATGTGAATTTATCTATATGGATTATTTCGAATGGTTTTGATGCTGTTGGGGTAATATTATACTTTAATTTTAAAGGATTTCTATCGTATTTGCAGGTTTGGCAGATCTCGCACTTGTTTACAAATTCTTGAATGGACTTCTTTAGATTGGGCCAAAAATAGAGTCTTTTAACTTTTTGGTAGGTTTCTTCAATACCTCTATGATTTTGTTTTCCTAAATGATATGAAAGCACTATTTCTTCTATTTCGTTTTCGTTGATTACATCGATTAATTTTTCATTGAATTTTGTGAATTTAATCTCCGAAGTTTTAAAATGTTGTACCATTATTCTCGTGAATTTTTCGTAAACGTCTTTTTCAAAATATAATCCGTATTTTATATTCGGTACCACGAATTCTTTGACGAATTTGACAATTTCTTCTTCTAGATGGGTTTCTGAAAATTCTACTAGTATCCTGGTTTTACAATTGAATAACTTTATTATCTTTGGTTTTTTGGGATTGAATTTAACTATGCTGATGATTATTTGATTATTACAGTGGTTGATTGGTCCTTCGTTTATCGGTATTTCTATAGTGGTATTGCTTCCGATATTTGAATGAACTGTCTGACCGTCTGTTTCTTCCTCGTCTAAATTGACTAAAAGGGACTGACTGTCTGTTTCTGCATGTCTGTCTGGAGGATTTCCATCTGTCACTAGGTCTCGCAAGAATTGTTCTGTCTGTTCGTCTTGAGATGATGCGTTTCCTGATCTAGATAGTCGGTTTTGACATGGTTATGACATGGTATGAGTATGGTAAGGTATATTATTGTATGTATGATTTGGTATAGTACAGTATAGTATGATAGGAAAGAAATTCGTATGGTATGGTATGAGTACGGTGAGAATATGGTATGGTGCCGATTTGCAACACAGTCTGGTATATTATACTATACACACCAAGATTGCAATCATCAGCAGATTCTGCTGGTTGATTGCAATTTTGGCGTGTATACTTAGTATAGTATCCATCTCGTGTATCATTGACATTGCAATGTTTTCTACTTGACTTTTTTTCTCTTTCAATTTTTTTGCAGGTTGATTCTGTATCCCTTTGGAATATAAACAAAAAATGCTGATAACTACTACTTCACTTGATCGACTAAAGTGTGTTATAACACCCTATATATAACACCTCAATATAAATATGTTAGGTAGGGTCAGTGCAGATGCAATCTTCTTCCACGACTCCAACCCCAACCGTAGCTCAAAAGCAAAAGGAAGAAGATGAATCAGCTTGTGTCTTGTCTTCTGGAATATTCTTCCATCCATTCATTCTTCCACAGTCGTCCTGTTCAGTGTTTTCAATTTTACTTTTCGCTATAGTATTTTACGTAAAACGTATTATAACGACAGCAATGATTTTTAAACATCAACGGGAATCATAACGACTCTGACTCAACGATCATCCGCCGTCTATCAGCTTCGGACTGGATCCGAACCTGTAGATTTATGGAAGTGTTATGAGATGGACAGTTTATTACACGAATTTCTGTTGTATCCGAAGAGTTGCGACTAAAATGGCATCGACGTCACCTGAAATCGCCGCGATGGAAATGAATGATTTATCTGTCCCCGAGTCTGTATGCGGTAAGATGTCTTGTTTTTATGGTTGCGCTAGAGTAATGACTATCAGATAGTTTGTAACAATGTTACAAATCGTGGGTCCCACAGCAACACCACGGACTGTCATTTCGCCAACTTTTCAGGAGAGCCAAAAGAGTGGTTTTCAATGAATTCACTCTACAATATCTTTTCAATTTCTCTTCCCACTAGTTCTCCAAGTTCTTGATAGCGTTTTTTATCGTATAAAACAAGTTTGAGGCCAAAAAAGAAATTATCAAAGAAAATGAAGACGGTAAGTGGTGTTGTTTCGTCAATGCTTGATGGTAAGTTGTGTTGCACCTTCTTTTCGCTCTGGATTTTCACCATCAAAAATTTCAATAATTTATTAAATTAATTATAATCATCCATTTTCATGGATATTTTCCGATTTCCACAGTTTGGTCCTGTAGACCCTGGACGAGAAACATACGGGTTATTAGGATATACGCAAACAATTTAAATCACAATCTTTTTAATTGCATCACAATATTTTAAAAATTAAATCACAATCTTTTTAAAATTTAAATCTCAATCTTTTTAACATTTTAATCACAGTCTTTTTAAAATTTAAATCACAACACTTCCATCAAAACACAATTGTTCCATGGATAAGGAAAATCACAGTAGGACCTATTTTATAAGGTAACTACACACTTGGTTAGTAACTAGAAAAAGTAGAAAACTAGGAAAAAAGAAACTACTTAGAACTAGAAACTACTGCTTGTTCCCCGAAGGCTTCTGCTGCTCGTCCTCTTCCATATCTGGTGTGACGTTGAAGTTGGAGTTGTTGAGAACAATATCATCATGAATCTCACAAGCTGGGGCATCTGGAGCACTGACTGGGTCATTGACTAGATTGAAGTCGCTAATTGGGGGATCAAGATCAGGAGATAAAGACTTGTCATGTGGGAGATCAAAGGCATAGAACGGGTCTGTGATGGGATCCTCATAAAGGCCTAAAGACGGGGAATTAAAAACACAAGAAGGATCATCAGAGCTGCAAAATGGGTTTGCTACGATCTCTTCTACGTTTGATGTAATATCAATGACTGGGACACCAGCAAAATCATTCTGATCTCCTGTTTCGCTGCAGATGATCACATCCCTGGCAACCACGTCAGTGTCTTCAAGTAGGAACTCACTGCCATCGATTGCAGTGGGAAAAAAATGAGGTTCACTACTTAGAAGTGCAATTGGTTCAGAAGGGAGAACTGTGAATTCAGTTGTTGGAGCTTCTTCAGCTGACTGGAGGGATTTCGTGACGTGGGAAGGCTCAGTTGATGAAGATTTGGCTGGCAGGACAACTACTGCGTGGTTCTTCATACCCATTGAAATCATGAGGTCATCTACATGCATAAGCCCTTCACAATCTGAACTTCCATCATCAGGTGTCCCTTCCTCATCTGAGGGAATGTATTCACTGTCTTCCATTGAGATGTGGTGTCTATGAAAAAGAAAGAAAAAAAAATCATCGCTAAAATAGTGCCTATCAAGGTGGTTGAATGCCAACTTCAGCTAAAAAAAACAAAAGGCACTTGCAAAAACCTATTCACTGAAAATAATAATGACTGATATGTTCATAACCAGTTAAGTAACGAAATAAAGGCGAAAAAACTATTGAAGAAACCGAAAACATTAAAAATAAGTTCTTTATTATTAATAATAAATAATAATTTATTATACTGTCAAACACTTACCGAAATCAGATTTCACGCTGAACACATGTGAAAACTGAGACAGTCCGTGGTGTTGCCTCAAGTTCTGGGGAAGAATACAGTCCGTTGGTTTGACATTTCTCGGTATTCTGCGCTATCTATTGAGAAATCGTCCCAACTTATATTTTTAACTGATCCGCCGCGAGAATGCGGTTCCAATGGTACCACCAACTCATTTTGGCCAAAAATGACAGTCCGTGGTGTTGCTGTGGGACCCTCGAAATGTTACATGTCATGTGGAAATGAACTTGACAACGTAACATACTTCATTTCCCAGGTGCCTTCTGACATCTGGAAAGTGCGTAGGTATTTGAGTGGCTGAATGTGTGAACGAAACGGATGAGGTATAAACCCCTCCTACGTGGGAATAAAAATGGCACCCTTGCGCCGACGAATGTTTTCAGGAGCTGCGAAAAACCGCTCCCAACCTCATTGTTCGTTGTTGCCGTGAGCAGAACAAGTTTATGTTAAGCGGCGCAAGCTCGGGGGTATGAGGCAGTGTTGCCAGATGAAATATCTCAAAATCCCTACAATAGTATCAAAAAAATCCCTACATCCCTACGAGCTTCAAGAAAAATCCCTACAAAAATCCCTACGCTTTCAGAAAGTCGAAAATCTCTATTTACCAACTCAAGAAAAGGAAAAATACAACAATACTGACACCATTTTCAAACGACTTAAATATTTATTTATGAAAACTTTGAGATCAATAGCAACAGAACAACGAAATCACTTAGGTTGACAATTCAAGTTGGTAGGTAACACATTTTATCGTAATATAAGGTAACAAATAAAGGTAAAGGAAGAATCAAATCATGGACGTAGGCTCTGACGTACTAGTTGACGTCATACGCTCGTGCGTCATAGGTGCGTCTGACGTAGTGGCCCGCCGGTCGCTTGTGTTCTGACGTGATCTGAGGGAAAGGGTGAATCAAGGAAACAAATTTTTCCCGTTTCAGTTTATGTGCCAAAGCAAAGACATGAAAATGTCAAAAGAATGTCAACTCCATCCTGTTGTTGATACAGTCGAGAATTAAATGCTTGCATACGAGTCTGCAACACATTGGGACATTTTATGTCTTTAAAGAAGTGATTCAAGAACCTTCGAACAATGCTACATCACCTACCCCAGTAGCGTAGTTGTTATACTCAATTGTAGGGTTCATCATAAATTATGAAGCTTGCATTCTTGTTGACAATATAAATTATTGAGAATGATCACCTGTGTGTAAACAATTATTTAAACAATCACGCTCATACCGCAGCTTGTCGGCCACGCACTCCGCAGTGGTTAACGTAATATGGTTAGGTAAATCGAGGGCTATCCAACGAGTGGTGAACGATTTTTGTACGATGATAACTGGCGAAGATAAAGTTCCGTAGCAACGAATCGGTTGTAAGCGAAAATCATCAGACATTTTCGTGACGATTTCGTGTAACGCTTTTGTGTAACGTTTTTCGAGTTATGTGCCAGAGTAAAGACATAAAATGTCAAAAAATATCAAGGTAGTTTATGAAAAGAAAGGGATAATTATATGGTGGGGGGAGGTCCTGAGTATTCAAGAAAAGAAATGGAAAATTAAATTTGAAGGAGGGATCTCAGAATATTTAGGAAAACAAATAGACAATTAAATCGGGGAAGGGGGGTCTCACTTGTATAGCACTGAACTTATGAACAACTTAAAATGTTCCTCCCCAATTTCGTAGGAGAGGTTCGTTCCTCTGAATTGAGGTTCGTGTAACCAATCGCGCTTAAAGTTCTGTTTCCGTAGATCTGCATTCGACGTCGACGAATCGGAATCACTCATTTTCGGGTGAAGACTGCACATGAACTGAACACTTCGCCATCAGTAAACAAAAACAAACGGCCAGACCCAACCTTTACCGGTACTATGATCACCTTATCACAAGTTTGACATCCCTAATCTTGGATTCCCAATTTTTCAGTCCTTGCGATGGTTAGTTATAAAAAGTGTTTGTTGTAGTTTCACTTTTCCACTCCAGGAGAGTAGCTGTTGTTCATTTGAGATCTAAGGTTAGTACTTGTCTTGACCTACAGTTCCTTTTACACTTGGAAAAAGGACCAATATTTTCTTATTGAAAAAAAAAAAAAAAAAAAATCAAAAATCCCTACAAAACGCCTTTAAAAAAATAATCCCCCCCTACGCCCTATTTTGGTTTGAAAATCCCTACAGTAGGGATAAATCCCTACATCTGGCAACACTGGTATGAGGACCACTCGCAGGTGGAAATACTTGAAAAAGAACACAAGTTCCCCACAACCTGAATTGGGGCTAAGCGTTTTTGACATGGATAATATCATGTCTATTGTCTGGGGGTCAGTCAAAAATTTCCGTCATTAAAACAAATTTAATTTTAAATTAAAAAAAAAGTAACGTTTTTTGGGACACTTCCGGTGGTTGGAGAGGGTAGCGAGTATCATGAAAGTTTTCTAAAAAAGCAGACGATTCCAAAAATTGGTGAAAGATTTCTGTGCGATGAACACTACAGAAGTTCCATTTCCATACCAACGGCTTGGTTGTACGTGAAAATCATAAGAATTTTTTCGTTACGGTTTTGGGTGGTTTTGGCGCAATTCCTGTAGTGGCACAGACTTGAAAATTAGCATGTAGCCGCCTTAGAATTTACACTTTAATCAGCTGAGTGGCTCATAAAGTAAATTTCTATGCTATCCACTCTATGAAGCTGTCATTTGGTATGTAGCCTCCTTAGGAATTACAGGCCCAGGATCCGCTTAAGGGCCCTTAAAGGTAAGAGACATATCCATGATCAGAGGTTTTTCCCAGTAAGGGAGAAATTAGTTTTTTCTTTAACAAAACACTGAAAGAACTTGTAGGAAAATGGCGTTCGAGTCCTTCAGGGACCACTTGGCAGTTATGGTATTTTCAATTCGGTATCGTCAACCCAGAAACTTGCGTTTTAAATCGAAATAAGTAATACAATATAGAAAAGTACACAATAATCGGTACAAAATTTATAAAATGAACGAAGTAGGTAGGTACTTGTAAAACAGCAAATAAAAATTGTAATTTATTTTTTAGTTGTAGTTTTTACTTGTGTTAACCCATTCCGGGCCATAAATTTAAACTTTGAAATTTTTTAAAAAAACCTTCTTTTTTGGACTTCTGACATGACATTCTGATGCCAAGAAAAATAAAATTCATCAGAATTTACAAAATACAGAAGAATTAAATTCAGTGTCATTAGTGACGCATTGGTACTGCCACGCTAATTCAACAGGCAAATGTGTGCTACCAGTGACACTGGCCAGAGCATGTCGTCTCCAACAAGTTGGAAAGGTAAATAAGTAAAGCCATTCAAAAAATGGTAAATATTTTTATTTGTTTCAATTTAATGAATATAAAACGCCCTTAAATGAAATTTAGGCTAAAAGGGTAATTATTCCATATTTACTCACATAAGTCTTGTAGGTATATTCTTCGTAGAAAATATGTTGGGTAGGAAACGTGGAGAAAAAAACTGAGATTTCCAACATAAAAACATGAAAAATAGTGTATTGAATAGGTATTGAACATCATCCTACGCATGCCGAGACCAAGGTGTCAGAGCAGTCACACTCTCGTGAAACTGAAGCTGGGCCACTGTGTCAACACTGACACACAACCCAATAACTAATAACCAATAACTATTGGTTATTATTATTTTTTGGTTATTATTATTGGTTATTATTACTATTGGTTATATTTATTTTTTTCAATTTAATGAATATAAAACGCCCTTAAAGGAAATTTAGGCTAAAAGGGTAATTATTCCATATTTACTCACATAAGTCTTGTAGGTATATTCTTCGTAGAAAATATGTTGGGTAGGAAACGTGGAGAAAAAACTGAGATTTCCAACATGAAAACATGAAAAATAGTGTATTGAATAGGTATTGAACATCACCCTACGCATGCCGAGACCAAGGTGTCAGAGCAGTCACACTTTCGTGAAACTGAAGCTGGGCCACTGTGTCAACACTGATACACAACCCAATAACTAGGCCTACCTGTACCGCTGTGATACTGGTGACACAAATATGAAATCACTGTTTCCCAAAACGTATCTTATTATTTTTTGCAAACAACTACTCCAGGAGGTAGATTACAACATAATACCTATGCTAAGAGAATCAGTTAATGGAAACTCCAAAATACAAGTAGGTAATAAAAGTGGTAGAACATCTCAAACTTACCTCCTCCTGTGGGTACAACAGTGGCTCAAGTCTTGCAGCTGAACGTGAAAAAACCTTCAACACGAGAGGTTTCTTTTATGGTTATCGGACCCCTAACGTTAAAATATCACTCTCATGGAGTCAGTAATGGAACAAGAAAACAAAAAAGTGGCCTAGGATATCCTTCCATGGCTTTGTAAAAATTCGGCAAAAATTTTGAGTCGCTAGTGACAATGGTCCGAAAAGGGTTAACCATGGAACAAGGCAAAGCAGGGCGAACACAAGCCAGGTAGTCCTGGGCAACTAGGATAATGAAAGCATGACATGACTGCTTTCTTCGTCTGGCTCTCTTCATTTCGTGCTCATGGTCTCGATATATTCGATATATAATTATCACAATAAATATCTACCAAGAGCAACCCCTCGTCCGGGTTTTTTCCCCAAGACAGGTCAACTACCCCTTCCACGGTCATTCTCTTTGGTAAGGAGGATGGTAGAGAAAGGGAGTCCCTATATAACATCGACCAGCCATAAGTAACTATGACAGTCTGGTCGACGCACTTGGTACGACCTTACTCATATTCAAGACTTCTCATTCAACCCATAAACCTTTCCTCAAAGTTAGCCTAGTTTGTCAAATTCTCTTTAAAATTGGTCAGTTTTTGGTCAGCCTTTCCTCTCATACCAACGAAGTGTGCGGATACAAGTATCTGGTAACGACTGCACACTTATTTCGCATCCTCTCTCTTTACCTCTCCTCTCCTCTTTGGAAACACAGATCATTCTCTCGCAACGCACCATGCGTTCCAAATAATACTTTTCCTCCTTTTCCCTTATCGGGTATCTGCCTATACTGAATAAGATAAAAGGAGGAAAAGTATTATTTTGAACCAACTATTGTAGAAAAGGGGGAAAAGGGTAGTACTGTTATAAAAAGGTGAATTACCGCGTTCCACCGAAGGGAACATTCCCCCGTTTGGAGTAGCTGTGGCATCACTAGGTGCGATATGTGGGGAGGGGTAAACCTGCGACCAAGATACCGCGTCAAGATAGTTGTTACCTATTGCAGGAATGGCAAATTCACATAAATTACCTCCAGTCAGTTAAATGTAAGTTGTATCCACTTCTTGTTCTAGGAATGAAAGTATTGGACAAAGACAAGTTCAGCAAAGACGTTCGAATCCACTGTTACTTCTTCGAGCACGCCGACGCGTTTAAAGCATTGAAATTTCTCAAGCCATACCTCCTCAAGATGATTGGATTTAAACCAATACAAGAAGGGCACGAGCCATGTTGCAGGGTCGCCTATCTCGATCCCTGCAAAGTTCCCAATGGTTTTCAAGATCTAAATCAGAAGGCTCGAGATGGACTCGTCTCTTTGGGATTCTCAAGAGAAACGACAGTCAGAAAAGTGACGATTGGATATAACAATTTCAAAGCAGAGGAGGTTAGTGACGTTTTTGAGTGGTAACGTACAACTATTAGATTCAACCGTCTCAGGGCGATTCAACATTTCATAAACTACATTTTTCACAGATTCTTCGAGCGGTCATACCGAAAGAGTTGGACTCCGTATCTGGCTACTCTATTATTGGACACATCATCCATTTGAACCTTAGACCAGAGCTTGAGGAGTATAAATCTGTGATTGGCAACGTACTTCTTGACAAAGTAAGTACCTCTATAAGCCATTTTAATACCTTCTGATTATGATATCATTAGGAGTAGAATGAACACGCCTGGAGAATTCTGGTAAGTCTATCATTAAGCCATCGAGTGAATACTAGAGAGTCAGGCCTTTACTGAGTCCCAATTTATACAGTGTGTCTCGTGTAACTATCTACTAAACTCAGGGAATCGATTTTACAGGTAATTTTCAACAACAAAATGCCTCCTAGAGTTTTTTTCTTACTCAACTAAAAATCCGAATTTTTTCACTTTTAAGCTTTTTTTCGTCTTCTCGGCCTTGTAAAACGGACCTAACTCCCTTACATTATTATGTAAAACAAAATCTGAGGATACCGTTGAAAGAGCGTTAAATTTCCTATCTCTTTGATGCAAAATCCGATTTTCTTAGTCCGGCCTAATTTGAAGATTTTCTTAAAATCACGGTTTTTTTCGTGGGAAAAATTGAAGGCTGGTGATTCTCACCAGGGCCCCCCTATTTCACTGATTTGTTACCTGTTTCGCCAACGATCTCAATAAGCGAATTGGGGTTGAACGCGTGTATTTAACGAAATGAAATAAAATACAGAGCTTGATGAATGGATGGCTTCCTTCCCCTACTAGAAATGAAACATAAAATCTTTCACTGAAAATGATTATAAATTAACTAATCCAAGAGTATTTACATAGCGGATATTATTATTTACATTAAACGTTGGAAAGGGACGAAACATTCAAAAGAAATTGAATTAGAGAAAGAAGAATACGTTGAGAACAGCGAAAGCAGAAAATGGAAAAATTAATTAATTCTGGATGGCGATGTCTCGTGGACGGTGAAACATGTTTGGCCACCACGGCCTCTGAAGGCAACACGATTGGCCACACAATTTACGACCCGTTTGGCCACGGGGTTTTACGCTGTTGAAATTCATTTCTACATGATATTATATAATTCGGACATAATATTATTATGTCCAACTAATCTATATGGTACTAATCAGTTGATTGGGGGATGTTTTTATTCCGCAACCCCGCGACCACTTGATCTATACAGGGTGTAACCCTTAAGGTCGTACCACCGGCCAGGGTTCGATTGTACACTAATATCTGATGAAAAGTGTACTATACAATTTTTTTTTTCATTTTTATACCAGTTGAAAACCGACGTTTTTCACTTTTAAGATTTTTGTCGTGTTTTCAACCTTAAGTCACTGAAATGGCCATAAGTCCCTCATTTTTCAGCCAACATTCAAATGTGATAATACCGTTGGAAAGAGCGTTAAATTCGCTATCTCCCTAGTGCTAAATGAAACGTTTTGAAGAAGATTCAGATATTAAAAATTGAGCCCGAATAGGAAAGTCGTGAAAATTTCGGAAATGTACAGTTTTTTCAAACGTTTGTAAGCCAGTTACTTGCATACTGTAACCCTAAAAGTTGGCCCAAAAGCTCAGCTTTCCAACGGTATGATCAAAAAATTGTTCACAGTGGACTCAAGGTGTAAAATCCTCGTTCCCGTATCAATAACCGCGGATCTTCCAGTAAAATCTTTCCCAAAATCGACATTTTGGTTTATTATCTTCGATAATGAACCATTGGAATCGCCCAAAGAAAAAAAAATTTTAACCCCCCCTCAAAATTTGTTGGTTTACGTTTCAAGATACGTAGATTCAGAAAATCGAATAAAAAAAAATCCGTCCGTCCGCCGTACGCCGTCCTCGCCACTTTGTCCAGTTAGCGTTGAGTTAAAATTACGAAATTTTTTTTATGGGTTTCGACCAACCCCACAATGGTCCTCGAAACTTTTCATAACCCTAGGTCAAGGGGAAGGGGTTCAAAACGAATTTTGAAAATTTGAAAATCTCATATCTCGAAAAATTCATATAGAACGGTATGTTTTTTTATTTCATATTTAGATAGAGTTTGTTCCGTAGAATTTTTTAAGACCATCCGCAGCTTTGTACGACCAGCCGTTCGTTCACAATGACGGCTCAAAGATTGTACCTCACAACACGATCGTGAATCAAACTGTTGAAATACAGGTCCATTTTCATACTAACAAGCTCTTTGGAACATCATATGGCTTAAGTGATGTCGAGTTTGTTGTTCTGAGGTGCGTTTCGTGCTACGGAAATGAAGGTAATTTCGAATGTTTGTTGGTAGGTACTTCTTTTATAGAAAAATTATTACCGACGTAGCATTAAAAACCTCAGAATTATATGGTATTAATTAATCATAATTAATAATAATAATTATTAATAATAAATACAAATGATTAATACCTAACAATAAATTATAATAATTTTCACTAGGTACTTGATACAATTATTAATAATTAGTGATAATTGATAATAAAAATTAATCTAACATTTAGGATCTAGACATTTAGACCTAGTGATCTAGACAGAAGGGTGATCTGTACAAAGAAGATAATGAACCGTTGTGTCAAGAATTTGCACAGTTTTTACCGTAATATGAGTTAGGCAGCAATCTTGTTCGCAATCTCAGTCTCGCTGAGTCAAATGATGACAAGCCTGACATGTCTGAAATCATTTGAACCCTTCCTCCCAATATCCTTTTCAGGTAATCCTCTTGCCTTTGCATCTTGTCTAATCTCAGCCAGTCTGGGTCACTTTTTATCCTCTCTCGCCTAGGTTTGCCTTAGGTACATTTTTTTCTTTTCCTTGCTTTTGGAATAGAAAACCTACAATATAAGCAAAATCCAAATGTTGTTCATTGTTGTTCACAAAAGGGGCCATACATTTGCCACAGACGTGAGAAAACCCCTTTTGATTGCATACTTTTTAATTTGTAAAGGAAGTATGTGAAAATGATACGATTCTGAGATAGCTCTCACCTAGGCTGTCATCCGTTCACCCAGCTTGTCATTGGTTCAGATTTTTGAAGTGTACGAATGAGAAATTCAAGGTTTTTTGAGTTTATTTCTTTCTACAACACTCGTTTGAAGTAAAATAATACATCATTCTAATCAGGAACCAAAACACTATCATCGGAGAAAAAGAACACTTGCACAAAATTGGACAGCGCGACTCTACTGAATGCCAAAAATGCGGACAGCCAGAGGGAACTCTACACCATATCATAATGGAATGCCCAGAATTCGAGAGACAAAGACAATCTTTATTTGTTACAGTGTTGAGTGAAGTGGACATTAATTTTGACTATTTTTCAATGCTAGCTTCAAAAAATATGTTAATTTATGAAGAAATTAGTAATTTTATTGTGAAGAGTAATTTACATATTTAAACAGAGACTTTATCTTTATATATTCACGAATTACAGATACTTTAATTACTTAAAACTAATTAGATAAAAATATATGTATATGGCTGTATACTAAAAAGGTAATGCCAAATAGGTAAACAAAAAAAAAAAAAAACAAAAAAAAAAAAAAAAAAAGAACACGATTCAATAACAATAACTTACAGGGATACAGCAGGTGGTAGAATGACAGTGAATAAGAATACTCACATTCCCCAGTGACGATCGATCCTCCCTCATTGAAACTCACTTGCCGACTGGCGGCGATTAAAAATCGTTGGAGTGGCTCCGCGAGAGTTCAACGTAGTCATCGAACACCCCAAAGACATCAAAAATGCGGGAAGAGAGCCATTGGCGCAAAAAACCCTCTGTCGTGAACGAATGACGCAAAGCAGTGGCGACACACTTATTTCGTTTATTTCAAAATCAAACAAATCGTTATCGTAAACTTGAATTCTGAATTTCGAATCTGGTGAAATTGAATGAGACTCTCGTGGAATTAAAAAAAATGCATTAAATTAATTCATTATCTACGTTGAGTGGGGAGTGACTTGCCAGAGTGGGTTGGCTACAGGGTGAACGAATGATGGTTGGGGGATTTAATCAAATTTATCATACTTAAATAATATCTTTGCGCAATTAAATGTATATGGAGCATTTAAAACGTAAAAATGTCTAGAAATAATAAAAAAAATCTTGACAAATAGTGGTTTTTAGTAGGAAAAAATCCTTGGAACACCCGATCGTACGTTTCGTTGAGATTGGCCCATATAGCTGTAATATCTAAACGCCATGTTATAATAATCTATTGTATGCTTGCAGGTTCCTAATATTACGACCGTCGTTACTAAAACAGACAGCATCGATTCGACTTATCGCAATTTCAGCATGGAGGTTATTGCTGGTGTGAAGGCGTTTGAAACGACTGCACGGGAAAATAAGTGTTTGTTTTCTCTAGATTTTTCCAAGGTAAACCCCCCACCTAATGTCTTTAGCATTTGAACATTTATTTATTAGCAGCAACATTACAAGTTCACCACTTGGGTCCTCGTAGGATGTAACACCCGCAATCCTGAGGGACCTGCCAAGTGAAATACTGTGGTGAGGCACTACATTTAAGGCATGAAGTCTCCCAGACCGCCCGAAGGTAAAAAAGCCTCCGAGGTGATCAGGGCTTGGTCCTACACCGTGAATTATTTTGAAAATAAAATGGCAGACTCTTATATTAAGATGGTAAAACCAAGAATTAATTTAGGGAAAAGTGAGATGTGATCGTAACGATGTTGTAAACATACCTATTTGGCTATGGAGTTCAAGCATACATTGATACGATAAGAGCAGTAACCCGAAGGCTGGTCGAAAACACTTCGCTACAATACGAGAAATGGGGAATCAGAAGAGCCTTGGCCAGAGTAGGTACCCTTCAAATAAGCGGGGGTGAAATTGCGCAGCCTTCTCAACGCATATAGAGAGCCATAAACCCTCTTGACTGTCTTGGGCATTCCAAGTGGGTTGCGAACCAAGCCATACACCTAGGTTCCTCACAACGAAGCCAGAAGGTAAGGAATAGTTGTCAATTTTGAGAGATGGAAGCGAGGTTACATCCAAACGGTTGTTGGAGAAATGATGAATTGCGTCTTGGTGGGATTAAGAATAAGAGCATTGCTCTTAGCCCAGTCAACCACATTAGTCATATCTAAATTTAATAGTTCAATAATTGAATAAATATTGCGACAATTCAATAATTGTCGCCTCTATCAAACCTCGAAATCTCAATTATTGAGATTTCGAGGTTTGATAGAGGCGACTGAATGAAAGACATCGTCCGCAAACATATGGCATTTCGAATGATGAAAGGAAGTTGGCAAGTCGTTGATGAAGAGGGCAAATAAAATGGGTCCCAAGATTGAGCCTTGAGGCACCGCAAGAAATAAGGAGTGAATCCAGAATTATTGTTATTATATGGGACGAACTGGGAACGACCAGAGAGGTGTGATTCGATATGATTAAGGGAGGAGCTTTCAAGTCCAAAAGAGTGCTTTCGTTCCTATTAGTATAATAATTCGTCTTTATTTTACCAGCACTATTACAATGTAGCTCTTGTGGATATTAAGAAAACTGCAAATTCTTGACACAATGGTTTATTGCCGTTAATAAACCGTTGTGTCAAGAATTTGCAGAGTTTTCTCAGAGTATTTGCTTTAAAAATTCGGTAAAAGGGAGCAATTTAGATACACTCGTTGAAAGTGGTAGATATTGTATCTAACCTATTAATGTCTATATTTTTCAGGTGTATTGGAACCCGAGACTGAGTAACGAACATCAGAAAGTGACGAATCTCCTTGCGAAGGGTGACGTTTTGTTTGACGTGTTCTGTGGTGTTGGCCCTTTCGTCGTTCCAGCTGCCAAGAAGGGCGTGAGATGTTTTTGCAATGACCTCAACCCATCGGCCATCGACTGGCTGGAGGCGAACATCCTGGCAAACAAAGTCAACCAGACCAACGTGTCCATCTGGTCTCTCGATGGCTCAACGTTCATCCGAGATGTCATTAAACCCGCCCTTCTGGAGTTTGCCCCCGGCAACTACAAGATCATTGTAGCGATGAACCTTCCGGCGTTGGCTCCGACGTTTTTCGCCACTTTCAAAGGCCTTTTTACGTCTGAAGAGTACGACAAATTGGCGGTCATACCTCAGCCCAGAGTCAGGATTTACTGTTTCGTTAAATGTCCGGAAGCTGAGCACTTCGACGAAGCGACGAAACTCGTTTCCGATTCCGTCAATATGAATTTGGAGGATGAAATTGAACTGGTCGAATTTGTAAGAAACGTAGCTCCCAACAAAGACATGATGATGGTTCAAGTGAAACTCTCCAAGAGAATTCTCGTTGGCAACAAACGACCAGCTGACGTTTCAATAGGATCTGATCCGAAAAAAAGTCGTGAAGAAAATCAACAGCCAGAGTGGAAAAACCTGTAAGTGCAAAAAAAGGTTTTCCAAAAATAAGGTTTTGAGCTTCTCTGATAAATTTGGGCCTTGTGCACATGCTAATAGGAACAGAATTAACCTCCAGCGCTGTTACATGGTTACAGTTACTGTTAGAAATCCGTTTTTATCGTTTCCTTAGTATTTTTCATTTTTGTACGTACAGGCCTTTGCACTGTGGCTGACGAAATGAAGATATCTGAAGATATACGAAGAAAATTTCGTGAAATATTGAAGATCTTCATCCTCATACAATCTGTGTTTCATATTAATTATGAACGACGGGAATCTTATTGTCGATATAAATATTTCAGTCAATGTGTTTATTGCAAATTATTCATTGCATACACACTGTCCCGGCATACTCGTGGTGCTGTCGACTATTTCTTAGTTGTTGGAAATGAAAGAGCCCAGATTGGGCTCTGAAATGTAATGGTCACATGTGCGTCACCTTCTTAATAATTTGACCGAAATTTCAGATTCGCCCTTTTTGCGCAGAGGTATCGATATGGTATAGCTATCAAATATTGAAATAGGTATACCTTAGGTACGATATAATACCTAAGCCCAACTGGAATGTCAATTCTCTGGCAATGAGTTTTTCATAGTTTTCATATTCAATCGTAAGTACAGGAAGAAGTAACTAGGGGAGAGTCGCCTATTATGGGAAGGTTGTTTTCGAAGTGACGTGTTATTGCATGGGATCATAATTGCTCAACTGTGAGAATGTTTATGTGTTCAGGATTAACCCAGCTACATCATTCTATCCCTGTTTTTGATGATTTTCGAGTTAATTTGTCTATGTCGTATATAATTAAGACAGTGGTGAACAATTTTTTAAGGAAGTACTTATTTTTCTGGGGAGGTTTGAAGTCGTATTGAGCGGGAGGAGGGAAGCTATGTACGTCATCTACCTCACAGGCCAATCAGAGAGCAGTACTTAGTCCGGAAAATCATAACCAGGCGCAAGTAAACTAACTAAAAGTACTACCTCAAACTACCTAAACTTATACCAAAATTTCACTGGGCGATTCAGGCTCACGGGTCATAAAACACCCTTGTTATCCCTTACGGAGGTTCAACAGCGCGTTTCAAACCGTTGTAGGCTTAAAAAGACAAGAAGTACAGCCAACAATTAAAATAAACGTTGGTACTAATACGTCCTGGCAAAGCACGTGCGCGACTGATTTCTGGTAGCCTTGAGCTTCCATCCAACCCTTCACGCTCACTATTACCTGAGCTCTTCAATATAAAGTTACTGTTTCTCTAACAGTACTAAGATGTACTGTTGTCTTTTTCGATTAATTTTGAGGGGATCACCTTGAGTTGTAAGCGGGATCTTAAAATTTGAGGGGAGGACTTTTTTCCCTTAGCTAGGCATCAGTGTGCACTGCGTTGGTCCTGCTGCGAATGGGCTTATGCTATTGTCATGGCCAACCCCTACTTGATGATTTTTGGTTCGCTCTTAAAAATACAACTTGTCAATTCGTGAGAAGACATTGATTGTAAACCGCTCTCTGATCGGCTCATGAAACCCACCACTGCCCGCCCTTATCAGCCGCTGTATCAAGTACAACCCTGCCCGACCACGTTGAGCGGGAAAAGTTCAAATTCCCCATTCTTCAATTCAATCTGGTAGTTGAACAAAAATTTTCTCGTTTTAAATGTCTTCAGGCACCAATTTTCGATTTTTGAGCATCAAAGAATTATTCTCTGACACACTGGCGTTCCCTATTGAGCAGGTTTGGAATTGGAAAAGCTCCGAAAACGTGTATAACGGATGACATTTGAGATAGAAATATTCTGTGAGGTATGCGACCATGTAGACTATACTTACCTTGTTGAAAAATAAATAATAATTGTTCTTTAAAAAATTAATGTTGAGATTATTTCATAACTAACCTCTTATCCGTACACGCTCCCTACACTCCCTACCTAACTTTTAACCCTAACTACTTAACTTTTCGTGCAATTTATCAGCTGAGGAAATTAGGGTCACATTTTCCATCATAAGTACGTAAAAAAACAATTAGTGCAATCGCTAATTTTTCCGTACTTCGAATATGCCTCAACATGTTTTTCTGATATGGCTGAAAGACTAAATGTTAAATTACAGAGAGCGCAAAATGCAGCCCTTAGGTATGTGATGAACACTAGAATAGATGAACATGTGACTCCTTTGTACAAAAAACTGAAATGGTATAAAATTAAGCAAAGAAGAGAGTATAGAATTGCAATAATGGTATACAAAACTCTAATGAATAGGCAACCCCGGTATTTATATGACAAATTCAAAAAGATAAGGTCAGAACACATGAATACAAGAAATAAAGAAGCAACACTGGAAATACCTACCTAAGCATACGACAGAGATCTATGCCAAGTCATTCTTAATTTTTGGAAGTAAATTGTACAATAAGCATTCTAAAATTTTTCTTGAATCGAAAACTGTGAATCAATTTAAATAAGATATCGCAATTTCGACTTCACCATCGTGTTCAGCATTAAGAAACCTTTAAAATTTCACCATCAATCAGCATGGCTGTAGAGGCGAACGTCTCTGTTAAAGAACATCTCAAGTATCAACGACGTTTCTTCATCTTCAAAGTGCTCCAGATTGAGATCGGAATAAGATATCGCAATTTCGACTTCACCATCGTGTTCAGCATTAAAAAACCTTTAAAAATTCACCATCATGCAGCATGGCTGTAGAGGCGAACGTCTCTGTTAAAGAACATCTCAAGTATCAATGACGTTTCTTCATCTTCAAAGTGCTCCAGTTTGAGATCGGAATAAGATATCGCAATTTCGACTTCACCATCGTGTTCAGCATTAAAAAACCTTTATAAATTCACCATCATGCAGCATGGCTGTAGGAGCGAATTTTCAAAGAAATAATCGGTTTTATGAAAAGGGCTCGAGTTTGAGATCGGAATAAGATATCGCAATTTCGACTTCATCATCGTGTTCAGCATTGAAAAACCTTTAAAAATTCACCATCATGCAGCATGGCTGTAGAGGCGAACGTCTCTGTTAAAGAACATCTCAAGTATCAACGACGTTTCTTCATCTTCAAAGTGCTCCAGTTTGAGATCGGAATAAGATATCGCAATTTCGACTTCACCATCGTGTTCAGCATTAAAAAACCTTTATAAATTCACCATCATGCAGCATGGCTGTAAGAGCGAATTTTCAAAGAAATAATCGGTTTTATGAAAAGGGCTCCAGTTTGAGATCGGAATAAGATATCGCAATTTCGACTTCATCGTGTTCAGCATTGAAAAACCTTTAAAAATTCACCATCATGCAGCATGGCTGTAGAGGCGAACGTCTCTGTTAAAGAACATCTCAAGTATCAACGACGTTTCTTCATCTTCAAAGTGCTCCAGTTTGAGATCGGAATAAGATATCGCAATTTCGACTTCACCATCGTGTTCAGCATTAAAAACTCTGCAAATTCTTGACACAACGGTTTATTATCTTCCTTGTGCAGATCACCCTTCTGTCTATACCAGACTGTGTTGCAAATTGGCACCATACCATATTCTCACCGTACTCATACCATTTCTTTCCTATCATACCGTACTGTACTATACTAAATCATACATACAATAATATACCATACCATACTCATACCATGTCGTACCAAAATTCGTTTTGAACCTCTTCCCCTTGACCTAGGGTTATGAAAAGTTTCGAGGACCATTGTGGGGTTGGTCGAAACCCATAAAAAAAATTTCAACTCAACGCTAACTGGGCAAAGTGGCGCGGACGGGGGGACAAATTTTGAGGGGGGTTAAAATTTTTTTTTCTTTGGGCGATTCCAATGGTTCATTATCGAAGATAATAAACAAAAATGAAGTACGAGGTACGCGGTGTGGTCGTGGGAGGGGGCGCAGAGACATAAAAGGTCTCGTCGTATGACTTACTAGTTGCCCTCCTGCCAGCCGTATTACGTCATACGCTCGTGCGTCATAGGCTCTAACGTACTTGTTGGCCTCCTGCCAGCCGTCTTACGTCATACGCTCGTGCGTCATAGGCTCTGACGCACCAGTTGGTCTCCTGCCAGCCGTCTTACGTCATACGCTCGCGCTTCATAGGCTCTGACGTACTTGTTGGCCACCTGCTAGCCGTCTTACGTCATACGCTCGTGCGTCATAGGCTCTGACGCACTAGTTAGCCTCCTGCCAGCCGTCTTACGTCATACGCTCGTGCGTCATAGGCTCTGACGCACTAGTTAGCCTCCTGCCAGCCGTCTTACGTTATAAGCTCGTGCGTCATAGGCTCTGACGCACTAGTTGGCCTCCTGCCAGCCGTCTTACGTCATACGCTCGTGCGTCATAGGCTCTGACGTACTTGTTGGCCTCCTGCGAGCCGTCTTAACGTAATGGCCCGCCGGTCGCTTGTGTTCTGACGTGATCTGAGGGAAAGGGTGAATCAAGGGAACAAATTTTTCCCGTTTCAGTTTATGTGCCAAAGCAAAGACATGAAAATGTCAAAAAAATATGTAAATAGGTACCTAAGCCCAACTGTAATGTCAATTTTCTGACAATGAGTTTTCGACTATAGTTTTCATACCTTTTTACTTAAGTACTTATTGCAATTTGAGACTGATAATGAGCTGTTTGCAAATAAAAAGTCCGATAACTACTTTATTACATCTTATTAATCTATTTTCAAGTTCCGATTCACAGTTGAATGTATTTTATTTAGATGTCGTAAAATTCGAAAACGATGGAATGACGAAACCTGTCGACTACTGACTCAAGTGATACTGTCGACTTCTAACACATGTAGGTCGACTACTAGTGCAAAACCATGTCGACTACTGAAGAAAATGTTGGTCACTGGTATCGACTACTACCTAGAGCATTGGGATTTTTTACAAAACTTGTTTTTCCCTTTTCAAACCATGTTGAATAATATTTCCCGCTGCCAGGTCTTATAGGGAAGGATCTTGGGTACACAATGAACAGGTTTGCAATGAGAAAAAAACGGAGTGAATATTGAAATGTCATCCATTTCTGACCTATATTTAAAATTTCAAGTATCTAGCTCATCATCAAAATTTAATTTGTATTATTTAAAATAATACAAATAGGTATTATTTAAACAATTTTACAGACAAGAAACCGAGTGAATATTGCATTGTGATCCAGTTCTGACCTATTTTTAAAATTTCAAGTCAATAGCTCAGCATCAAAATTTAATTTGAATTATTACAAAAAGGTATTATTTAAACAATTTTACAGATGAGAAACCGAGTGAATATTGCAATGTGGTCTATCCCCGACTGACGGTTAAAATTTCTAGACTGTAGTTTACCTGGAAGATGAAAAAAGGCAGTTTTATTCTGGGCGGCTACCCGGGACCCACCTAACGGCCGTTTTCGACGCGAAGTTTAGTGTTTTTCCGAAGAACACGAAAAACGTGAAAAATAGTGGTTTTAAAACTGTTATACCCCCGACACCACATGTTCCCGAGAGCTGAAATTTGGTTTACGTCCTCACGTGCCCCTGGAGAGTTGGTGTACAAAAAATCAACTCTCGAGACACTCAGGGGACCGAGCTCCGGGATGGTGAAAACCCCAACTTGTTCCGTCGCGTAATCAGTGTCTCAGTCGCTTCGGTTTTCAGGGCTTCGGTTTTCTTGGCGGGCGGGACGCTCCCGCGTCCCTAGATTGCGATATCTTATTCCGCTCTCAAACTGGAGCACTTTGAAGATGTAGAAACGTCGTTGATACTTGAGATGTTCTTTAACAGAGACATTTTACGTAAAACCGATTATTTTTGCTGGTGAATTTTTCGTGCTTCGTGCTCAGCAGGCCAAAATACTACGGATATGACCAATCGCATCAAAAGTAGACGCCACTTTTTGTGACAATCCTTGTTCTTTCCACTTACCCTTCATTTCATAAATTAGGAAGAACACTTTACTGGTTATAGTTTTTGACATTTTATGTCTTTACTTTGCTACATAAATTCGAAAATGTAACGCGGAACATGCAACGCGGGTTGCATGCAACGGAGAAGTGTAACGCGGGTTTCTGACGATTTTCTCTGTTTTTAACCCATTTTTGGAGGTTAGCACAAATTCAGGACGTGATGGCTCAATTCTGGTCGCGGATTCGTGCTCAGCAGGCCAAAATACTACGGATATGACCAATCGCATCAAAAGTAGACGCCACTTTTTGTGACAATCCTTGTTCTTTCCACTTACCCTTCATTTCATAAATTTCATAAATTAACTGGTTACAGTTTTTTAAATTTCATAAATTTCATAAATTAACTGGTTACAGTTTTTGACATTTTATGTCTTTACTTTGCTTTTTTATAAACCCCCACCCCTATGCATCGGATCCGGAAGCGACCCAACTTATGTCCTTCCCCGGTCACAGAAACATTCAAAAACGGAAGAAAAGTTCGATCCACTGAGCTGTTTTCGTGCTTTTAAAATTTTTATATTTCGGCCTTTATAAACCCCCACCCCTATGCATCGGATCCGGAAGCGACCCAACTTATGTCCTTCCCCGGTCACAGAAACATTCTTCTGGGTTGGGGGTTTATAAAGGACGAAATATAAAAATTTTAAAATCACGAAAACAGCTCAATGGAACGAACTTTTCTTCTTTTTTTGAATGTTTCTGTGACTGGGGAAGGACACATTAGATGAGGGCGCAACTAGTGGCAAAACGCAAAAACAGAATACGGTAGTACCAACTAACCAGGGCTACAACCTCTCTTTCACCCTTACTTCAACAGTATATTATACTAATTTTAGTTTTATAATTTCATTTTATTTTTATAATAAAATATAATTTTATTTCTCAAGAAAACTTCATGGATACTATGATCCTAGTAGTATCCTTCGTGGAGCTCCCAGGTTATCTTGAATCATATCACTGTTATCAACATTCTGTCGATCTGGTTCCGTCTCTCCACTTGTTTTCGTTTGTTCTGTTTGTTTTCTTTACGGAATTTTAATTGGTGACTTGAAGTTGAAAAACTTTTCGTGATGTTCAGGTTGTGATCCTCCATGTCCGTCTCAGACCCGTTGATAAAAGAGTTGAAAGGTGAGTAGGTACTGTACCTACCGACATACCAATAACATGGCTATAGCGGTATACTTAATTGGCGACCCAAACAATCTCACATAAATTCCAAGAGACATTCCTGTATCTCACTTATTCAATCACAGCAGTCGGACTGAAGAGGATTGAAAGAGTAGGTAGGTACCTTTTGTAAAACTTGACTGTCGTCTGAAGTGGAAAGAATACATTGAAATCGTAGTGAACAGAATAACAAAATAAGAAAGTCTTTTTTCTTCTTATTTCATAATTGGTGATATTTCATAATTGGCATTCAAGAAAAAATTCAATATGTATTACGCTTACGTGTACAGCATTCTCATTTATTTATGACATTCAATACTGGGGTGGTGCCTGCGCTACCGCTTTCCACTGTCTCAATACTGTATGCAACTCCTTGATGGCGCAGATTTTTGAGGTATTCCCGCCCAGAAATACTATGCAGAAAGATATGATCGCTATACAACGTCCTTACAACGATATTTTTACTAGGCAATACCCTAAGTTATACTCATCACTACTTGATGTGGTTAGAGTAGGTACCTGAGGGAGTTTGTTTAGTTGTGGGTGTGTGAATGCAAACCCGATGATATATACAGGTAGGTCTACAGCTGGGTTATGTGAATCATGCCTAGTAAGTGAAATCTTTCAAGTAAATTCAGTGCATAAGAAATACTCAGAAAGAAACAACAAAATTGTAAAAAAATGAATTTTGTACTATTATTGCCTTTAATCATGGTTCATATTATTATAATTATGGTTCTGTTCCGAAAATTATACTACAAGAACGTACACTTCCCTGGACGAGTCTATGACCTTAGGGATGGTAATTGGTGTAGTCATAATTGTGGAATGTGCAATTTTAAATATGTATCCTGTATAATTTCCTTTGTATGGAAAAAAATTATCCAGTATTACTCTTACAATACTTTTCAGTACAATGTAACATACTACGCCAAAACGATTGAAATAGTAGGTACCTGGAGGTGATATTTCTCCACCATGTTGTAAAGTCTGCCATAATTGATCGTAACATGTGCCTTTTTCTACTCAGGTTACGCTAATAAACTCTTGACCGAATCTCCGAGGCCCATACAAGATACTGACCCCCATGTCACCCTGTTCTGCGAGTGCTTTGAGAGGATCCTCTGCTATGGGTTGCACAAGCCCAGGAGTGTCATTGGCATCATTCGCGTTCCTTTCCCGTGGCATTGGATGGAGATGGCAGCAGACGACAAATATGGGTGATAAACTGATCTTTAAATGAGGTTCTCTTCTGACAAACAATAGAAATAGCTGCTAACCAGATCTTGAAAAAAAAAGAAAAAAGAAGGTTAATGGCATGTTCCAACATTTTGTATCAATCGTGCAATGAGCCAAGTTTGGCGATTTGTGTAACTGAGTAAACTGTGCCTTATTGTTTTAATATTTTCGATAATGAACCATTAGAATCGCCCAAGAAAAAAATTACCCCCCCTCAAAATTTGAGGGTTTACGTTGTAAGATACGTAGATTCAGAAAATCGAATTGAAAAAAATCCGTCCGTGCGTCTGCCCAGGTAGCATTGAGCTAAAATGACGAAATTTGGTTTCCGGATTCGGACCACTCCCACTATGATCCTTGAAAATGTTCATAACCCTTCAACGTTTTTTCTTCAACTTTCCGATGAGCTAGAGACTTGAAATTTTAAACGTGGGTCGAGGTTGGATGACAATACAATATTCACTCGGTTTTATCTATCATTTCGTGAAATATACAGAAGCATTTATGTTATGTCAAGAATTTGCAGAGTTTTGTGTCTATGATACATTAGCAGTTGGTAGTTACATACATTTTTCTTGATAATCTGTTGTGGATGAAATTTGAATTTCAGAGGACCATATTCGTACATATCAAGCGTAGAAACTGTAAAGAGATGCGGGAAAGTGAAGACGGACCGAGGGAAAGTTAGACTGCTCACAAGACTGGCTCTCGCTAGGAGATGTATTCATTATCCCGTGCAGTTTATTGTAAGCTTGATTTAATTTATTTAATTCGTTGAATGAATGGGCGTTTAACGCGATTGTGTCAGTTAATGATGTCTCTGCTACACAGAACTTTTATACAAGTTATAGGTGTCATTGTTTGTTTTTCAATTTATTTATTGGTATTCTGTTGAAGTTTAATATACTCGTATTATATTTTTTTAGAACAGAGACTCGAGACGATACCATTTTTATACTCAGCAGTCCATTGTGGGAGACTGCATCCTGTGTGAGCTCCTGCTGTCTGTTCTCATGCTCGTTTCGAGATTGGAGTTCAAATTGGACGTCAACAATGCGATTTTCCTTGACGAAACTTGGAAAATCCCTGCGTCAGTTTCGCTGCAGCTCTGCCCATCGCGCACTTTGGGTGTTACTGTTATGTAAGGAGCGATTTCTGGAATGTTACACACCTGTATTTAGTTGTTACGAATCGCCCCTTGGGATCCCTCAAGGTTTAACTCAGTTTTCCCAACTTTTCCGAAGAGACAAAAAACGGATTTTCCATCGTACTGTAGTAATTTCTGTGGTTATCGCGGCTTTTCTACGTTGAAGAAGCCTTTTCCATCGTACTGTAGTAATTTCTGTGGTTATCGCGGCTTTTCTACGTTGAAGAAGCCTTTTCCTGCATTGCAATAAAGGCCAAACCAATGAGCTAGAAAGACGGACCGAGAGATTTCTCATATAGTCCCATCGGTATAGAAACTTATCTTGCAAAAGGAGGTGTAAAAGATTTTATTGTTTTAATCGGCCTGTGTGGGACCCAATAACATGAATTCAGAGTTTGCACACAAAATTTCGAACGGCAAAACTTTTCGTAGCCAAAAACCCGAAATTTTCGCACTTTTTTTTTTTTTTTTTTTTTTTTTTTTTTTACCGTTTTGGCTTATAACTCCAAAACTGTCACTCTTACGCCAGAAGTCACTATATACAAAACTAAAGTTGATAAAATTTCGCGTCGATCAAAAAAGAAAGTCCGAAATCGGCCGAATGGGAAATGTTTTACAATCGATAAAAAATGGCGATTTTTTCCAATTTTTGCAAACACTGAAACTACTAGATTTTTAATGTGCAGTACTGCTACAACATCAAACCCAATCGCCAACCCCTCGCCCTAAAATTTGTAGAGCATCGATCTGAGAGTTGAAAAATGTCCAACATTTTCGAATCGGTCAATGTTTTGACATTTTAGATAGGTACTTATAATCCTATCGGCGTTGCTCGCTAAATCTGCTGTTTCCTATTCGACCGATTTCGGATTTTTTTTTTTTTTTTTTTTTTTTTTTTTTTTCATTGATGCGGAATTTTATCAACTTTAGTTTTGCATATAGTGACTTTTGGCGTAAGAGTGACAGTTTTGGAGGTATAGCCAAAAACTGAAAAAAGTCCGAAAATTTCGAGGTTTTTTTGGCTATCAAAAGTTTGGCAGTCTTGTGCGAGAGCTCGTCGAGTCAACATCGGAGCGACCTCCCGCGATAAAGGATTATTCTGGTGTTTCGCTAAATCGCATTTGGGAATGTTTACATAGTGGCATGACCGACAAAGGCGACCCCGATGGCGCCGTTGGCGGGCAGACGATCAAGGAAATTGTTGAACAAACAAAGCGAGAGTTATTGCAACACCGCATAATAACAAGTGCCCTACCGATTGCAGACCCCCACGTAAGTGATGCTTTCAATCATTTATATTCTATTATAGCTTCCTTATGTGATTCCCTCAGTCAAGCCAACGATCATATTGTTAAATTAAATGCAAATCAAAAGGACGAACAAAGGGCATCGAAATTGACTCAACCCAACGTCCCTACATCCTACAGTACGGACGAAGATGAATTGTCGAGAGAAACTGACTGGATCCTAAAAAGGGCCCGCAAGAAGCGTAAGGCTGGGTCTTCTCCGGAGGTTGAATGGCCTACCAACAAGCCTAAGATTGACAAAGATGTAACCAAGGTAGAAATTATTAAGCCTAAAAAGGACCCTCCTCCACCACCCATAAATGTTGTAGGGCTAAAGAGCTATGCGGCCCTCAAAGATATGTTACAGAATATCCCTAGAGAGCAATTCAAGGTTACTGCTCTCAATAATAACGTTTGGAAAATAAACGTAGATTCAAGAACTAATTGGAAACTGATCACAGATAAACTGCGTACAGAGAAAAAACAGTGGTACACGTACCAAGATAAAGCAGACAGACCTATTAAGGTCATGGCTAGAGGCTTACATGAAACATGTGAGAAAACTGATATTATTGGTGACCTTAAAGAGCAAGGTCTTGCCATCTTGGATGTTACCAACATTCTCAGGAAAGAGAAAAGGAAAAATGATAGTGGTGAAATTGTAACCATCCATAAACCCCTTCCTCTCTTTATGTTAACCTTTGACAAAAATGAGGATGTAAACAAAATCCATAGTATTAAGGCCATTCTCAACATAATTGTGAGGATTGAGCCGGTGAAAAAAACTTCCAGACTCATTCCCCAATGTAAGAATTGCCAGTCATACCTGCATACCCAATCCTACTGCGGGAAGGAGTCTGCATGTGTGAAATGTGCTGGACAGCATAAAACTTCTGAATGTGCCCTGAACAAAGCAGATGCCCCCAAATGTGTCAACTGCAAAGGGAATCATCCAGCGAATTATCGAGGATGCGAGGTAGCTAAGGAGCTACAAAGAATGAGAAACAAAATTACTAAACCCCAACTGAAAGAACAGACCAAGCGCGATGCCTCAGTTGAGAGTAATTTTAATAGGCGGAAATCGCTTACTACAACCATGACAGGAGCAACTACTCCAAAGGTTTCATATGCTACCGCTGCTAAAAAAGAGGTTAATGTGTCGAACACAGAAAAAATGCTGGCACAGATACTGGAAAGACTGGATGAACAAAAACATACCAATAAACAGTTTTTTGAAAGAATAACTAAGCTAGAGAAGGGACTTACAAGCTATGGACTAATTTAATGGGACCGACTTTAAGAATAGCAACATGGAATGCAAACGGATTGCTAAATCACATCAAGGAAGTCGAATTATTTCTCCACTCCAACAAGATAGACATCTTACTTATTTCTGAGACCCATTTCACTCGGACGTCATACATCAAAATAAGAGGATTCACGTGTTATCATACGCTACACCCAAGCAATAAAGCTAGAGGAGGTTCGGCAATTCTCATTAAAGCTAACATCGCTCACCATGAAGAACCAAAAATCGAAGAGGAAAAAATGCAGGTAACTTCGGTCAAGGTACAACTCAATAATAAAAGCTTTAGTATAGCCGCAATATACTGCCCCCCCAGGTTTAACCTAAAAAAAGATGATTATACGGTCCTTCTTAAATCGCTTGGTAACAACTTTATAATTGGAGGTGACTACAATGCCAAAAATACCTTCTGGGGTTCGCGATTAACCACGGCTAAAGGTAAAGAGTTGTATGAAGCAGCAGCTTCTTTTAAGTGCGACTTTCTCTCAACTGGAAGGCCTACATACTGGCCCACGGATGCTAACAAAACCCCAGACCTAATAGACTTCTTTATAAGCAGAGGTATCTCAAGTGGTTACATAAATCTAGAGGACAGCGACGACCTACTCTCTGACCACTCGCCTGTTATAATAACAATCAGCGAAAAAGTAATCATTAGTGAAAATTCTCCGAGTTTATTCAATAGAAATACTTGCTGGTCCTGTTTTCGGCAGCAATTGGAAACATCGATCGACCTTAAAGTTCCTCTGAAAACCCCTAAACAACTGGAAGACGAACTTGACTTATTTATCAATAACATACAACGAGCAGCCTGGTTATGTACCCCAATAAACCAAAACAGCAACTATGACACTAATTCGAAATCATATCCGCTAGAAGTAAGGGATCTCCTGTGCGCCAAACGTAAAGCTAGAAGGAAATGGAAGAATAACAGAACCCCTGAAAACAAAACTATTCTCAATAGACTCGGTAACAAACTTAAATATCTTATTAGATCAATGGATAACCAATCAGTTGAACATTTTTTGAGTAACCTAACTGCAGAGAAAGACACCGAATACTCCCTCTACAAGGTAACCAAAAGTATAAATAGACCTAAAGTTCATTCTCCTCCAATCAAAAAGGATGACGGGACATGGGCCAGAAGTAACCTAGAGAAAGCTCAACTTTTTGCAGATCATCTCTATGAAACCTTTCAACCTCTTCCAGTACAGACACCGGAAGAAAATGCAACACTGATAGAAAAAACGGATGAGCTCGATATTCGGCCCGTTACGTTAAAAGAACTCAAAGATGAAATTAAAGGCAACATTAATCCTAAAAAGACCCCTGGCTATGACTTGATAACCGGTCGAATTGTGAAAGAGCTCCCTGAAAAGGCTATAACTAAACTACTTCATATCATCAACGCTACGTTCAGGTTACGTTATGTACCTTCCCAGTGGAAAGTAGCGGAAGTCATAATGATCTCCAAACCAGGAAAATCACCAAATGAAAAGGCGGGGTACCGACCCATATCCCTCCTCCCTGTCTTATCAAAACTGTTCGAAAAATTGTTGCTCAAACGGCTTAAACCAATTATTGAAGTCAGAAAATTGATACCAGACCACCAATTCGGTTTCAGGCAACGCCACTCTACGCTAGATCAAGTTCATAGAATCACTAACATAATAGAAAAGGCTTTAGAAGGTAAAAAAATATGTGCCAGTATCTTTCTGGACGTGGCCCAGGCATTTGACAAGGTCTGGCACAAGGGACTTGAGTATAAACTGCACAGGGATCTCCCAAAACAGTTTTACTTACTCCTAAAATCCTACCTAGCGAACAGACATTTCAGGGTAAAGCAGGGTGACCAATACTCTGTCTTGAAGCCTATAAAAGCAGGGGTACCACAAGGCAGTGTCCTAGGCCCAGTACTCTACCTGCTGTACACACGAGATCTTCCGCAACAGGAAAATACAACTGTAGCTACTTTTGCTGATGATACTGCCATCCTCTCTGTTGGAGGTGACGCTGAAACTGCAACTCGCAATCTACAGACGTCCACTAACAAGGTTGTCAATTGGACCAAGATGTGGAGAATGAAACTGAATGAAACAAAGTCAGTGCACATCAACTTTACTAATAGAAAAATCTCAGCCCCAGAAGTTGAGATCAATTCAAATAAAATTCCATACTCTGACACTGTAAAATACTTAGGGATGCACCTTGATTCCAAACTTAACTGGAAATACCACATTGAAAAAAAGAATCAGGAACTAAAAATCAAGTTCAGAAAGATGTACTGGATGATGGGAAGGAACTCCCATCTCTCACTACACAATAAATTACTCATATATAAACAGATACTGCGCCCCATCTGGACCTATGGGATACAGCTCTGGGGTTGTGCGAAAAAATCAAACATTAAAACAATCCAAACCCGACAAAATATAATATTGAGAAGTATAGTACGGGCCCCCTGGTTCATGCGGAATGATGATATTCATCGAGACTTGAGGGTAGAAACGGTCACCGAAATTATCGCCAAATATGCAAGGAAGCACGAACATCGCCTCCACAAACACGAGAACCTGGAGATGCTCAACGTTTTAAACAACGAAGGAGAGCTTCGGCGACTCAAGAGAAATAAACCTCTGGACCTAATTGTGCTGTGCAAATAGTGCAAGTGTAATCCAGTGTTTTTAACTGTTCTTGATACAAGTATGGGCCAGGTTTTGCTGTAAACCTCCACCCCCCCTAGTGAGCTTATCATGAAATGAAATATTGCTAGATGAATTGTACTATGTTTCAGTTGCAATAAATAAATCACGAAAAAAAAAAAAAAAAAAAAAAAAAAAAGTTTGGCCGTTCGAATTTTTCTGAGTAAACTCTGAATTCATGTTATTAGGTCCCAAACAGACCGATTAAAACAATAAAATCTTCTACACCACCTTTTACAAGGTACGACCTTTTCAATTGAAGACCTAAGTGGATGAAGGGGGTATGTTACAAAGCCTACCTTTTGAGATATGGGCTGTTAAAGTTTTTATTTGTCTACTTTGATGTACCACCATCCTGAACGACTATCCGTAACTTTCGTTCCCCACAGAACTGTTATATTGAGTCCTTTATGATTTCTGTATCATAAACATCCTGTTTGTCATCTTTAGCTCTTAAAGCTAAGTTTAATAGTCGTTTTCCTCTTGAATCCATAATATTAAGATCTACGCACACAAGACTTGCATTGTTATGGTTCCATCACTATCAAACCACCGAATCTAACATCCAGTCAAACTCGTATTGAACAGCTGAGTCAGTGGATGAAGGTGGTATGTCACAGGCATTTAGCATCCATGAGTGGAAGATGGTGGTATGTGCATATTATACCGGTTCCATACCTCCTTCTTCCATTAAAGAATCATATTTTACATGTTACATACCTCCTTCATCCACCAGAATATCTGTGATTAAGGGTTTTAGAATTACAGCGTAAGTGTCATATGATAGAGAAGTCACATACAACCTTCATTCACTAGGAAACTCAAAATTTTAAAAAAATGTGACATACCTCCTTCTTCCACTTAGGTCTTCAATTGCTCTATCGACTGGACTAATAAAGTATCCGTTCCTAACTCATTTTGCCAAAAACACTGAGTTGAACCTTGTGGGATCCTAAGGGACGAAATATTACAGTACAAATATTATAATGTTGTGTGTATTTTTCAGGTTTATTGAAGGAAAAGCTGTAGTGGTCGATATTTTAGAAAATAGTTTGGCTGCGGAATGTGTAAGTTGGTGTCGGTTATGAGTCTGTCGGTGACTCATTTATTGACTTCATGTTGTTGACTTCATGTTCTCTGACGTCTTGTCTTCAGGAGGCAATATCAGTTGGCGACATCTTGGATTGTTTGAACGGGATGCCTGTGAACGACAGCCTGCAAGGCGCCATGATGAATGTGATGAAAAGAGTTTTCGGGCAGCCCTTGGAATTGTACATTATTAAAGTGAGATTGCTGACAAATTCCCAAGTCAAGTAGTTAGTTGGTACCTTCCTAGTTGTCAAGATATCAGACCCAACAAAGAAGCTCCAGATGTAATCACCAACTAGATGGAGAAAATCTTGAGGGCTGATCATGCGTTTCGATTTATTTATCCGTAGGCAGGAGAAAAATCGCCGTTAGGTTTAGTAGTTGAATCTCAGGAAATAGTCTCATCAGGTGGGTATGATGGCATATTAGAGAGTTCCAGGTTACCGCGATGGCTGTTAGGAAGGTATGAGAAGCGAGGCTCTTGCGGTTGTTCGACATACCCATGATCTTAGTTAAAATTCGTGAACTTACGGTCGACTTCGGATCAGGTGACACTACGGGAACGCCCACTTCGGATCAGTTGACACTACTGGAACGATCACTTCGGATCAGTTGACACTACTGGAACGCCCACCACGGTACCGTGCTAACAGCCACCATGGTAACCTGGAACTCTCTAGACCGTTAAACCGTTAATCAGTCTGTTCAAAGTTTTGGTTTATTATCTTCGATAATGAACCACTGGAATCGACCAAAGAAAAAACAAATTTAAACCTCTCTCAAAAATTGTTGGTTTACGTTTCAAGATGCGTAGATTCAAAAAATTAGATTATAATCTATGGGCTCAAATAAAAGCTGTTGACGAGGGGATTTGAAATTTAAATGTTTTTTGAACCTCGGGTACAAACCCATACCCCTTTGGGGGTGCGGGAAGGGGGGGGGGTCTAGTTGTCACGATTATAATCTACCGTTTTAAATGACAAATGTTGACAAGGGGATTTGAAGTATAAAATTTAATGTTTTTTTGAACCTGGGGGTACCCCTACCCCTACCGTGGGAGGGGGGGGGGTTGTCTAGATTTTACGATTATAATCTGTGGGCTCATCAAACAAAAGCTGTTGTCGATTGGATTTTAAAATGTAATGGTTTTTGAACCCTGGGTTCATTAATAATTGTTATTAATAATTTACACTAGGTACTTCATAACAACACTGCTCTACAAAAAAAGTGACCTGAAAGTTGCCGGCCTCATTTTATCATGGATGGGGATTTTCGAAGGTGCTGATGAATCTGAATCCGTTGTCCATTTTTTTCAATTGGGCGATTTTTTCGATTTTTCGACGTTTTTATGATTTTTTACTACAACTTTACCTTGATTTTCCTATTCTTCACGAACTTCGTCCAAAAAAATTATAATAGGACTAGATTCGTAGGAAATTGCATGCTGAATCCAAATATTACCCCAATTTCTTTTTCTCATTGATCCAAACCCTTCAAACCTCCCAAAAACCTACTGAAAAATTGTAAAAATATCGTTTTTTTGCCTATTTTATACTTACATTTTCGTTTTGGTTGACTCCAATGGACCTGATAAAAAAATATCGAGGGTCACCATTCGAATTCCTCTTTTGCGTCGAATTAGAACTACCAGAACTCTCAAAAGACGTTACGATTTTTGAACCCTTGACAAATGGAATTGATTTTAGCGAAATATTGTGAAAAGCCTTCGAAATTCGTAATTAAACGGGATCTTCTGTCTTTGTGAATTCGTCTTCAGAATGAATGTTTTTTTTTTTTTTTTTTTTTTTTTTCAAATTTTCTCAGATTTCCAAACGTCATCATTAATATTGTGTCATGTATTTCCCAGTGTGCGAGTGGCGGCGTCATCTTCCCACAGATGTTGCCCATTCTCAAGCAAGCTGGCTTAAATCCTCAGAAGATTCTCGATTCATTATTATCGGAAAAGAAGTGAGTCACATAAAAATATCTCAAACACAACAAATTTCAAGTTTCCCTAGAAATATCGATTACTCCGAAACCATAAAACTAACCAATATTAGAAGCCTATTCTGCATTGATTGCCTTGTGGGTTTGAGCGAAAAATCGGAACATGGCGTGTTACGGGTATTACACAAACGATTTGCAGATATTCCCTGAAAGCCAATCTCAGTAAGATGACCAATTGTTGTAATTATAAAAGAAAATAGTATTAGGGTCATTTTACAATTCTTGTCCAAAGCATTTTTCTCAGAAACTATAATACTTGGGCCGATTTTTCTTTTTTTTGAATGTACATATCGTTGAGCTTGATAGAGTGTATGGTGAATCAAGGCTCTAAGCGTATTCTATAGTAGGTACCTTAATTCTAGGTTAAACATGCAAAATCCTCACTCCCTAGGGCGAGGTTGCTATGTTCAACAAATGTTCATGACATAGTCTGACGTGTTTTCCACACTTTCAAAATTCGGGCCCGTCACAGTGATAGTATTTTATCCAGAAAACCCATCGTCAGTCAAACCCAGGCCCTATAATAGTAGTATTGGGAGCACTTTGAACATCTGTCCCACGATTTCGGCTCACTCCCTAGGAATTTTTTTAAACGCCCGCCAAACTTCTCAGAGTGGGAATTTTTCGTTCCCCCAAAGCTCAGGCAACACTGTAACATGTCAGCTGTAGAGTGTCAAGTGTTTCAGAAAGTTCAGTTGCCGTTAAACCATCCAACAGGTGCATTCTCTGTTGCAAGTCAGTGGCGTATTTTTATTAACCCTCACTTCTTGGGTTGTATGAAACCATTGAAAATCGGATCATTTTTCCAAAAAATTGTTTTAGTGTTTAGGTATAGTAAATGTGTACCAAATGGTCTTTTGACATTTTCAAATTGGTTACATGGCTAACCTACAGCAAGGGATTTTATGAAAAACCTCACTCCCTAAGCAATCACTCCCTAGGAATTTTGAAATTTTTTATTCACCTAGGGTGTGAACTTTTTACTAGGGAGTAAGTTAGCGGTCAGTCTATCTGTAGACAGCTACCTACCAGCTGTTTTTTTCTTTCATCGAATTTGGAAATCTGTGTGTTATACTTTCGTCAGACGTGCTCCAAGTTTTGAACACCCCCCCCCCCCACACACACACACAACGTTTGCTTATAAATAGGAGGAAACTGATTTTCAACTCCATGAAAGATATTGATATTCAAGAGCTCTGAGCTCACGTTACCTTATTTAATTTCATCAAAACCTCGTCAAAACTGGTCTTGAATACATTGAGATATTTACGAATCCAAATCACATTTTCCGGAGTATTAAAATATTTTATGTAGGTAGTTTCATAAGAAAACAAAAAATCGACCTTGATCTGAATGCTGTGAAAAGTAGGGTATTATTTTCACATTTTATTGCAAAAGCGTACTTGATTTTGAAAGCACTTATGCTGCATTTCTTTGTGATTCCTATTATTTACATACATACATTTAGTTCCTCTTTTCAAAGTGTGAACAAGTTCAGGCCAAACACCTGAGTTTCAAGCCATTTTAGAAACAAAAATTTTTAGACTGACATTGTACCAAAATTGTGAAACTACCCATTAAGCGGCCAACTCGTAGCTTTCTTGGTTCTTTGGTTTCTGTTGCAACCTGTTGAGGCGACTTCACATGTCAGGTCGAGTCGTCGAAGCTGCGTTTAACCCTGCAACAACCGGCTGCGTTTTCAAAAAATCCAAATGGGTTGCAAATTTCGGGTTTTGGTATGTCAGCTTCATTGAATCGTATTTGGAATTTTTGAAAACGCAGCTGGTTCGTTGAGGGGTTGGAGCGTACAGGCCAGCTACGACGACTCGACCCGACAAGTGAAGTCGCCACATTGTAATGAACCGTTGTAGTTGGTAATGCAACTCTCTACCAGACGATCATGTGCCTTGTGATTTGTTTTCAGAAATCACGATAACGAAGAAGACGCAGAAAGTTTGATATCGTACGTTGGGTGTGTGGACACCGGTGCAAAAGGAGACGTCAAGCAAATATTTTTCGCTATAAACGAGCTGGTGAAATCAGGGCGGATTGAATCCCTCCCTGTGACCGTCGAGTGTCACGATCTTGGAATAAAAGTAGTTTCTGGGCTCACTCAAAAGGTAAATTCTCTACTAAGAAGAAAAGTTCGTTATGGTACAACCCAAACTACCGTTGTGTCCAATCAAACTGTAGTTTGAAGTGAAAATCATTTTTTTTTTTTTTAGTGGTTTTCAGCGTATAACTTGCAAAGCAAGCTATGTACGCAAAACATGTTTATCTAGTAAAATAAAGAGGAGAAAATTTCCTATAATTTATGTCTCTTAACACTTTTTCAACAGTACCTACTTCATTGAAGTTGGATTCATAGGTACGTGAATTTTACAGGTGCTATTTGAACATCCGTACATGGAGATCTCATCTTGTGGCAGCAGCACCTCTGGCCCGTTGTATTTTGCTTACATAGCTGGGTGAGGACAACCTTAGAATTTCTGATTTACCATCGAATACTCCTCTGTGTTAGGAACTGCAATCCGAGCTTATTTGTATCAAATTCAGAGAGTAGTTCATCCTATGATATACAACTGTAATCCTATTATCGAAATTATGAAAGGTTACACTCCAAGGAAAATTAGTCAGTCATCCATGAATTGAGGGATCTGCATCCATTTTTTCAATCAAAGCGTCAACTCCTGGAAATAGCTTCATGCTACTCCAAAACAAACGAAGCAGCCAACTCCATCTAGCGGATTTCTTTATAACTGTCAATGGAAAGAAACTCCTTGTTGCATCAAACGAAAGATCAATGTTTTTGGTCGAAGAAACGTCAGTTAGCTCATTTTGCTCAAAAATTGTAGTTAACTCGATCGTGATGCAAACCCCTCAATTGCTCTCCTCGAAATAATCAAATAACGTTCTGAAGCCCTACTTGATGCTTCCCCAATTGCCACAGACAATAATGTTATTCTCTTATTCCAGTGATGAAAACTTCACTAATTGCAAGAACTTCAAGTGCTATATTTTTCGCTCCTTGAACCCTCTTCAGGTAGGCTTCATTCATCATTGAAATTGAAATACGACCATTCAGTATGCCAGTTCTAGCCCCTTGAGTTCTTTAACCAGTTATCTTTAGATAACCAGTTAGAACCATGTCGGCGCATAATCCAGTGCGCACAAGTATGGCGTTCCTGCCGTTTTCAGTTAAGAAACTCTTCACTCTCTTCACCGTTCCAGCCGCAACGAGTTATTGAACTTTTTTTTTCTAGTTAAATAATTTTCTTCACTCGATGAGATGCGGGTTATGAAAGTTATTTTATGGTAACCTCACCGTTACCTCCCTGAAAATTCACTTCTCACGGAATCCTCTTGAAGGAAGGACTTCTCCGTTTCTACTTCTTCCATGACTTCCACCTGTATCTAGTAGCAGTACATACTTAACCCTACAGAACTCGCTATATTCAGACCCACGACCTCTCGCGTTGGAACGTTTTTGTCTGGACCAATTCAAATCCAAATTTCATAGGTAAGGTAATGCGTCAGAAGTCGACACGTTAAAGGAAGTTTGAACTTTGAGCTTACCTTTCACGTAGGGAAATATGTTTTTCTCATTGCAAACCTGTTCATTGTGTACCCAAGATCCTTCCCTAAAAGACCTGGCAGCGGGAAATATTATTCAACATGGTTTGAAAAAGGGAAAAACAAGTTTTGTAAAAAATCCCAATGCTCTAGTAGTCAACACCAGTGACCAACATTTTCTTCAGTAGTCGACATGGTTTTGCACTAGTAGTCGACCTACATGTGTTAGAAGTCGACAGTATCTCTTGAGTCAGTAGTCGACAGGTTTCGTCATTCCATCGTTTTCACTTTTTTCGACTTCAATCTAAATAAAATCGATACCTCTGCGCAAAAAGGGCGAATCTGCAATTGAGCACTGTGTTTCTAAAACCCTAAACGGCGTCGCTAGTTATTATAACCTCCTGTTCAGTTTTCTCTACTTTCAGTGGGTACCTACACTATCTTACTACGAATTCCTCAAAAGTTAATTCCTTTGGGATACTCCAGTAAAATTATTAATAAGCTTTAGTTCAGTGTGATGCAGATTCGCCCTAACGACCCAAAATTTGTTCGAAAAGTTTGAGCGTATTATACAGTAAAGAATGCCTAAATTATTTATAATAAAGGGCGAAACTGTCAGATTCGCCCCAACGATCTATACTTTGTTGGAAAAGTTTGAGCGTAAAAAGGGCGAAACTGTCAGATTCGCCCTTTCAGCGAATTTTTGTTAGTGAAAAGACACTATACAATGGCCTTATTTTGTATGTAGTTTTCTAATTCCATGGAGTGCTTGAGGGCCAGTGTGCATAAATAATTTAGGCATTCTTTACTTTCCTATAAGTATATATTTTTCAGTGATATTTGAACAAAATTTAGCTTCGTGCCTATTAATAGTCTTATTTTTTATCATTGTTTCTTAGCATCTGTTTTAAATTTAAAATATAATATTAAATGTCAGGTAATAAGAGTGAAATATACTTACATTTCCAGTCCGCCCTTAGCCAAAACGCCAACAATCAGCATAGAAACGATACTATCGTTACGATAGCAGCTTTGAGCGCTCTGGCGTCCTTTAAACCCAAGTGTTTCTAAGGCAACCTTATCTCTCTACACTGAGAAGAAATAGTATAATAGGAAGCAACAACTAAAAACGTCAAACCATGTCTTTATCCTTAGCTTTTGCCCACTTTTGAAGAGGGTGTCGACTATTAGTGCATTGTCGACTTCTGACGCATTACCTTATAACTGATTTAAATTTGGAAAATAACTCATCTGATGAAAGGGAAGGTAATTTATCTTTGATTGAAAAAAAAAAAAAAATCTCGATAAAAGACTCATTATTCATGTTTTAATTCGTTGTCAAAAATAACATGTCAATTACCTCAACAATCGCAGAAGAGCACACTTTGAGCACGTTTTATATGTTCGAAATAATTCCTTTAGTCGCTTATTTTTTATTGTCATCTTGTTGGTTGAAAGGTCACAAAATCAAAGGGATTGTATCACAGCAGTTACATTTTTATTTGGATCCTCGTATTCTCTCCCCATTTCACGTTCCGAATTCACGTGACTGCAACTGCCCCAGCGCTCTCTGCTGAAGTAGTTCTGCCTGTTCCAGCCGACCAGTGACCAAACTGAAAAGTTACTTCACTCATCCCCACCACTTGAGTTATTTGAAATTAACTGGTTAATGAACTTTTTGGTGGCTAATAGGACTCTTTATGACTGAAAGAAGATGAATTCAGGATTTGTGATGCCTTTTCTATGCTAACTGTTATGTCATCAGTGAAATAAATGATAAATTTCGTTTTGTTTAGGTTGAATCCCTTCTGAAGACCATAGGTGAGTCCCTTACTCTTGTCTTATTTCAGTAGTTTGACCTACATTGATTAATTGTTGTGCCTTCTTACCTATCAAGGTATAGTTTGTCGTATCGTTATCACTTATATTAAATCCAGACATTCCACTTCAAGTGGGGATACCATTAAATGTTTCGTCTCTTCCAGGGCAAGGTTTCAAGCGGACACTTTTTACTGTTTGATCGTCTGTGCCAAATTCCTCTCTACTATCGATTATACTGTATCTAGTCATTTCATGTTTATGTTATCTTGTTACTTGTAACTTTATCTATTTCTAATCGTACTATGCATTGACTTCAAAAATTTGAGTACAAAAAGATTTGAGATTAAAAAAAAAATAAAAAAAATTCAAAGCCGTTTTGGGGGAATTTTGAATATCTTTCCTGGCGCTATCTTACCACTGGTGACGCCAAACGACAAAATACCAAACGGTACGAACAGACAGCGATACCAAACATATCGCACCTCAAGAATAGGAGTGTGACAATTCGACAAATTTGATGTTGAGTGTTCAGCATTAAAAAAAAAAACCCCTTTAAAACGAGGGGTAACTTGTCAGAATGTTTCATTTTGGGAATTATGAGTAAATTTTCCCCCTAACCCCCCCCCCCACAGTAGAGTCGCCCGATTCTGCTCATCTACGAAATTGGCCTTTCGATTACCAAGACGGATTTTTTGTGCAAATTTGAACTTTTATCTCAATTCTATTCAGAGTTATCGTCCGGGGTTACTCATACACAAATATACAATACTGGCCTGCATTGCAGTTGATGCTGGAATAATATTTCGAGGGTCTCACGGCAACACCCCACATCGTCACTCTTGGCGAAAATGAGTTATGCATACCATTCGAAGCGTCTTCCCCCGGCGGATCGATCTTACTAAGTACAAGTTAGGTACTTAAGTTAGGTAACACTAAATCTCACGATTTATTTTACTGAATTACTCAGTAAACATAGTCATTGGCAGATGGTTTTTTGGCTCTGCTGAAAAGTCGCAAAATGACGATGTGAGAAGTTGCCGTGAGACCCTCGATTTTCAAATTTCCAAGTTGAAACGTGCAACAATCAGGTAAAATCATTGGAAATGAATATAAAAAATCCAAGATAGTAATGTAACCACTCCAAAACTTTTTCTCAATTTATCCAAAAAAATTATCCAGAATTTTTTCAAGTCGCTAATTGTTGATGGAGCAGGTGGCTAGACTTCCCTTGAAACAGTAGTCATAAGCCGCTTCTCTAAAAAAAAGAAGTAATTTAACGACAATTTTCAAGCAATATTTGGGACCCAAAATTTCAAATGCGTTTTCCCAACATTTAGGATTTTTGTCTTGTCACACACCTATTGTTGAGGTGCGACATGTTTGGTATCGCTGTCTGTTTTTACCACGTGTCTTAATTGCTTTACCACTTGCTAATGATTTTTTATATTGGTTGGTGAAGTATTTTTCTCTGCCAATGTTCTCCCAATGGCGATTTTGTTGTAGATCTGTACCTCAAATTTAAGACTTTACCCTTTCTATTGGCAAAAAATACCAAATGATGATTTTCCTCATTCAAACTGCACAGCTCATGTTCATGCCAATCTTTTAGGTTTACTCAGCAATGTCACGGTATAATATATTATATTATATTGACTGATCTAACCACACAGTTTATGTTACTGTTCAGTTCCCACCTTGGGGTTTATCTCGGTTTCCTATCAACATCTTTCTAGTCTTTTTCTATTCTATTTCCTTGAAAAAAAAAGGAAAAAAATTTGAGTGATTATGACCAGCAATATGTGACAGAAAAAGAAAAGGAATGAGACTCTTAGCGGAACTAGTGAACCATCTTCTTTCAACAAAAGCTGCTGAATAATAACTTAACATATCGAGTTGTACAACATTGTGATGTCTTCCCGTCAATTGTAACACCAAATTAATTATTCTAAAATAACGTTACTGGTATTGAACTTAGTTGTACATCCTCTTACCTAACATTTGTTAGTGAGATGGTCCACCACGTACGCCAATCTGCTATTTACCACCACGCGAAATGCGCCAATCTGCTATTTTGATCATTTTGGTTTTAGTGCACTTTTGGGTAGGTAACCTAAGTTGGGCACACCCTGCCAGAGCCAACATAAGTAATTTTTTGAAAAATAAGAAATCTGTAGATGCTCTAATAGTGCACTAAAACGAAAATGACCAAAATATCAGATTGGCGCATTTGACGTGGTGGTAACGATATTATGTACCCTTCCCTTTTTTCTTCGAAACATACCTAGTATACCTACCTACCAATTTGAGAAGAGGGCAATATAGATATTTATGAATTTCGTCCACGAAGTTCCACCAAGGGTTTCAAAATCTAAGTACAAAAATGAGGTTTCGGTTGACATAAGGAAGTTGATATGGCTTGGGCACTCTGGGAACGTGCAAAGAAACAGTTATTAAGGATGCAATTTGTAGACACTAAATACACGTATCGTTTCGAGAAAAAAGGGATTGGTCCTATGGGGTAGACCACCTTGTTATTTCATGTCCTCACTTCCCCTTGCTCCTTTTACTGAAGCTGGTTTATTGTCCCAAAATAGTCATAACATCAATTTATTTCCCAGTTACGGTATTTTTGTTTGTTGTTCCTAATCCTTCAAGTTATTTTGCTTCAATTTATTTGATGAGACACTTTTATTCATTCCATTAGCGTGGGTAAATTTAACGATGATTGGTACAGAAGTAGGCACTCTACGAAATATCGTAATTCAGATGCTCGTATAGATTTTATAAAACACTTGTGAACTACTGGAGTGGGAAGATTGAAGTTGGTCAATGTTTTGCTAATCGTTGTTTTTTAATTATATCCTCACACATGTATTTAATAATTCAACAACTGTGTATGTACATGTACGTGTTATATGCCATTTCATTGTTGCTGTTGTCAATAAAAAATATTAATGTGATGAATCACGAAGTTAGAGCGTCAATTCCGACCCACTGGAATGCCCTCTGGAACTGGTTTCACTATAACGAGTTCAGTAGATACATGAGGTAGCTAGGTAAATGCAAAAAACAAATTAAATTGGTTTTAACAAATTTTGTATATTAAAATATTAAGTACTTGAATAATATCCAAGTAATATTTTGTATATTATACAAAATATTACTGTAACCAAATGGTTTCAATTTGATTTGCTTGTGGCAATATCGTACACAAGTCAAGATTTCCCTTTATTATTGCCACTGAAATTGCACTAGGAACATTGGTCACGCTGCAGACTCGACACGGAATCACCCCGAACGACACCCCATGTCTGGACAAAATATAATATCTCTCAATTCTTTCGAGAGATATTATATTATAACATAGTATAATATACTATGTATAATATATTACTACGAATATGTATAATATATACTATGTATAATATACTATCTATAATATATTATATTATAGACTTATGATCTTTGGTGTCTTTTGGCAGTGAATTCAGGATGGTATGAAGCGGATTTTGGTATAAAAACTTTTCGAAAATTCGATTTTTAAAAATTTTGGAGCGAGAACAATAGCTTCCTTTTCTTCGAAAATTCGCTAAAATAAATTCAGCTTGGAGCAGGAAGGAGAGGAACATGGAAGATTTTTCGATTATGAAAAGTGTTAAAATTACTTTTAAACCCTCTATCCGGGTACCCCCCTTATAAATCTAAGAAAGGCGTAAATAAAAGTTTTAAAGCGTAAGAGTTTCAAACTTTCGACTAAATACTCGTATATTACATACTATCTCAAGCTTATACGAAAAATTTATTTTACATTAGATGTTTTCTTAGGTTTATTTTCCAAAACCCAGGGAACGCTTGATTTGCGACCCAATGTTTATAGGCACTTTTTTATTCAGCATAAAATTTCCTTTAAGAAGCATTAATCGGCGGTAGTTTTTTCCAAATTAATGCTATTTTGCTTCCTGCGCTTCCCCTGACGCTAAGCACCTGTCTTACGCGTATATTCAATTTGGGGACTAAACACAGTATTTATACCTGCCAGATCGTGGATACAGTTCCAATATTTCACTACCTTGAAATGTAAGACTGGTAAGGTGTTTAGAAGATGCTTTCAAAAGACTCTAAAAAGGAATGAAGAGGGCAAAACGTTAAGCCTATGAAACAGATAAAAACTTCTCGAACCTAGGTAACTCTTTATCTAACCATCACCTAACAATCTGTTAAAGCAGGAAGTTGAGACGGTTAATTAAGGAATTATCCCTTCCCAGTTGATAGAAGACTTAATTTTATCCTGAACGTCTATATCCCTTAACGAGGAGGACCAGGCGTTCAGACGAAAAAGAAATAATCGAGTTTAACTACATCCCCCGCGCCCACTAGCTTTTCCGACGACTCGTTTAGGAAAGTCACCCGCCTCTCGGTTATTAGCTTCAACTCCCACGAACGTCCCTGGATGAAGGGGCCATTATTATAATAGGAATTACGTAGGTACTGTCTCGGTTGACTATTTTTTACATAGACAATGCCTTAACGGGACTTTAAAACTGCTGATGGCCAATAACACGCGTCGGCGGTATTTGAAGGGTCGCTTAGTTATGTTGAAAATTGGTTTTTTTATCGCACTCGGTAATCTACTGTCATTAATGTCAGCCTGGGATTGATTTCGAATTTGTATATTTCATTTCCGCCTTTCCCTTATTTCTGACTTGTTCTGTCTCATCAGCAAGCTAAGTCAAACGAACAGCTCTTCTCTGCGATGGCTACCGAAAGTGATGTACAAAAGCCGTTTGACATGCTCTACGCGATTAGTTTGAGCAATTTTCAAATGTTGAATGCAGGAGCGTAGCGTGGCTCGGACATGAGGGTACCGCACTAAATTCAACAGCCCCCCCCCCCCACACTTCCAAACAGTTCCTAACGAATGAAACTAGCTACAGCACTTATAAGATCATTTTGGATCAGGGGAGGTCCTTTTAAAAATTACCTTCCTATGGCTGGATTTTATTGTTTGAAGCATGCTTTACAAATTTATATGTGACAAATCTGGAAAGCGGTGCCGGCCATTGGCCGTCGACCGGAGTGTCCAGGGAAATAACCTTTAAATATATTTCACCATCAGCATACCATTATTCCGATTAGAAATTAATCTTTTCATTACTTCTTTATATTATAATTTTTGCCATACTTATCACTATTATTGCACGTAGGTATTCTAAAAAGACAACCATACATATTTTATTTATTTATTTATGTTAGGTGAGTTCCGTCTGTGCGGTTCGGTTGTGCGGGCATGCCTGATGATTCAGGCCAAGGAGCTCGGACCTGATTTTCATCGCCCATCTCACCTGGCTGATTTGACGATCCCTCGAGACGCCGTAGTCCAGCCGCCCATACCACGAGTAGTTCAACGAGGTACCAGCTCTCTCTATCCAGTTTTCCTTCTGATCAGCCTCTATTTTGCCAGAAGGATGGAGCACTTTGAAGATGAAGAAACGCGGTTGATACTTGAGATGTTCTTCAATGGAAAAATTTTACGTAAAACCAGTTATTTCTTCGAAAATTCGCTCTTATAGCCATGCTACACGACTGTGGATTTTTAATATTCGGATCTTCCTCCTCCCCCCTTCCTCCCTCGCTACGCCACTGTTTCTGACATGATTTGGAGTTGAAAATGAATCATAATGATCAGTAGGCATCTGACATAATAAGGATGTCGTTACTCGTAAACATCAACAACGTTTGTACAGTTTCATTCTGGCGTATTCACGAGTGGTGTCGATACGAATTCAATACATCGCGACTCAACACCCAGTTTTATCTCGCCCAAATGATTAAAGCCCTGTCCGCGGCGACCCCCGCGAATTTCTAGTGTTTCCTCCCCCCCCCCACTCCTCTCCAATCGGTGTATGTTTGTAATTAGGTTTGAATCTCTCCGTCTCGTCTCCCAGGCCTCCTGCACCACCCCCAGTCGAAAGATCTTTCCAGTCCCTTCGTCCCATGATTATGTAATCTGGGGCAATTAGCAGCGAAGCCAGGGGAAGCTGGACTGCACGGGTGGATCTCAGCGGCAGCTGACAAGCACATTGCTTACATAACATCCCCTATCCGTCTTCCCTCTGGTGGCATTTACGGGAACATTTAACCTTATAGACTTCCCCTTCAACCCTCCCACAAGACCCTTCCACTGTTAAGTTTGACAGGTTGCGCAATCCAGACACCGAAGAATTTCTGGAAGTTTCTCCGACCTACATCAGTATTTTTTAATCCTTTCATTCCCCCTAAAGCGAGTTCAAGACGTTGTATTTTGCCGCCTTCCCAGGATGAAAACTCTCAATTTTCAATTATTTCTAAATTAGAATTGACTTTCATTTCACTATCTTCACTACCCTTCACACTTGTTGCACGGTTTATGGGATGTTTTGGTTGTGGGAGTACATGCACACACCTGGTTTATCGTCTTCTTTCATCTAGTTCACGAAATGATAGATGAAACACTAGCTCATCATCCAAATTTGATGAAACAAATAGGTATTCTTTAAACAATTTTACACAAATTAACCTAGAGAATATTGCATTGTCCTCCATCCTTGACCCATGTTTGAAATTTCAATACCCACGCTCATCACCCCAATTGACCCAAATTTCAAGACCCAAGCTCATCACCCAACTTCAATTTGTTTAGACATACTGCATTCTAATCCAGTTCCGACCTATATTTTAAATTTCAAGTCTCTAGCTCATCACCCAAATTTCAAGACCCAAGCTCATCACCCCAATTCATCCAAATTTCAAGACCCAAGCTCATCACCCAAATTCAATTTGTTCAGACCAAATTCAATTCATTGTAATCCAGTTCTGACCTACCTTTTAAATTTCAAGTCTCTAGCTCATTGGGAAGTTTCTTCAAACTTGAACTAAAAGTTCGAAATTCGTCTTGGATCCCTTTCCCTTGACTAGGGTTATAAACATTTTCAAGGATCATCGTGGATGTGGTCTTGTAAACCAAAGTTCGTAATTTTAAAACAATGTTAACTGGGAAAATGGACTTGTTCCAACTTGAACTGACTTTTTTCACGAAAGTTGTGTTTTTGAAGTTTCAAAATTCATTTTGAACTCTTTCTCACTGACCTAGGGTTTTGAACAGTGTCAAGGATTATCGTGAGACTAGTCCGAACCCGTGAACCAAATTTCGTAATTTTTGCTCAACACTAACTGGACAAGGCTAACTGGAAATTGAACGTCCTTTCCAACGGTATAATTACTTTTAAATTTATTTTGTGGATTTAGGAAGTTATGGGCATTTAAATGACTTGATGAAAAAAATCGGAAAAGTGGAAAAAGTAGCATTTAGAGTGGATTACAAAAAGTCTAAGAGTCACTCATTCCTCTCCCTTGTTTCCTATTTTAGCGTAAAACTTTAAAGTGCACCTGAGCAGGTGGGGTGGTGAGAGTGGAGGGGGAGGGGAGGGAAATAAGCCCCCTCTTCCCACCATCCATGAGGATTAAAATTTAATCCTCATATTTAATATGACTGATGAGCAGTTGTTCTATGTGCAACATTGAAGAGTAACAAATAGGCAAACGTTGTGTTGTTAGTGTTGATTGGAACTTTCTCAATTAAAAAACGAATATTTCAGAGCTCAAGAATATGTACCTACCTCTCATGTTCGGATATTGCTCACCAGTATCTCGTACAAACAAGGACACCCAGCACCTGAGTGGGTTGGCACTCGGTCATTTATAATGGTTTGAATTAGGTCGCCTGTTAAAATCACAGCCCTTTCGGTCTTAACACAGGACGGTTAAGGCGATGGGAGCCTCCAGAAAGGGCAGCCGACCACTTTCTCCGACGTTAGAAGGGAGTCGCACGTAAACTCCAAGCCTGGAGCAGCTGCTTACTTACTTAGATTGAGTATTGATCCACGCAAGGGGAACTGTGAGAAATAAACTCTAGGTACGAGTACTTATTTTTGTGATATTTGTTTTGCAAATTTTTTGAAACTTTTTGGAAACATTAGAAATTCCACCCCCTTGAGTATAGCAAGCTACCTTATATACATAAAGGAATATCCTCAAGATCAACAGTACTAACTTGGTATATTTGCTCCAGTAAAAGCCTTCGCCTAGATCTAGAAAAATATGCCAGTAAGATGATTCCCCATCGCCACTTCTATCTATTTTCGTTTCATTATAAACCGTTCATTTCCTTTCAATTATAAATTATTTCCTCAGGCTGTGATTTTACTTGGAATGAAAAATGAGGGTACGTCCATTTCATTTCACAAGACAGTTATGTTTTTAGAAGTCTAGGAGATTTTCCGGTTTCCGCCATTGTTATTTTTATTTTTGTTATCTTTATTTGTTGGCTCAAAAGGTCTCTAATCTGTGCTGAGGTCAACCTAAGTACTTTTCTCCTTTTTTATTGGAATGAAGACTTTTCTACAGCTTAGGCTATTGATTGATACTCTGGATATTGTTTCATATATAGCCTGATAATATGGTACATTCCTATGGTAGTCTCATGGTATATTCATATTCAGTAGGTAGCTGTTTTTAAAAATCAGTTGATTATGTTTTTGAATTAGGTAGCCAGTATGAATCATAATATTATAGTCCTTGCCGTTTCAACCAGTATTTTTGTGTGGTCCTTGAAATGTATTTTTGTATTCATCTGTTGCTGCCGCCCATCAAATTGCCGTAACTTTATTCACCTTGTACGTAAATATGGTATGCACTTATACACTCCTTTGTACTTCCACCATTAATGTTTTTTTCACCATTCAACCAGTTTACAAACTGGTATCCTAAAACTCGAACGTTATTCACGAAAGAAGTGAGAAAAAACCTGAAATAGGGAAAACTCGTGGAATCGCGGATCTGAAGAACCCGAAATTTAAATAAATTACCAAAGCGCCCACCATCAGCGCCTATACAACTCGGGGAGAAAGCGGAAGGTACACCGTTTTTCAGAGCCTTAAAAATTTCATCGCTCTCACCCAACTCCCCTCTTCGGGTTCCCTAGTTCCTTCACCCAAAGCATAGAGAAGTTATGGTATTCATGGAAGAAGAGGAAGAAGAAAAAAAAAGTACATTAGCATCGCAACAGGCGACGTATTCCCGAGACCCGCTCTTCTGAACGTATTTCCATAACTCTTGTGAGCATCGCCGGATCCTGGGTCTCCCTGGTAGGTGGGGGTCGACCATTCTGGGTGACAAAGAATTAAAAAGGCTGTTACTGTTCTCCCTTCACGGTCGTTAACTCTTTAGGTTTTCGTAAACAAGAGTCGCCGACGAAGCGTCACACGAATGTGACATTTACTTAAATGAAACATTCGTTTTATGATATGGAAATGAGATACTTATTGCGATTTCTCACACTATTATGAGGGGTTTGACTCAGATAAAATGTCTACCAGTAATCAAGTTATTCCACTCTTGAAGTGACAACCAGAAATATTGTAAAATCACAGTGAACACATCATCTGAAGTGAAGGCTCCCTCATCTTCCACACCATTTTCTTTCTTCCCAAGTTATTTCACAATTTTCAGAGCTCTCTTTGAACTAGTGACAGGAAAATGTAGACAGGTGGGGCTCCGAATAGGTCTACAGTAGGGTGTCCCTTATTTGTTGACTTTATTCTTCTGAATCTTTTCTACGTGGCTCAAAATACTCATTCTAGACATTTTTTCCCTATAGAACAACCCGATCCCATGCTGAATTCGCATGAAAGTTACAATATGGGGAAACTCCATAAATATTCAAAATTCAAGTCTTGAAGGACTTCTTGAACATAATAATCCACTTTTTATTAATGAAAACCAATAACGCCCCTAACCTCCCTAACACCGAGAAGACCTGCACTGTCCTGTTCTGGCCGGGTGAACTGGATCATGCATCTCGCAAAAACCTGTCGTGCATTCAAACCCTGTCTCGATTCCAGAGCAGGCTAATTCGTTAAAATGTCCAAAGACTAACTGGAATCTAGAAGAAAAAGTGCAGATTCTCTGCTGTGACACCACTGCCTTAAACAAAGGTCGTCTTAATGTGCGTGTGTTTTGTTGGGCCAGAAGTTGGACAGGGACTCGATAGTCTTTGGCTGCCGCCATCATGTCTACAAACTTGTTCTGAAAAGTGCATTTGAGTTGAAAACTCGTCGAGTTACAAACGAGCCCTGTCATTACCCTTTTCAAACAATTCAAAGAAAACTGGAGAAACATCGATCTAAGCAAAATTCTGGATTGCAAAGAAATGATCACGTGATGACTCGACGTGGGAGAGCAACGATGCCTTTTTGAAAGCGAAAAAAAAGGTTTCATCAGGCCTTCAACCATGCTGCCTGCAACCACGGAGCAATTCGGATTGCAATTCAGTGTTACCAATCTCAGATCCAGAAGAAAGAGGAAATCAAAGATGATTAGGTTGATTACCTATCGCGAAATGATTGAGCTTTCCATCATATTCTTGGGTGGAAATGACAACTCTTGAGTTCAAGATCAGGCAGCCTGGTGCCATGCACCAAGCTCGATGGATGGCTAGAGCACTTTACTCTTTAAAAATCACGATGCTCAGCTCATTGTTACTTGTAACGTTAAGCCATGGCTCCAGTGTACTTCAGCTGTAAAAAGCTCCGAACCAAGATTTCAAGTTCCTGTGATCGCTGAAGGCTTATGAAAATATCGACAGCGTTATTTCGAAAGTAGCTCTGCAGAAATTTTGACAGCATTTATGGTATTTATCCCCCGAAGTAGCTGCCTTGGCATCATTTGATGATTCGGTGGACAACAACAGGAAGACAAAAATGGTCGCGAATCTTAAGAAAGAAAAACCGGAGTCTCGAGGAAAGTGGCGAGCAATTTAACATGGAGATGGATGGGTTTATATCGGATCAGAACAAACGCATTTTTGATCGGAGGAAAATCGACGTTGGCTTTCAACGAGGCCTTTTTGAAAGCAGAAAAAAATGGTTTCGTCCCTTAAGGCCTTCGACCATGCTGCCGAAAGGGCTGTTAAACTGGTACAGGACTTTCATAGGTTGATAACAGCAGATGAAGAAGAGAAGCAATATTTACTTCGCTGCGTACAGGAGCATCGTCGAGTCCTACCAGATTGTAGGAAAGGAATATTTACTTCGCTGCGTACAGGAGCATCGTCGAGTCCTACCAGATTGTAGGAAAGGAAAGTTGAAGAGAAAGTATCCGTAAAAGTACCCATTACGATTTTGTATCTCTTCCGTTATTGCTTGAATTCCTTATGGCAAATAAATAATTAAAAACTTCGATTTATTCAATTCTGTTCAAAAGCCCGCCACCGGAAGCTCTCATTTGGGGATTTCAGCGATATTTCCTTTATGTAAACTTCAAAATGATTTCGGCACGGGTTAACGTCGTCCGACTGGGACGAAATTTTGCACCTGATTCATTTGGTTCATGTAGAAAGGATGCAGAGGGTATGCGTACGGGAATTTTCATTTTTGACCCGAATAAGGGACACCCTAGTCTTCAGCTATCTCAGCCGCGCTGAAACCTTTTGAGTATTGAGGCTTCTAAATGTTCGAAGGGAGGGCTATCAGTTTACACCCTCTGACTCATCCGTAACCACCGTCGTAAAACAGTTTCTTTTAGAAAAACTAAGTTGTTAGGTAGAGATCTGAAGTTCGTTCTTTGAAGGGAGACATCCTTTGCAGCAGTACCGCGATAGGTACACGTTACCTTCCCAGTAAAAGCCATTAAGAAAAAAATTTCTTTCGTCGCTGTAGCTTTGTTGTTTGCAGTGTACCTACCCTTTGAAAGGAGGGGTATAACGAAGGATGTAGCAAAAAAAAAAAAAAAAGAAAGAAAAAAAAGTTGAAAATGAAACCAGAGATATCCTTGGTACCTACCAAACAAAAAAGTTTTCTCACATCTCACGTCAAGGTTTTTTTTCCAACGGCGCGAAGTACACTTTTCCCTGCAACGTAATCTCTTGACGGGTGGGCGAGCAGCACTTATATAAAATTATTTTTCCTACCGTATCAAGGCGGTACCTCACAGGCTGTCCTTTATCAAATGTATCCAGTTACACAACCCCAAAATGTCGACAATTGGGCAAGCGAGACACGTGGACATTAAGATGATACATAGAGGGTCGCGTCACTGGAAGGACACACATTATTCCTTGGTCGAGGGTTAATTATTGAAAATAATTGAGCACCATTTGTCACTGTTTCCACGAGTATCGACTTTCACTTTGATCACTAGACTTCAGACTATACCACGACTATTCACTTTCAATCAGACTATATCACGATATTTTGATGCGTCTAATCTATGGCACTTTCTATAGCGTTTCCATAAGAGAGAGAGAGAGAGAGAGAGAATTTTTTGTTTGTCATCCACACAAACAGTGCATAAACAAACGTCAACAATAGAAATAAGTAGGTAGCTGGCGTCAATTTTACAATATTAATGTCAGGCTGATAAAGAAAATATTACCTAAAAAAACTAACATAATATGTTAGTTTTAAATACGATTTAAATCTAATATTATTAGATTTAAATCGTATTTACACTTTACACAGAACGGTAGTAGGAAACAGCCTCAGTCGAACAAATAAATACAATTAAAATTCAACAACACAATAAAAAACAGGTAAACAAGAATAACAAAGTAAAATAGATGCTAGCTCGAAGTACTGGTACAAAATTTCCTCGGCTTGCAAAAGAGACTACCTACTTAATAATAATAACTCTCACAACAATAGACTCCTATCCAATTCGCCCTATAATTAGAAAACTAACTAAAATTTATTAATGTTATTAAAAAAATCGTCATTTGAAAAAGGTGCAATAACCCCTAGCCCTTTAGTAATGTGCGACTTGAATTTTTTAAACGGCAAACTTTGTGTTGAACTAGGAAGGGCGTTGAAAAATTTGATACACCACCAGTGTGTGGCGTTTTTAGCCGCATTCAATCTGCACGGTGGAAGGGAGAGTAGCTTCCCATTCCTGGTGGGGTATTTGTGCGAAGGGGTTTCAAAAAGGCTCAAATTCTTATGCGCGTAACAGAGGCAGTCCAGTATGTATAAAGCAGGAAGCCACACCATGCGCACAATACTCGAAGTGCACGGCCCAATGCCAATCCACACTGCTGGTTGATTTTCGCCCAAAATTCTGTAGGCTGGTGGTGCCAGAAATTTTTCAACTCCCTCCCTGTAAAGGTTCAAGATCTGAACTACATGAATCTAAATTTATATTGCACTAAATGTAAGAAAACCCTCATAAACGTGGCACCGTATAGTTTTGAAGAATATTTTTACTCCATGACCAATATAGTTATTAAATAAATAGTAACCTAAATTAAGGAGAGGAAATTTCAAGAAACGAACTCTCGAAGATGCATTGTTATCGGGCAGTGAGCAGTGCAATAAATATCACGATACATATTCTTATTAAATAATATGTAACTATACAACATATCAGTGGCGGATCTAGAACTGTACAAGGGGGGGGGGGGGGGAAATAACCCCCCTGAAGGTATGTGAGAGGGGGGTTCGGGAGCCTCCTCCTAAAATCTTTTGGAATTTAACTTCGACCCCCCCCCCCCTCAAGGCAAGTAAATTTCTCCCCGACAACATCACCCCCGCTAGAACTCCCGTGATTACCCCTCTTCCTCCCTTCTCTTGCAGACCACCGATTGGCCCCCTGCGCATTAGTCTCCCCGAAAACATCACCCCCGCTAGAACTCCCCGTGATTCCCCCTCTTCCTCACTTCTCTTGTAGACCACCGATTGGCCCCCTGCGTATTAGTTGCCCCGAAAACATCACCCCCGCTAGAACTCCCCGTGATTCCCCCTCTTCCTCCCTTCTGTTGCAGACCACCGATTGGCCCCCTGCGCATTAGTCTCCCCGAAAACATCACCCCCGCTAGAACTCCCGTGATTCCCCCTCTTCCTCCCTTCTCTTGTAGACCACCGATTGGCCCCCTGCGCATTAGTCTCCCCGAAAACATCACCCCCGCTAGAACTCCCGTGATTCCCCCTCTTCCTCACTTCTCTTGTAGACCACCGATTGGCCCCCTGCGCATTAGTTTCCCAGAAAACATCACCCCCGCTAGAACTCCCCGTGATTACCCCTCTTCCTCCCTTCTAGTCTCCCCTAGCGTCCCCCCTCACCGTCCCTATTGCCTCGTACTTCCCCTCATTCATAAGTCGGTTGTTCATAAGGACCTGGCTCTCAGAGGACCGTAGTGACAATATGTGAAATACGATTTAGTAACGTAGGGTAAAGTCGTGTACCTAGGGCCATTTTGGTTTATTATCTTCGATAATGAACCATTGGAATCGCCCAAAGAAATAACTGGTTTTATATAAAATGCCTTCATTTTACTGAATTTATAAAACATTTTTTCTCCTTTTTTTCGAGCAATACCTTGGTTTATAGATTTTTTTAACGCTGAACACGATGGTGAAGTCAGAATTGCGATATTTTATTCCGTTCTCAAACTTGAGCTCTGAAGATGAAGAAACGTGGTCTCTTCTCTGGGTTAGCAATTATTTTAAATAAATTACATTTTGTTTTCTTCGGATACATGACATATAAACTAGGTTCAAACATTGGATCTCGTCTGTAATCCTCAGCATACATAATAAATACAATAGTAATAAATACAACATAATATGTTGCAGTGGCGGATCTACACATTTTGTAGTATCATTTATTCAAGTTTCAAATAAACGGTCCGTTGTAAAATGTTTGGTCCTTATTGATAATCATTCATTTTCCCTCACTTGAAGCTATGTTCTGATTTTGCTGATTCTGATATTGGGGAAAATATTTTAAAAAAATGGAAAATTTTGAAACTTTAAGCTCCTACTGGCAAACTTTCCCGATCACCTGCAGACTTGAAACTTTGAGGTCTTCCACTTGGGGGCAAATGTCACGATATAAGCCCTGGGGAGCATGACTTTTCGAGAAAATTTTTTTTGCTCCACCCTAATGTTATCCCTCATTGGGAAAATCCTTCAATGTTATCCCTCAAAATTGTATTGCGATCCTCGAGTAACTCTGTAAAACTCGAGTAAAGCTGCCCACTTCCCCTAATAATACCTAACTATACTCACCATTGAATGATTGGGGCGACAAAATGGGGAATTAACTTTCACCCTTCATTAGAGAAGTTAGTAAAGCTCTCCAAGTGGTAAATAAGTGGTAGTATAAATTTGGGTGAGCTTCCACCCTTCGCAGTTAGAACCTTTACTTGTCTTTATAACTCAGGATTTTTGACATTAGTGCGGCACCGACCCCTTCAAAGGCCTTTTTTCCCCTCAACCCTCGGAAGATTTCCCATCTGATATCCTTCAGTCTGAAAGGTGACACTACGTGCTAATAAGGACACCCTATCTGATGGCACTCCATCTTCACTCAGAACGTCCTTTTCGTCCCTTCGACGAGAAACTCGCGCGATTCAACCTCCCTCTCCGTTTAATCAGAAGTGGGACGAGCTAAGCAGATTTAAGAGATGCCCCTGTAGTCGGCCCGACGAGGTTTTCTCAGGATCTTCGCGGGGAAGGGGGCGAACGGTAGGACGGAATGACGCAATTAAGGATCGATAATCGGCGTCTTATCCACGTAAACATCAGATGCTTCCTGCTCGTCGTACGGACTATTTGCTAATCCTGCTCGGTAGAGAAATCAAAGTATCATCGTCCTGGCAAAGTGATTTATAATTAGGTGAGATTGCCACGCGCGTTGCTGGTCACCATGTTGGATTCAGATACATAAAATAGATTCAGGACTGTCTCAAATGGAAACCTCGTGCTGGTCTCTAGTGAACCCCGGTTCAATTAATTATACACACCACTTACTTCAGAATAAGGACCTTATTCTAGGAGGATCCTTTAGGGCATTTACTTGGGGGTTTTAAGAGATTGGATGCTACTAACAAACCCTGAGTTAAGTGGTTATTGTTGTCTTCGATCGGTTTTTTTTTTCAGTGTCCGCAGAAGGACGAAACACCGTCACACGTGCGTCAGTTGTGAGCTTGTTTTGGGAACACGACCAACTATTTCGGTTTTCTGTTTTCGTTGATTGAACTACTTGCCCCGAGGACTTCAAATGGAATTCAAGCCCGTTCATCGGAGACAAACAGTATTGACCGTTTGTCAGGAATCGGTTGGGGTCAACTGTTTGCACCGGTCGAACGCGGGGATTTTCAGTTTGCTTCTTGTTCAAACGCATTTCAAAATGAACACTCCCACCGACGATGACGCTTGACGGGGAGTTTTCTACAGACATTTCACGCCCTAAAACGATGAGGTGGGTGGGTAGAAAATACCAACAGCCGATGTTTGGGTACCGTTGGTGGGGTCTCTGCGTGAAAAACAAATGGCAAAGCTGCGTCCAACTTCCCTGTCACATATTCATACAAATATCATTTGAACCAGAACGAAATCTCACTCAGACCAGGTGACCATTTATGGATTAAGATGAACGGGTGATATGAACACTGTTCATTGAACAGCCCTATGATATTTAATCTGGGATTTGTCTCACTTACTGTCATGCTGTAACTCCTTGTGTGAACGAAAATTGAAAACATTCAAATTTGAATCCATACAGCCGTGAAAAGGAGAAACCTCTCAAGTCCAATTTTGGCGAGTTTGGGATTTTCACATATCCCTCCTATTTTCGACCTGCTCTTTTTGATGGTGGAGTCAGAATTTCAAATTTTGGATCGGAAGTGAGGGTAATTTATTTAATAAACATAAGGTTGAGTGGTTTTAGTGGTACCTGATAATTACGTAGATGAGTCCTTTCTCGTCAAAAATGACGATTATTGCATGGATCGTCAAAATGCAAAAACTCGTCATTTTTGAGGAGAAAGGACTCATCTACGTAATGGGCAATTCCAGTCAATTTTTTTTATTTATTTTTTCCAAAGTACCTTGTCTAATGTTAGCGAAAATCGGGTCCATTCGCCAAGAAAATGTTCACAAAAATTTAGGAAAATAAAAGAAAATTGGTAGTTTGAAAAAACCGCCGGACGAGTAACCCGGTGTGACGTCAAGACGTCACCATTATGGATACTAGATTATGAAGCTATCCATGCATAAAGCATCCATGGATTCCTGTGGCGTGCGGAAGGTTCAATTCTTGTTACCAATCAATTTGTTATGGCGAACGGCGATAATCAAGGGATAATGCAGAATAGAGATCGAGAATGCTGGAGTGACGCAAAGATGGAGTGACGCGAATGCATGGATCATTTTTCTTGAAACATCGTGGATACCACAACTAACGATATTGTCTATCCATCCTCGTTTGAGGTGTCCGATGACGTCAATGTTTCAGCGCGCACAGTACGAACAAGTACTAGTTTTGATTGCATTTCCTACCAAACTTAACGAAAAAACGGATCAACTCATGCTATTTTCGTAATCTTCACATGTCCCTTGACTGAAAAATACTGTCCTATTGTAAATTTTCGGACCCAATGGAATTGCCCATTATCAGGTCATACAACTAAAACCACTCAACCTTATGTTTATAAAATAAACGACCGCAAAACTTGTGAACGTTGTCGAGAAAAAACGACTCAAGTCGCCAAAAATGGCTTCAGATTTTGCATGAGTCGTTTGATCGACATTTCGGAGGCGTTTTTCCTGAAAATGTTGACGCAGCTGAAATTCCAAAAGGGAATCTGGAATTTCACTTAGTTGAGTCGTTTCTCCTAAATTACTGACGGGGGAGGGCTCAATCCTTGTGTGGAGATAGATGACGTTTCTCTTTCTCCTGAACACAATTCTCCATCGAACGTGGATAATGTTGAGGTAAAACGATTCCAATTGGTGCGGTCGACTCCATTCGCAGTCGAGCGAACCTCTGCATCCCCGAGAACGGAGGACATTTTGAACAGTTCGTGAAATTTTATTTTATGAAAGCCCTCCCTCGAAAATAAATAAATCTCCTAGGTAATGCCGTTGACTTGACGCTTTCTACACCCTGAAATGGAGATATTGCGACTGAATACTCATTTAATTCGTTGCTAGGGAGGGCTGCGTACGTCACCATTCGATTCAGCGTGAAAATGTGCCTGAAAAAACACGTTTTTTTGCATACAAACTCAGTTTTCTCAACAAAATTCTCACTAAAAAATAAAAACTAATTACGCCGTTGGAAAGATGAGATTCTGGGCAAGGTTTTCCTTAGGAGTGCCCGCCTGTACGAATTACCTCCGTAATAACTAAAGAAAAAACGGTGATTTTCTTCAAGAAAATCTTCAATTTGTCAAATTTCGCCATTTTTTTACCAGTTAGGCCGGACTAAAAAAATCGGATTTTGTATCAAAGAGATAGGAAATTTAACGCTCTTTCCAACGGTATCCAACGAATTTTATTATAATTCAAGGGAGTTAGGCCCGTTCTACAGAGTCAAGGTCCAGAAGACGAAAAAAATCTTAAAAGTGAAAAATCTGTGAAAGTGAAAAAAGTGAAAAATCTTAAAACCTGTAAAATCGATTCCTTTAGTTTGTTACATAGTTACACTAGACACCCTGTATACTTATGATTTGTGGTGTCTTGAACGGATTTCGATATGAACATTTTTCGAAAATTCGAGTTTTAACAATTTTGGACCGAGAACAATAGCTTCCTCTTCTAAGAAAATTCGCTAAAAGGAGAGTTACCTACTTGAACTTGAATTTAGGCACGAGTCTCCACTTTTCATATAGTAGTTTTCATTCCTAACGTTTTGGATATTTACGGATCTCATACTTTTTTATCACAAAGAACTAAACTAAACTATCTTTGATTGACGATTGCCGAAGTACCTACATAGCACAAATGTACAAAGTATATTGAGCTTTCACTTAAGAGGAAAAAAAACCTGATGAAATGTAGAAATGGTTTAACAACGTCAGAACTGGACTACAATAAAGTTTCTAATGAATTCGTTGCGTGAGAAGAATCAGAACGAGTTCGAAACAGTGCTCACTTGACATTCATATAACAAGACAAGTAACCACATCAGTTTGCAGGACCCTTTGGCTCTGAAGTTCATCTCTGGGTCGCCTTCGGAATTGGAGGGGATGAAATGGACGTCCCGCTGGGTAACCTCGTTAGCTTCAGCACCAGGTCATGAGCTCAATTGGTTTAATACGGGTTGATGACTCGGTTATATCCTTCACCACGTCTTGTCTTCGAGGGCCTAAAGCGCTTTGGGTTTCCCATCAAAAGAGAGGCCTGAGTTCTAGAACGCAGAATGATATAAAGGCCGAGGGAAAGTAAATGAGTGCGAATTAGACAAAAATTTGAAACTATGCAGAATCCGTGCCAAATGACCTTTATATCAAGAGCTTGGAACAGTTCATACTAGGCATGGCTAATACGGTTATTTCTTGGTAATAGGTTCTCGAATCCGGTAACCTATTACCAAAATAACCTAATATCACAGTCTATTACCAGACGGTCGCTGTTACTCGATTATCCTTTTACACCGCTCTACAAAAAAGAGTGACCTGAAATCTGCCAGCCCCATTTTATCATGGATCGGGGTTTTAGAGGGTGCTGATTCCGAATCCGTTGTCCGTTTTTTTCAATTGGGCGATTTTTTCGACGTTTTTATGGTTTTTTACTACAACTTTACGGTATATTTTCCTGGTCATCACGAACATCGTCCAAAAATCCACAGTCATTCTGAAGAGAGATGGGAGATCCCTTTTAATTACGAATTTTGAGGCAATTTTACCATATTTCGCTAAAATCAATTCTATTTGTCAAGCGTTAAAAAATCGTAACGTCACTAATTACAACTTTTGAGAGTTCCCAATGGTCTAATTCGACGCAGGAGAGTGTAAAATTTCGAATGGTTGCCCTCAATATTTTTTGGCAGGTCCATTGGAGTCAACAAAAACGAAAATGTAAGTGAAAAATAGGCAAAAAAACTCTATTTTTCAGGAGGTTTTTGGGAGATTTGGAGGGTTCGGATCAATGTGAAAAAGAAATTCGGGTCATATTTGGATTCAGCATGACATTTTCTACAAATCTAGCCCCATTATAATTTTTTTGGACGAATTTCGTGATGACCAGGAAAATACACCGTAAAGTTGTAGTAAAAAATCATAAAAACGTCGAAAAATCGAAAAAACGGACAACGGATTCGGATTCAGCACCCTCTAAAACCCCCATCCATGATGAAATGAGGCCGGCAACTTTCGGGTCACTTTTTTTGTAGTCTGTGTTATGACGGAATCCCGAATGGCCGGCGACAAAGAGGCCCTCAAGGGCCTTTACCCAAAGTTCTCAAAACAGTTATTCCTGTAATAAGGGTTTTCTGGTAATAGGTTACTGGACAGTATTTGGTTATTTGAAGCGGTTACGTTAAATATTCCCCACTCCAAGTTCATACACTATGATGCGCGAACATAATATTTGGAGAAACGTCAGTGCTTCAGTGCACCACCCTCAAACCGGTCCAAAATACGAGTACAATTATATTAAAAGAAAAAGAGCCCTCTAGGCTGAACATTTACATTAACTGAGAAGAAAATACGAAACCAGGTTTCCATTACAGTAGTGGAGAGTCACCAGTGACGGCCAGTGGGCAGCATCTGGACAAAAGAAAGGCCGGTGGTCGAGTGAGTTAGGCCAGCATTGTAATATTGGCTGAGATCCCCTACTCAAATCCTACCTGGGAATTTTCTTCTTTAAAATACTCCTACAAGTATGCTGCCCTGCTAAGGTGAATTGCAGTAACTCCAGAAACGTCAAACCAAAGCAAAATCGTTTTTTCTGTTTTGTGTCTTGCTGTATTTGAATAACTTATTTTTTCTATAAGAGAAGGACCACATGCTTCCTACCGCTGAATCACCATAGTATAAAAAAATGGCATTTTTTGAACCATTTTGATGGGGCTGGTGGATACTGCGCCTTTGCTTGACAAATGGATTCATGTTACTACGCTGTATTGCAGAAACTCCGTACAGCGACAGATACTGCATTCCAGCTTAGCAAATTACTTCTAATTTCTACTCTAAATAGCAGTCAATTCTAACTTTAATTTTTTAAATAGAAATTTGTAAGGCAATGACGTACTATTTTACAGCAGACCTGTGTTGAGTTTATAAAACATATTTTCATTATTTCGTTTTCCATTCTCAGGACTCTTCTGTTCTGTATTCCATTTTTCGAACAGTTTTGTCAATCCAATAAAATATTCATTTGTTTCCTCCAGACGTAATGAATGACTCACCACCCACATTTCTTCGATACGTTTCTGAAAACGTTTGATGTTCAACTCAAAATGGTGCGGAGGAACTTGAATCTGTTCTTCTACGACTTTGACCAAAAGAACTTGTTCGCACGCAGCACCCATATTTCGTTGAAACACACACAAACTCACATCCCCTTCAAATCAGTAAAAAACGCGAGGAAAAAAAATTAGTTTCATTTTTAGTTCCAAAAGTTAGTTTCGAAAGTCGAACTGAAACTAATTGTTCAAGTTTTTAGTTCCAGTTCGGGACTAATTAAGTTTTAGTTTCAGAACTAATTTTTGCCCAACTCTGATCTCTGTGTTACACATTATGTAGTGTTACAATATCACAATCTCTGTGTAACATATTATGTCGTTTTTCAGACCTGATAACACTTGATAATAATCTTGATAATTTCTCACACTTGATAATAGTCTCGTTCAAATAATAGTGTCGTGAATAATACGAGAAAGTAGGTACGGTTATAGAAGCCGCCATAGTACGAAAGAGAGAGCAACGGCGCAGAAGCCAACGTCTCCTCCACGACCGAGCGGTCGTGCGGGTTTTCGCCCACTCAACATAACCCCGCTCCCCCTGGTGGAGAATGAGTAAAAGTATAAAGTATAAAATTAAAGTTAAATAAAAGTTAAAAGTATAAAGTATAATAAATTAATTAGTTGCTGCCATAACGCTCATTTACCGCCCAAAAACATCCATAAATGCTTTATCGTTCTCTTTTTATGTTTTATATTTATTTTAACGACGGTATTCATAATTCATTTTGGCCAAAAGTGACGATGTGGGGTGTTGCCGTGAGACCCTCGAATCGTAATTGGGACCTGCGATTGCAATTACTTTTCCGGGCCCTTAATTGCACTTGCAATTACGTGTAAATTGGCGGTGGTGGAAGACGGCGGTGGAGAAGCGGGCAATTGGCGGTGACGTGTGGACGTATCGTCCGTCTTTCATGAGCTGACTTCCACCACGTAAATTGAAATTTTGGTGTCAAAGAGGCGAGCGGGGGGAGGTCGGCGGGGGAAGAGTGGGCAATTGGTGGTGGCAAGTGGTGAGCGGGCGGAAGTATTAATGACGGAACATTAAATGATGTGACGCATTAATACTCCCCCCCCCCCGCTCACCACTTGCGGCCACCAACAGCCCACTCATCCCCCGCCACACAGTAGGCAAAACCGCTTATTTAGCTGGACAAAACCTATAACTCCTTCGAAACGTGTGTAAACCGGACTCAAATGCGTTCGTGATGGTATTTGAGGTGATATACGACGAATTAGATGTAGAACGGGAAAACCAGTAATGCAGCATGAACTAAAGAACGAATTTTCAAAAAACCACTTTAACAATTTTATAACTATGACCATTTTTTATGATTGGTGGGACGTTTTTATAAAACATTTTGCGCTGATTTCGAATATACCATATTTTTCTCTACTTAAGATAGTTCTCCACACTAAATTTTTAAAAAAAAAACCCTCTTTGAATTGATTTTGACACTTAATTTTCTATATTTGACCTCTGTAGGATATTTTTCCAGGTTTCGGAGGCACTGGATACCTGTTTACAAACATGAAGAGTGGCTCCTGTGGGTTCAATCAAAATTCATTGAGCAATTGATTGAGCAAAAATTCATTGGGCAAAGTGAGGAAAACGGCAAAAACATGAAAACTACCTTCTATATCAACTTATTATTTTCAGATATTATAATTCATAATAATAATAATTAATGAAAGTTATTAATAGATAACTAATAATAATTTACACTACTTGATAATAATTAATAACAATTAATGATAATTTATTATAATACCTAATTAATCTATTAATCGTATTATTTGATTAATCGATTATTCAATACCGATTAATCGGTCACATCGATTGGTAGCTTACGGTTAATCATTCGATGTTATAATCGATTATTTGGTTCCGAAGTTGCATCCGTAAGGACTGCACACTTTGGACCGACTAGACGTTCTTCCACATCCTCTTTGAGTGCCCGCTGAAGGCACGTTCAAGAAAAGCCATATCGCGGTTTAAGCGGCGACATGACCTGTCGCACTTTTTGCTACTTAACAGGAGATACAAGACATTTATCTATCCTGGAGTATGATTTGATTTAATTTGCCTAATAATTTGATTTGATAATATATATTATGTGATATGATTAAATATATTATCAAATTATTAGGCAAATCAAATAAAATTATACTCCAGGATAGATAAGTAGGCAGTTTTTTGTGTGTCCTGTAAAGTAGCAAAAAGTGATATAAGTTATGTTGGCGCTAAAAACCTTCTGTACCCCGAAATCGCCATCCCCATCATCCGATCAGGCGGTTTGAAAGATCTCCAAAGGCTCCACCAATTTATAGGCTCGATCTTCAAAACACGCAATCTATTCCTGTTCGACTGATCCAACAACAATAGCACAATAAAATAAAGCAAATAATAACAATAAATAGCAATAAATAAATAAACAATAGAAATTTGTGAAAAACCTCTGCAAATCCTTGACACAACGGTTTATTATCTTCCTTGTGCAGATCACCCTTCTGTCTATACCAGACTGAGTTGCAAATCGGCACCATACCATATTCTCACCGTAATCATACCATACCATACGAATTTCTTTCCTATCATACCATACTGTACTATGACAAATCATACATACAAAAATATTCTTTCCTACCATACCATGTCATACTTCATATCGACTCGAGGTGTCTATTTGAGTTCGAATGGACCTTCCAGAAGAGCAATTGTCGACTCAAATACTTGGTGAAAACGAAAAAAAGTTGACTTCATATCGACTCGAGGTGTTTATTTGAGTTCGAATGGACCTTCAAGAAGAGCAATTGTCGACTCAAATACTTCGTGAAAACGAAAAAAAGGGGACTTCATATCGACTCGAGGTGTTTATTTGAGTTCGAATGGACCTTCCAGAAGAGCAATTGTCGACTCAAATACTTCGTGAAAACGAAAAAAAGTTGACTTCATATCGACTCGAGGTGTTTATTTGAGTTCGAATGGACCTTCGAGAAGAGCAATTGTCGACGCAAATCCTTCTCGAAAACGAAAAAAAGTGGACTTCATATCGACTCGAGGTGTTTATTTGAGTTCGAATGGACCTTCAAGAAGAGCAATTGTCGACTCAAATACTTCGTGAAAACGAAAAAAAGTGGACTTCATATCGACTCGAGGTGGTTATTTGAGTTCGAATGGACCTTCGAGAAGAGCAATTGTCGACTCAAATACTTCGTGAAAACGAAAAAAAGTTGACTTTATATCGACTCGAGGTGTTTATTTGAGTTCGAATGGACCTTCAAGAAGAGCAATTGTCGACTCAAATACTTCGTGAAAACGAAAAAAAGTGGACTTCATATCGACTCGAGGTGGTTATTTGAGTTCGAATGGACCTTCGAGAAGAGGAATTGTCGACTCAAATACTTCGTGAAAACGAAAAAAAAGTTGACTTCATATCGACTCGAGGTGTTTATTTGAGTTCGAATGGACCTTCAAGAAGAGCAATTGACGACTCAAATACATCGTGAAAACGAAAAAAAGTTGACTTCATATCGACTCGAGGTGTTTATTTGAGTTCGAATGGACCTTCAAGAAGAGCAATTGTCGACTCAAATACTTCGTGAAAACGAAAAAAGGTGACTTCATATCGACTCGAGGTGGTTATTTGAGTTCGAATGGACCTTCAAGAAGAGCAATTGTCGACTCAAATACTTCGTGAAAACGAAAAAAAGTGAACTTCATATCGACTCGAGGTGTTTATTTGAGTTCGAATGGACCTTCAAGAAGAGCAATTGACGACTCAAATACATCGTGAAAACGAAAAAAAGTTGACTTCATATCGACTCGAGGTGCTTATTTGAGTTCGAATGGACCTTCGAGAAGAGCAATTGTCGACTCAAATACTTCGTGAAAACGAAAAAAAGTGGACTTCATGTCGACTCGACGTGTTTATTTGAGTTCGAATGGACCTTCGAGAAGAGATTTTGTCGACTCAAATACTTCGTGAAAACGAAAAAAAGTGGACTTCATGTCGACTCGAGGTGTTTATTTGAGTTCGAATGGACCTTCAAGAAGAGCAATTGTCGACTCAAATACTTCGTGAAAACGAAAAAAAGTGGACTTCATGTCGACTCGACGTGTTTATTTGAGTTCGAATGGACCTTCGAGAAGAGCAATTGTCGACTCAAATACTTCGTGAAAACGAAAAAAAGTTGACTTCACATCGACTCGAGGTGGTTATTTGAGTTCGAATGGACCTTCAAGAAGAGCAATTGTCGACTCAAATACTTCGTGAAAACGAAAAAAAGTGGACTTCATATCGACTCGAGGTGGTTATTTGAGTTCGAATGGACCTTCGAGAAGAGCAATTGTCGACTCAAATACTTCGTGAAAACGAAAAAAAGTTGACTTCACATCGACTCGAGGTGGTTATTTGAGTTCGAATGAACCTTCGAGAAGAGCAATTGTCGACTCAAATACTTCGTGAAAACGAAAAGAAGTGGACTTCATATCGACTCGAGGTGTTTATTTGAGTTCGAATGGACCTTCGAGAAGAGCAATTGTCGACTCAAATACTTCGTGAAAACGAAAAAAAGTGGACTTCATATCGACTCGAGGTGTTTATTTGAGTTCGAATGAACCTTCGAGAAGAGCAATTGTCGACTCAAATACTTCGTGAAAACGAAAAGAAGTGGACTTCATATCGACTCGAGGTGTTTATTTGAGTTCGAATGGACCTTCGAGAAGAGCAATTGTCGACTCAAATACTTCGTGAAAACGAAAAAAAGTGGACTTCATATCGACTCGAGGTGTTTATTTGAGTTCGAATGGACCTTCGAGAATAGCAATTGTCAACTCAAATACTTCGTGAAAACGAAAAAAAGTTGACTTCATATCGACTCGAGGTGTTTATTTGAGTTCGAATGGACCTTCAAGAAGAGCAATTGTCGACTCAAATACTTCGTGAATACGAAAAAAAGTGGACTTCATATCGACTCGAGGTGCTTATTTGAGTTCGAATGGACCTTCGAGAAGAGCAATTGTCGACTCAAATACTTCGTGAAAACGAAAAAAAGTGGACTTCATGTCGACTCGACGTGTTTATTTGAGTTCGAATGGACCTTCGAGAAGAGCAATTGTCGACTCAAATACTTCGTGAAAACGAAAAAAAGTGGACTTCATGTCGACTCGAGGTGTTTATTTGAGTTCGAATGGACCTTCAAGAAGAGCAATTGTCGACTCAAATACTTCGTGAAAACGAAAAAAAGTGGACTTCATGTCGACTCGACGTGTTTATTTGAGTTCGAATGGACCTTCGAGAAGAGCAATTGTCGACTCAAATACTTGGTGAAAACGAAAGAAAGTTGACTTCATATCGACTCGAGGTGTTCATTTGAGTTCGAATGGACCTTTGAGAAGAGCAATTGTCGACTCAAATACTTCGTGAAAACGAAAAAAAGTGGACTTCATATCGACTCGAGGTGTTCATTTGAGTCCGAATGGACGTTTGAGAAGAGCAATTGTCGACTCAAATACTTCGTGAAAACGAAAAAAAGTGGACTTCATATCGACTCGAGGTGTATATTTGAATTCGAATGGACCTTCAAGAAGAGCAATTGTCGACTCAAATACTTCGTGAAAACGAAAAAAAGTTGACTTCATATCGACTCGAGGTGTTTATTTGAGTTCGAATGGACCTTCAAGAAGAGCAATTGTCGACTCAAATACTTCGTGAATACGAAAAAAAGTGGACTTCATATCGACTCGAGGTGTTTATTTGAGTTCGAATTGTTCCTTCAAGAAGAGCAATTGTCGACTCAAATACTTCGTGAAAACGAAAAAAAGTTGACTTCATATCGACTCGAGGTGTTTATTTGAGTTCGAATGGACCTTCAAGAAGAGCAATTGTCGACTCAAATACTTCGTGAAAACGAAAAAAAGTTGACTTCATATCGACTCGAGGTGTTTATTTGAATTCGAATGGACCTTCAAGAAGAGCAATTGTCGACTCAAATACTTCGTGAAAACGAAAAAAAGTTGACTTCGTATCGACTCGAGGTGGTTATTTGAGTTCGAATGGACCTTGAAGAAGAGCAATTGTCGACTCAAATACTTCGTGAAAACGAAAAAAAGTTGACTTCATCCCGACTCGAGGTGGTTCAAAATATTTAACTGAACCGTGTAATTGTTAGTTCACTTTTGAATGACTCGAAAAATTACGAATCTTTTAAGACCAATTGGAATTTTGTGCGACCAGCCGTTCGTTCACAGTGACCGCGCAAAGGTTTAGGAAAAACACTAAACTTTCGCGTCGAAAACGGCCGTTATGTTACCCAACCCCCAGACGCCCAGAATAAAACTACCTTTTTTCATCTTCCCGGTAAACTACAGTCTAGAAATTTTAACCGTGAGTCGGGGATAGACCACATTGCAATATTCACTCGGTTTCTCATCTCTAAAATTGTTTAAATAATACCTTTTTGTAATAATACAAATTAAATTTTGATGATGAGCTATTGACTTGAAATTTTACAAATAGGTTAGAACTGGATAACAATGCAATATTCACTCGGTTTCTAGTCTGTAAAATTGTTTAAATAATACCTATTTGCTTAAACGAATTAAATTTTGATGATGAGCTAGATACTTGAAATTTTAAATATAGGTCAGAAATGGATGACATTTCAATATTCACTCGGTTTGTATGACATGGTATGAGTATGGTATGGTATATTATTGTATGTATGATTTGGTATAATACAGTATGGTATGATAGGAAAGAAATTCGTATGGTATGGTATGAGTACGGTGAGAATATGGTATGGTGCCGATTTGCAATACAGTCTGGTATAGACAGAAGGGTGATCTGCACAAGGAAGATGATAAACCGTTGTGTCAAGAATGTGCAGAGTTTTTTTATTCGATTTTCTGAATCTACGTGTCTTGAAACGTAAACCAACAAATTTTGAGGGGGGGTTAAAAAATTTTCTTCTTTGGGCGATTCCAATGGTTCATTATCGAAGATAATAAACCAAAATCCGTCCGTCACCCGTACGCCGTCCGCCGTCCGCGCCACTTTGCTCAGTTAGCGTTGAGTTAAAATTACCAAATTTTTTTTATGGGTTTCGACCAACTCCACAATGGTCCTCGAAACTTTTCATAACCCTAGGTCAAGGGGAAGGGGTTCAAAACGAATTTTGAAAATTTGAAAATCTCATATCTCGAAAAATTCATATAGAACGGTATGTTTTTTATTTCATATTTAGATAGAGTTTGTTCCGTAGAATTTTTTAAGACGATCCGCAGCTGTATACGACCAGCCGTTCGTTCACAATGACGGCTCAAAGATTGTGCCTCACAACACGATCGTGAATCAAACAGTTGAAATACAGGTCCATTTTCATACTAACAAGCTCTTTGGAACATCATATGGCTTAAGTGATGTCGAGTTTGTTGTTCTGAGGTGCGTTTCGTGCTATGGAAATGAAGGTAATTTCGAATGTTTGTTGGTAGGTACTTCTTTTATAGAAAAATTATTACCGACGTAGTATTAAAAACCCCAGAATTATATCGTATTAATTAATCATAATTAATAATTATTATTATTAATAATAATTACGAATTATTAATACCTAACAATAAATTATAATAATTTTCACTAGGTACTTGATAAAATTGTTAATAATTAGTGATAATTGATAATAATAATTAATCTAACATTTAGGATCTAGACATTTAGACCTAGTGATCTAGACAGAAGGGTGATCTGTACAAAGAAGATAATGAACCGTTGTGTCAAGTAAATGATGATTTTGTTGATGAGTGAGACATGGCAACTATGAAGAAGGGGTTTCAAACATGTAACCCGGCTGCGCACTCTACGTATGATTTCGGAAACAAATGTTCGTTGAATGTGAGCCTCCTGTCTAGAAAGACTCCCAAGTACTTATGCCCTCTGGCTTTTGGTATAGGTTGGGCTTGGTAGTATAAAGTTGGTTCGACATAATTCATGTTGTATGTGTACGTGACGACGCAAAACTTGAATGAGTGCGTTCCCCTTTGTGTTCGCGGAAAACCCGACAGCCATCGGAGCGGCGTTGAAGGGGATGGAAGGGCGGGGAGGGCGGCTGGGGATGAGCGGATTGTTGGTGGTAGTGATTGGAAAGGGGGCGGAAGTATTAATGCGTCACAACATTTATCATCCGTCATGCACGAGGTGACTTCCACTGCATAAATTGAAATTCTAGGCGGTAAATTGACGTGTGGTGTAAAGAGGGGAGGGGGGGGGGTCGGTGGTGGGGGAGCGGGTGGAAAGGGGGCGGAAGTATTAATGCATCACAACATTCAATGTTCCGTCATTAATACTTCCGCCCCCTCACCACTTGCCACCACATCGCCGTCTTCCATGAACTACATTTTATGGGTGGATGATGGTGGGGAATGGGCGGGCTGTTGGGGGTGGGGGGCGTATTAATGTATCACAACATTTATCATCCGTCATTCATGAGGTGACGTCCACTACATAAATAATTTATGTAGTCACAATATCAATTATTGATATTGTGGCCACTAAATGGATGTGGGGTCCATGTGGCGAGCGGGGGAGGACAGTGTACAACTGCCTGGCTAACGTTACTATTACAGCTATTTGAAAGAATAACGCCTTCAATTCAGACAGCAAACGTTTTATTCAAAATTAATAATTAAAGTATTAAATACTGTTTGTAGAAAAAATAACATAGGAAAATAAGGTATAAATTTTATACCTTATTTTCCTATGTTATTTTCTCTACAAACAGTATGTTACATGTACCTCTTGAAAAGATTTTTGTAGGTATGTACTAAAAGACGGGGCTCCGCTGATGGTCTTGCGACCAAAGCGCCTCATGTATTGATATTTATTGTGAAAATATGGTAAATAAACGTGTTCTTCATTCATTCATTCATGGGGCTTATCGGCTACTCGTAGGAGATCCCTCAATTGAAGACGACGTAGAAGGGTTTGACGTCGAAGAGTTGGACTTTCCTCCCGAATATAAAAATTGACAATACCAATTGTCTTTATATAACATTACTAAGTTATGTTTTGTGGCACTCCTTACTAATTTTATGTGATTACAAAGTTTTTTTGCCAAAGGTTTTGTCTTGTCTGAGTTATTTTGGTACGCAATGTTTAATATGTGTGGAATTTGGAGCTCCAACCCGTTGAGTGTGGTGATGTAGGTACAGGTTGTACGTGTAACAGGTAATTGGGTGCATTATTTGAAACGATTTTGGAAACCAACATTTAATGATAACCTTTGGGAGGTGGGGATGACGTAAAACCAATGGCTATTCAATGGCGTAAAACGTATAGGTTTTAAAACCAAATTTATTGTTACCTACATCTTCTATTATATTCTTATCATGATGACCAACCGAACACGGTGACCTCTTATTGGTGCAACTACCAATATATGTGTGTATGTGTACGTTCGTAAACACTTTGGACGCGTTTATCTCAAAATCGACTTTTGTCGTTTACCAGGTTTTTCCATAACGCGGTCCTTTTATAATACAACCGTACAGAGATTTCCCGCCAGATTCTTTGGTGACTCGAGTTTTTCTATTCCGAAGTAAAACCACGGATTATCGGAAAAGGTTTGCCTTCCCCAATCTGTAAGTAAGTAGATATTTAGTTCCTGTTGGGTGGAATCGATGAAGCGACAGGGTTCGTGAGCGTTTGAGAATTGAGACGCGGCGATTGCAGGTTGCAATGCTAATCCACCGGCGAAGCAATCAGAGCGGTCTCAGGTGTTTCCGAGGTAAATACATTCCCCGCCCCAACGGCTCCTGATAAATTCGTCCCGACCAACGGAGCCCGTCGACTCGATTACCGCGAAATACTTCACAACCGGTTCCTCCAGTCTGAATTCTAAAGAATAGGAACAGTTGTCATACAAAAGATCTAATCCACGAAAAAATTCACTATTCATTTGAAAGGTGTGTCAATAAAGCCATTTATTAACATAATACACATAGTACATAAAGAAAACACATAGTACTTGAAGTAAAAATTATTCGAGTACAGCTTTATGTAAGTAAAACAAAAACATTTGGCAATTTGTGATCTCCAAAATTTAATGATTTTGTCAGGAGATCAGGAGTTGCAATTACAAATTATTAGTACATAAAACTTACATTAGGGTAAATGTACCAGTAGCTGACACTGCTCCAGTTGCTGACGGGTTCATGGAAAAAGTGAAATATAAGGATCCACGCCCTTGAAAATCACTGTTTTAAAAATTGGCGGCTTCGGTTGGCATTCCGTTGACGTTTGCCTGCTTCATAGTGCCTGTCAACAACAAATTGTTCGGTTATTTCGGTTAGTAATCTGGCACTCTGCATCACCCTCACTACTACACAAACTACAAGTCACACAAAACAAATGCATCCGCCTCGCCACGCACACATCCCGTCGCTGGAATATCAACACCCTACACAAAACATACAACATGGACACGTTATACACATTCATAACCAAGATGAAAAACAAATTCACTGACAAACTTCGTACTCACCCCAACACCCTCCTCCACCACATCACCACACTCCACAAACCCCATTGGGGATCCAATTTAAGACGGCCCTGAGCTCACTCGTTAATTTGTAAATATTGTAAATTTGTAAATAATGTAAATTACCTTGTAAATATGTATATAAATTTGTATAAATTGTAAATACTGTTAAATGTATATAATTTTTAGATCACTCCTCCTGTCAAAGAGTTTTTGTATAATTATTTTCTCTTTTAAGCATATGTATTTTTATAAATTTAAATATTCCTGTCATTAAAACCATATTATTGAGTCTAATAAATATTTGAAGCCAATAGGCTGGTACTTTAAAAATGTAATATTACGACTACATGTACTAAACTGTAAATACTTCTATTAATAAACTATCTTGAATCTTGAATCTTGAATCGTTCTATACGGTGGGTAGTGCCACCTGTGTTGCCATATTGGGCAAGGACTCAAGGGTAAGTTTTTCTTCTTAGCTATTCATTGATGTTGTTTGTTGCGTGTATTGTGTTATTATCAGAGACAAGTAACCATAGGACATTTAGTTTCACAATTTAGGTCATTTTTGATAGCTAAATCAGGTCATTCGTTTTGCAGATTTAGGTCATTAATTTGGCCAATATTGCACAAGTAGGTCATTGCATATAATGAACGAGATAACGAGATCTCGAATAACTTTTCCCATTGAATTATCGCAAGGCTCTATATTCGTCACCTAATTAACGGCAGAAGAACGTGAGCAGGTAAAAAAGTTCGTTGAAAAAGAGAGTGGACATTTCACACCCTGAAAACATCCAAAATATGTCGTTTTCTATGTCGTTTCCACTTTTTTCTGTGATTTAGGTTATTATTGAAAAAACGCCACATTTAGGTCATTTACTCGTCTCTGGTTAATATCAACACCAGGGTCTAGGACGCAATATTATTGTGTTCCATGCGTTGTAACCTTGGATCCTCAATTTACTTGGAGGATTTAACGGACGTCAGGCAGTGGTACATGAAATCGTTATTTATCCAGTAGTTGACAGGCCCTGTCAGAAACTTTTTTTTTAAACGCAGATAACAGTGGTGAAATCAGAATTACGATATCCTATTCCGTTCTTAATCTGGAGCACTTTGAAGATGAAGAAACTTGGTTGCGAATTTTTGTTTTCAGGTTTTTCCTCGTTTGCCATTCCTGTTTTGGCCCTTTTCATGCTCTTCTCAGTTCCACATTCACCCTACACTTTGGAAAATTGTTTTCACCTTGGAAATGTGGGTATGTTCTCATAACATAAATAAGAGAAAAAAAATTAAACCTGCCAAAAATAAAACAATTTAAAAACCGTCATCAGTTCATTCAGTGATCCCTTAATTCTTTTGAGGTGTGTAGTTTCATCGAGTCAATACCCTGGTCGTCTAGTTGACGCTACTAGAAACTTCTGACTATTTATCCTGACTGATTTTTGGTTTTATTGGTGATCAAATATCTTATTTTATTTTATTCAGATAAAATGATAAAATTTTTATGTTTTTTCAGCATTGGTTTTCAATAACTTGATCCTAATTTCAAAATGACTGACTGGGCTTAATGGATGTAGCATTGTCGGCATTTAGGCATTGTAGGCAAGATACTCCATATTAAGTAATTTATTGTCAATCCTATGACTTGTATTTTGTCTAGGAATAAGATGAAAATAGAAAACACCATGTGCGAAATATAAATAAATTTTAAGTAAGTACATACCAAATTAGTACTTACCGAAAATAGTACGAAATATTAGTAATTACGTATTTATGTGGTAACTGAAGCAACCATCGCTAGCTAGCGTCCAATGATCCTTAGAACAGGCTTCGCTTGTGTTCATCACTTAGCCATACGTCAATTCACCAATAACCATAGCAAATACGAGGTTAGATCTCAAGAAGTAATCTTCCATTCGAGATTAGAAGAGAGGCTGTGCAAATATTTGTTCGGTGTGACCGACCAGCGAGCGGTCAGGGTGTTCCAATTTTACGATATGAGGCCGATAAAATCAATCTCACATACGAGATGAAATTGAGGGCCCAAGGCATGAGAAGACCCTCGAAATGTTCGTCGTGAGAAATTTTGTATCATATGATGGCTGGCGATCTAAAGCAATAGTATCTTTGTTGTACTAATTGGAGACGTCAATACATAGTACTAGAATAATTCTAATTAAGTGCTACCTTGCTCCAAATTATCAGTGAAGTTGAATTGTTTCTTGACTAACGTTCATGTATCCAAATTTTTACTCTTGATCTAATTAAATGTCAATCAAGTAATAATATACTTTTATTTAGAGTAAACATGCCACGTTTGCCTTTACTGGTGCTTGTGATGTTGTTGGTACCTAAATAAAAATCCTTCACCTGTTGAGGGGTTCATATCACTGCCTAGGCGTAGGAACTTTTCTGTAATCTGTTACAAAATCTTACAAACCTTAAATAATTTGGTTGAGTACATTGTACAAATCGCACCCAATAGGTACGCAACCATACTGGAGTGTCTGGGGTGGTAGGGGTTAATTAGAGGTTGTTGGAGAGTGAAGCTCCTGTTCAGAACATTAGAACGGAATTATCTGTAAAACTACGATTTTATTATGCATTGTGAAACAATGTTATTTTTACTAATAAAGTGGATTGAATTGATGTATCGGAACAACTCTTTATTTTACCTCACCTTCTTGGAAGTTGAAATTCCCTCAATTCCACCAAAGTCGGAAGAATGACTGCCAGAAAAGATGAAGGAGGCGATCAAAAACTACAAAATAATAGGTACAACCTTCTCGGTGAAAATGGTGAGTAGGTCGGCTGTCGTCCATGGCATTCATTACTCGCATTATGCGTCCTATAAGGCCCAGCGTAGTTAACGCAGGATACTTTTTTTATTAGATCCTCAGGTGATAAAATGATTATAATCGGGCTCCGGGGCAAAGCCGTGAAAACCCTCCCCTCGATGAGCGCAGCCATTTTGATTAGGGTCACAGAAGATGGGAAATGGGGGTAAAATCTCTCGGGTGCGGACCTAAAAGTAGTCTGCCTGCCCTCTTGGAAAAGGGCAAATTAATTTGATCTGCCTTCACACTGCCAAGATGGGAAGGGTGGACGGCTATGGCTAGGGAAAATAAGATGAAAAAAATAATGAACTTGGGTTTTAGCTCCTATCATCTTCCCTGTTCTTTGGGCCCGGGATAGGGATGATGATGAATCAAATTTTGTTAGCTAGCTACTTACTTTTTTTCTCTCTCTCTACTCCTTCGAGATGAAAGATGGCGTGCTCCCAATCCCGTTACAAGTGAATTACTAAAGATGAAAGCCACGGGTAGCCCCAAGGTGTTGTGAATGGGGTCTGCAAGAAGGATTTACGTACTTGGACCGGGCGTTAGTAAATAAAATCGCGCTTACCTTGAATTTTATGTTGATTGAAACATTCCCAAATATAAGGAAAATTGGATGATTTATTATGGAGAACAAAGGGCTGGAAACAAGACGGAAAAAACAAATTTGTCTGTGTAGCTCAAGGTCTTTCCAACGCAGACGTCGATTGGATTGACAGCGACTTGGAACAACGACAATGGAATCAACAAAGCAGTTGAACCTATCAAATGATCCTGAAAAACGTAACAATTCTGAAATTGAGATTAGAATTTCAACAAAAACCCTTCAAGAACTTATACCTTAAGGTAATAGTGAAGTTGGCATGACAAAAATGAAATTCAATGAGAGGTGGACACTTAACGATATCCGGTTCGTGCGTAACCCAGTCACAACTTTTTCGACTTTTTACAACGTTTTTCGTATTTTTCGTGCGAATATCAATTGTGTGGAAGAGATGAATTTTTTCGTATTTTTTGAGTCGAATATGATTTCTGTTTGAATTAAAACCCACTTTTGGTTTATTATATTCGATAATGTACCTACCAATGGAATCGCCCACGTAAAAAAACTCTGCAAATTCTTGACACAACGGTTCATTATCTTCTTTGTACAGATCACCCTTCTGTCTAGATCACTAGGTCTAAATGTCTAGATCCTAAACGTTAGATTAATTATTATTATCAATTATCACTAATTATTAACAATTTAATCAAGTACCTAGTGAAAATTATTATAATTTATTGTTAGGTATTAATAATTTGTATTTATTATTAATAATAATTATTATTAAGTATGATTAATTAATACGATATAATTCTGGGGTTTTTAATACTACGTCGGTAATAATTTTTCTATAAAAGAAGTACCTACCAACAAACATTCGAAATTACCTTCATTTCCGTAGCACGAAACGCACCTCAGAACAACTAACTCGACATCACTTAAACCATATGATGTTCCAAAGAGCTTGTTAGTATGAAAATGGACCTGTATTTCAACAGTTTGATTCACGATCGTGTTGTGAGGCACAATCTTTAAGCCGTCATTGTGAACGAACGGCTGGTCGTACAAAGCTGCGGATGGTCTTAACCAATTCTACGGAACAAACTCTATCTAAATATGAAGTAAAAAACATACCGTTCAATATGAATTTTTCGAGATATGAGATTTTCAAAATTTCAAAATTCGTTTTGAACCCCTTCCCCTTGACCTAGGGTTATGAAAAGTTTCGAGGACCATTGTGGGGTTGGTCGAAACCCATAAAAAAAATTTCGTAATTTTAACTCAACGCTAACTGGGCAAAGTGGCGCGGACGGCGTACGGCGGACGGCGGACGGCGGACGGCGTACGGCGTACGGCGGACGGATTTTTTTTTATTCGATTTTCTGAATCTACGTATCTTGAAACGTAAACCAACAAATTTTGAGGGGGGGTTAAAAAATTTTTTTCTTTGGGCGATTCCAATGGTTCATTATCGAAGATAATAAACCAAAAATTACCCCCTCAAAATTTTCTGGTTTATGTTTTCAAGATACGTAGAGTCAGAAAATCGAATAAAAAACTTTGCAAATTCTTGACACAACGCTTTATTATCTTCTTTATTATCTAGAATACCGGCCACCGACCAAGAGTGGTTTTACAGGATTGCAAAAAAATTTTTAAACAGCATGGCTATAAAAGCGAATTGTCCAAGAAATAATTGGTTTTATGTAAAATGTCTCCATTAAAGAACATGATGTCCATGTCCTTGAGATGAACATCTCAAGTATCAACCACGTTTCTTCATATTCGAAGTGCTCCAGTTTGAGAGCGGAATGAGATATAGCAATTCTGACTTCCCCATCTTATTCAGCGTGTAAAAACCTTTAAAAGGAGGTGTCACTTGACAGACCGTTTCATTTTTGGAATTGATGGGTGAACCTCCCTCCCCCCTCCCCAAACCAAAACTCCCCTGAACCCCCCTCTGCTTTTGGACATTTCAACCCTGAACACGACGGTGAAGTCAGAATTGCGATATCGCATTCCGTCATCAGATTAGAGAAGACTAACCAAGAAGAACGTATTCTTCATCTTCAAAGTTCTCAAATTTGGTCTGAAACGAATTTGGTTTTCAAAAATTCGAGTTTTAAAAATTTTGGACCGAGAACAATAGCTACATTTTCTTCGAAAATTCGCTAAAAAGTGGATTTTAATTCGAACGGATCCAACTGAAAGAGGTGAAGAGGCTGTTCCACACAATTGATATTCGACTTGGGAAGGACGAAAAAATTCTAAAAAGTGGTTTTTAAATCGAACAAATTTAACCATAAGAGGCGAAGAGGGTCATCTACACGATTAATATTTGCTCGAAAAATACGAACATTCTAAAAAAGTCTGCAAATTCTTGACACAAAGGTTTATTATCGTTTTTGAGCAGATCACCCTTCTGTCTAGATGACCAAATGATAGATTAATTATTATAATGAATTATCTTTAACTGGTGTGAGTTGAAAATGAATGTCCTTTTCCTCCCTACACGGTATTGACCAAGGAACAGAATGGCGTCAAATTGAGTTTAATATGATTAACATTCGTTTGAAAGTACGATGTCGTATTTTTTGAAAACCACCAGTCATTGGACAGTTAATCGGCTGTCGTTGTTTGCAGGCTATCACGTTTCTAAATGATCAAATTCAAGGTTTTGTTGTAATAGACTTCGGGACAGACTATAATAATAAGTAATAGGTACAATGCAACATAGGAGTTGAAATATTTATTATTACAAATAGGTAACAGCAAAATCGGGAGATCAATTTTTGGAATATTTCAGTCTCATGCATCATTTCACCATTCATTTTTTAATCTAACATATATTTTTAATTTATTACTGACTTGTTTAAAGATCTTTACTTAACTTGTTTAAAGATCTCACTCGAGATCATGAAAGACATACATTTTTAATCATGCCGGTAGGTACAAATTAGGCTACGTAAAAGTAGTCAAAGCAACTGCATCAAAATTGGATTTGTTGGATGAGGGCAATCATTAGCAGTCTATTTCTTGGCCCATTTCAAGCAACAATGGAAAATTGGTCTCGTCGCCATTGAATACGCGAGAAGGATCACTCATCACATGAAAAACATCATCCTCTTTGAGCAAATTTTCCACATTGTTGATCCATTTGATGACATCATCCCTCGAAACACTCGCACTGGCACCGGTTACAGCTCCACTCGTTCGAAGTGAGATATCTGGATGTCTTTTGCTCAATGAGGATAACCACTTCCTCCATGGTTTGTCGTCCTTCAAGGGGGTAGGGCGAGGATTCAAACTAAAATAATACTGAACGCTCTGGGTCAATTGAAGGCTACGTTGAGGGAACCCTTTCCTTGCACATTCAAATTATTTTTTTGTTAAAATAGAAGGCGGGCCAAATTCCGACTCGACGAATATTGGACTGTTGCAAAAGCTGAGGGTTGATTTGGGGACGCCTCTCAGGCCTAATTATTTCGAATTTTTCAACTTACATCCAAATGAAGAAAACAACAAACAAGCAAATGAGGAAATTCAACCAATTTTCTGTCTGCCAAACCAAAATTGAAGATTATGACTGAATTCTTTCAGGCGGCTCGCGAAGGCTAAACTCCTTTTCAAGCTTCATTTCTCTTCCCTCCAAACCCCACTTTTATCTTGAACGTTAATTTCATCTTCAAGTGAAGCTGAAGAAGACTTGAGGTTATTTTTAGTTTTGTTTCCTTCAGGATTCAACATTTAATCAACTATCTTCTCACAATACGGCGTACTTATCCAAGATTTATTATACAGCCCCAAACTGCCTTACTTGATTCGATATCATCTTATACCTATTGTGTAAATGAGGTCTCCTCCACATTCACCACTCATTGGTACGTTTTAATAGTCAACTTTTCATTAGCTAAATACTGTTCGAACTAATTTTTACTGGCCTCTTGAAAGCTTTATGTTTGTGAACTGGTATATGATTTTAACCGACAGGTATTCTGCCCTGTTAAGGTAAAACGCCTCAACTCAAAATTCAAAACATTGCAGAAATTCGCCTCAAAGTTTTTCACTGAAACCTTTGATGTAAGTTGACTGCAACTCATTATAATAACCCCATTTTTGGTGAGACATCGATATGACTTCAACCAATTTAACGGTTAAAAAAAACTCACAAATTGATCAATTTGTAATCGATTAATTGCAGTTAATTAGATTTTAATATTCCGTTTGAACATTGTTTGTTTAGGTAAAATGCCTCAAATCGCTCGTGAGGCAGTCACCTAAACGTGAACAACTCAATCAAACGGATGTTTTGTGGTTTTACGAAAATTTTGTAAATTTTTGTAGGTAAAACGCCTCATCTCAATATTTTGGTGAGTTTAGGCGTTTTACCAGCGCGAAAATAAATAGGTTTTGAGGCATTTTCATCCTAGAGTTGAGGCGTTTTACCTTAACAGCGTGTGGTTGAGGCGTTGTACCCTAGCATTTATCAATTTTCGTATGTTTATGTTCAGAATTTCCCTCGCATTCGGTTCGAATTTTGAAATTTGGAATTCACCATCGATAAGTCCAGGTCCAAAATAGAGGTGTTCCGTAAAAACCCCATTCTCGTAAACATAGGACTTGAGACGTTTTTATTTTACAGGGCAGTACTAAACTACACAATTCCTATTTCCCCAAAAAGTTGAAAATTAAATCTTATCATCATTTGATTGTGTCTGTAACCACCTGTACGCCAATTCACTGTTGTTGGAGGTACCTACCTCAATAGTAATTTATTAAACCAAGTTGTAATAATTGTGTGCAATGTTTTGGCGTCGAAATTGAATTGAATACTATCGCTTGTATCGTAGTGTCATTTATAAATACTGCTGATATTTAAAATGCCTACAGTATTAAATGCTACATGCTGATATCGTACGTACGACATCGTAAATTTTCCGTCGACGACTTCTTTTCGCCGCATTTGGGGCGTAGACAAAAATTTAGTGTGAAACACTCGGTGAACGCGTTTTTTTCTAAGTCTATATTCCCCAACCTCTCATTTATCAGTTGCCTTGAGATCGGCCAAACGGCCCCCTGTTACGGTCTCCAATAATATTTCAGCCCTGTCGACTCACGATCACTTCGTCACTGTCCTCCTTCGTTATTTGCTGACAAAATACACTGCGCCGTGTTCTAGGGCACCACATCATCGTGGTAAGAATTGTGCGGAAAGATAATTACGAGTATAATCGTAGGCATCAGACGGTTATTCACTGGGATACACTGCGAAAACTTACCAGGGTTACAAAAAAACTTTTTTTTTTTTAAACATGGAACCGATTTTTACATGATTTGGTTTGAAAAATTATCCATAAATTCCCAAAATGGAACAGTCTGACTGGTGACACCTCATTTTAAAGGGCTGTTCGGGCTGAACACGACGGCGAAGTCAGAATTGTGATATCTCATTCCGTTCTCTAACTGGAGCAGTTTGAAGGTGAAGAAACGTAGTTGTTACTTGAGATCTTCTTCATGGTTCATTTGCTCTAACCTGATAACGGAATGAGATATCCCAATTCTGACTTCACCATCGTGTTCAGTGTTGAAAAATCTATAAACTAAGGTGTTACTCGGCCAAAAATGGATACAAAATTCGTTATAAAACCAGAAAATGGAGGCGTTTTACATAAAACCAGTAAATTCGTCGAAAATTTGCTCTTATAGCCATGCTGCATGACTGAGGATTTTTTCATAATAAACTCAACTTTTTTCACATTAAATACAACGTTTTCCCCTTATGAAAGGAATAGGAAAATATACGGAAGAAAGAAAAATGCCGAAATAATGAATAAATAACGAAATATTCTCTGAAGAACGAATATAACTTGAATAACCTTCTTGCTTTGGAACCTTATTACACTCCAACTAGCATCCCTGCTGGTGTTTTTCGTGTTTAGTGGAGCTGATTGTGATTAGTGTAACCTTGATTAGCTGGAATCACGATTAGCATGTTGAAATCCAAACGACGTTAATCACGATTACGATGTGCAGTTTGCTCAAACCTTGATTTACCTAATCGTGATTAGTGAGTTTTTGGTGAAATCGGCCCTAAATGTACATGTATGTATAGGGTTGGTAATGTTTAAAACAAATTTTGTTTCATACATTGCCAACCCTGGTGTGGACGAAATTCCTCAAGGAACGTACAGTAATTCTTGTAAGTACATAAGTACCTACTAGTTTACCAACAAAATACTCGAAGTCCACACCAGAAAGCCTAGAATACACTGCTGAAATGCAAAACAGAGCAAAACGATCCCTTGTAGGAGAATTTCCAGCGTTTTTCTTCCGAATGATTGTCATAGTGAGGTCAAAGAACCGTCTCAACTCCCGTAAGACTCGGAGTAGGTACGACTTACTTATTGTATTTCACTCAAGTCAGTTGAGTTCCTTACGCATCTAAACCGTTTCCCGACCAGCGGAACGTGTTGGGCCTATATGAGGGTCGAATGGCTTTGTCGTGTCAGTCCCAGCGAGCGGTCGCTCTTGGCTATTACCTCTCACATTGCTATTACCTACCGACCACCACATCTCACGTTAGTGTGTATCTGATCCATACACCATACGTGTTGACCGCCATTCAAACAAGTACGAGAGTTAAACGTGCGAGGCTTCCGGAAATCATCTAAATCCAAATGATCGAGGACCAAACTGATTTCGGAGCATTAATAATTAAATGTGATGATATTATTGGCCCGATGATACTCCTAAACTGTCCCACGACTGGTATAACACTGATATTATCAACTTGACACATCTCAGCTGTTTCATTTAGTAAATTGCAACCAGCTGCAGCGTCTAGAAATAATTTAAGTTATTATAACGTAAATATTCATAATAATTTTGGTTTATTATCTTCAATAATGAACCATTGGATTCGACCAAAGAAAAAAACTCTGCAAATTCTTGACACAACGGTTCATTATCTTCTTTGTACAGATCACCCTTCTGTCTAGATCACTAGGTCTAAATGTCTAGATCTTAAATGTTATATTAATTATTATTATCAATTATCACTAATTATTAACAATTTTATCAAGTACCTAGTGTTGTGAGGCACAATCTTTGAGCCGTCATTGTGAACGAACGGCAAGTCGTACAAAGCTGCGGATGGTCTTAAAAAATTCTACGGAACAAACTCTATCTAAATATGTAATAAAAAACATACCGTTCTATATGAATTTTTCGAGTTTTGGAATTTTCAAAATTTCAAAATTCGTTTTGAACCCCTTCCCCTTGACCTAGGGTTATGAAAAGTTTCGTGGATCATTGTGGGGCTGGTCCAAACCCAGAAACCAAATTTCGTAATTTTAACTCAACGCTAACTGGGCAAAGTGCCTCGGACGGCGGACGGCGGACGGCGTACGGCGGACGGCGTACGGCGGACGGACGGATTTTTTTTATTCGATTTTCTGAATCTACGTATCTTGAAACGTAAACCAACCAATTTTGAGGGGGGGTTAAAAAAATTTTTTCTTTGGGCGATTCCAATGGTTCATTATCGAAGATAATAAACCAAAATTTGTTGGAGTTTTGTATGTTGTTAGTAGATTAATATGGCATGAAAGACAGTGTATAAGAAGAAGAAAAGAGTTGGATTGAGATAGGTTATGTTGTGACGGCAAGTATCGTTTAACGATTCTTTGTTAAACAAACTTTGTTACCTATTTGATATATTTTATAAATAGGTTAGAAATCAGTGTTTGTGTCTCCTGTAAAGTCAGGGAAAATGAGTTATGCCATGTTGCCACTTCATCATCGATATGACGGAGGTTGTCCAGATGAATTATTTCCTGAACTAGAAACTCTGACAACATTTCTTCCTCCTTTTATCCGCTAATACGGTTTGTAGGAACTTTGCTCCCTACCAGTAAATACCTTAATTTTGACTTCCCTCAAAATGAACAAGTTCTAGCGATCTGCTGACGTAGTGAAACTAACCCGAACGTGTTCCCTCCTGAATCAAATCCCAGTTGAACTTTATAACTAGGGATTGATAGGGATGTTATCATGACGAAAGACGATGTCGGCGAACGGCTGACATCCCATAGCCATCCGTCTTGATAACAGCAACACCGACGAAACAATCGCTGCCTGTAATTACGCGGTAACACGACCTTCGGATGAATGTTCTAATTTGGATCAATCAGAAGGAGGGGGGTCCCTTGATCGGGAGCTGCCCCCGTTCCAGCAGCTTTGAATCGATTTCCTGTCGTTTCCCGCACAGAACATCACCGCCCCTTCGCCTACTGGAGTAATCACTTTGTCTGAAAGAATTGTGTCCGCATCATTGGTCCAATAGGCGTCACTGGTCCCCGCTCCCCGCCCCTTCGACCACTTGTTCCAATTAAGGTGTACCCTCTGCAAGGGCGGGTACGGGGTGATCGACTCCGGGGGTTTTGGATTCTCCAATAAAGGCAAACAAACCAAGATTGATTGCAAGAACACAATCCATTTCTGAAAACTGGACCCGTCTGCTGGAACACTGAGTTCCAGCTCAAATAAGCCGGTTAATTAATCCCATAGCAATTAGAGATTTGAGAAACACGGGCTTTCCTCCCTATTAGGCGCCGGAGCTAATTGTTCGGTCTTCGCCCCTTGATCATCAAATCGTATTTCGACCGCTATTACCCACTCCAACTCGATTTTCACTATAATCATCTGAGACAATTAATTGCCGAGGTCAACAAACTAAGTAAGTCATAACGCTAATTCAAAGGCGAGAGTAATTCTTTTTAGACCCTTGTGTGACTTGTTTATTTTAGATTTACTACGTTTTTTTCCCAAACTGATGGGAAATGGAAAAGTTTCGAAACGAAAGAAAATGAAGGATCGTCTTTACAAAAACCCAAAAACTCCGCCGCCCGCGCCACTTTCTCCAGTTGGCCTAAAAATTTCAAATATTCGAGTTACGGGTTCGGACCAGCCCGAGAATGATCCTTGACACTCTTCATAACAATACTTCACTAGGAAGGGGTTCAAAATTAATTTTTAAATTTAGAAAACATCATATCTCGAAAATTGTAAGCTAAAGGGCTGAATAGAGTTCAGTTCCGAGAATTTTTTGAGAGCATTTGGAGCTCTGTACGACCAGCAGTTCGTTCACAATGAGGACTCGAAGACAGAGCTATTAAAAAATCGTCAAAACGAGCGTGAATTATACGGCGGCAAGAACGTTTTTAAATATAATTTGAAATCTAGGGCTGGAGTTTAGAATGCCCCCGAACGTTTAAAAAAATGACTCACGAAGGATTTTGAAGCCGTAGTAATTTCCCAATGAATATTCGCTATAATTTTACATAATACCTCCCATACCGAATCGCAATTACCCTGGTAAGTCAACCGACCGCCCCGAGGCATTGCTTCAATGCTTTTGCATGAAATATGAAAGGAGACGTTCAATGATAAGCGGTGATGAAGAGGAAGTGATGTATTACACCCGGACTATTATTCATCCTCCTCCGGGTTGTGACGTCTACACCCTAAACGGCCTCCTAGTGACATGAAATAGCTGAAAACCACCTTATCAACGACATACTTCGAGGATGTCGTTTATAATTTCGCATAATGTACGAATAACTGTAACATAAATTTTTGAAGAAAAGGAACCTAGACTAAGTGTTCTCGGTCAAAAAGGTTTAAAACTCGAATTTCCGAAAAATTGTATACCAAAATCCGTTGCATCCTGAATTCAAAAATCATATGTCATAATAATATTATGACATATGATTTTATATGTAACATATTATGACATATTATGATATATGTAACATATTATGTCATAGCAACGGATTTTGGTATAAAACCGTTCGGAAATTCGAGTTTTAAACCTTTTTGGCCGAGAACACTAGGCTCCTTTTCTTCAAACATATACGTACATTATAAATTTATGTTACAGTTATACGTACATTGTATTTTATATACCTACTAGTCAAATTCGGGGATGCGAGAAAAGTCTTTTTAAAAAGTACACCGTAGTAAGACAGGGTTACACACGGTTAGACGGGGAACGAGCCACAGGCGAGACCAGACTGACCGCTGAAGGCGACAGCTTCGCTTTTATAACCTCGCCTTGCTGATTCAGCAGCGAGGCGAACGTCTCACGTAATCACGTTAGTCAAACAATATAGCGTTTACTTAACTCGTCTCCCCAAAATTTAAAATTTAGGGTTACAGAATTTTTCTTAACACAGTTTAAACATTAATACAATAAAATTATGGTGCCATTATTACAGTTGATAGAAGAGTGAGAATAATAATAATATTTGTTCGGCCCCCCCAAAGCTGTTTGGGCTTCTTGGGGCCCCAGTTCCTCAGTTTCCCTTATTCCCCGTAGACCACTAGCACTCCCGAACGTTCCACATTAAAACACATAATATTTAAATATTATTTACCCAGTTACAACACATGTGTTGTAGGTCTACACTATTCACCCGACACATAATGATTCCAGAATATCATTTCCTAATTTATAAATGCCAGTTGGGGCAATTATTACAGGTAATGAGTTGGTGCATATTATATGCCTAGAAAAGGGCAAAACATGAAGTACCTATATTACAACGAACTGCGTCATGTGACGCCATATTGCTCTCTCCCGAATTCTGACTCCAGTCAGTCTAATGCCTCTCGATGTTACGCACTCCCCAGTTTTCCATATTTTCAATTGTTCTACCACAATAAACCACTGATTTCCCGACTTCGTTCGTTCATTTATCTTTCCCCGTGAAACTATACAATAATAGTACAAAGCGTGGAATAATACAACAATATAAGATACGAGAATGAAAATTATAATAATTATATGAACAAAACCAAATTGTGGGATACTGCACTCGGTCATTACACTAAGTCGCCACGTTCGTACATGTGTATTACTTGAATTAATTGTTCCGTGTAATTTTCATACCATTTCATTGCTATTGCACAACATACTTATGTTTTGAACTATCAAATAATATTTGTATTATTTTATTTACTATTTTGATCCTTTGATCTAATTGTTGTTAAATCGTGATTAACAAATTTTCACTGATCGTACCCCAATTTTCATTCTATTCATACATTCATATTCTATTCATTCATATTTATGTAGGTATGTGTCATTCCAGACTATAACAGTTATCGAGAGTTACTCTTGATAGAATGATATAAAAACTTCAAATTTGCACAAATATCTGTCTAGGCAATCAAAAGGCTAAGTTCGTAGATGGGACGAATCTGGACACTCTAAGGGGGTGTTTAGGGAGTTTCAGGGGGAAAAATTACTCATGAATTCCCAACATGACACCGCACTTCAATGGGGTTTTTACGTTGAACACGATTCCGTTCTCAAATTGGAGCACTTTGAGGATGAAGACATGTGGTTGTTAATTGAGATGTTATTCACGGTTCATCAGCTCTAATCTGACAACGGAATGAGATATCGCAATTCTAACTTCACCATCTTGTTCAGCGTTGAAAAATCTATAAACTGAGATGTTACTCGGCAAAAAATGGAGACAAAATTTGCTATAAAACCAGTAAAATGGAGACATTCGTAAAATCAGTCTTCAACAATTTGCTCTTATAGCCATGCTGCATGACTGTGGTTTTGTTGTTTTTTTTTTTTCTTCTTTTTTTTTTTTCAACGGCAAAGGTTGAACTGCAACGAAAGAGTAAACGATGTCTCTCGCTTTTGGATTAAAATATTTTACAAGCAAAAAGGATGCAACGCCATCCTAATATTCAAGCTCTCGTATTACGCGTCAGTTTATTATTTCAATAAAACCTTGTTCTCTCGGAATATTTCACAAGCTCACGGTTGACGGTGAACTATAAACTTCAAAATAAGAAGAAGGAAATTCCATTTGATCGGGGACTTTCATCGACAATGAACGAGATCAAAAGCGTTGATGTGATGGAACTTGCTCAAAACCGTCAAATCATCCAGGCTTACCTACCTGATATCCACTTTCTTGTTATCACAACGGCACTTGGTATCATTCCCACCCAGTGAAACCTCTTTATCACATCGTTAGAGGCCACTGTTGCCATTCACCAAACCATATCCTGGAAATTTGTATCTTTTGTTTTGTGTTAATCACGTCTACTCCTAGTCGACATCATATTCTCTAGTCATTAATTATAATGCCAAGGGCTTACAGCTTTCTCTGAAAATACAGTACAAAAAATTACCTATCTAGTGCCTTGTTAGGTTATGGTTGGGCTTCATATCTCCCCATGGGCCTAAAGACCTGGAGTACACAACCTAAAAGTAATAAATTATTTGTAACGGCCAGTATTAGCAACAGATTCATTCAAATGATGTTTTTTAAAGTATGAAGGAGTTTCCAAGTGTCTCAAAATTATTCAAAACGATAAACGAATGGCTTCGAAATTCGTGGAAGTGAATCTGTTCGCTGGCTTTGATAATTATAATTCAGAAGGTTCCTAGTTATTGAAAAAGAAAACACTGATCGAGTTGTAGTCGCTCCCAACTACCTGAACCTCCAAACTTTGAGCGAAATCAGACAATTCTAATGAAGTTCGTAACTCGTTATTGGAAGTTCGTAGAAGAGGATCCGTTGATTGAATTACACGAATCGTTGTAATTCTCGAGGACTGGCAGTGTCCGTTATATGGAGAAACAAATTATTCAGTACATTATTATTATGTAAACAAACCACTCATGATTCTGATTAGAAGTTTCCCTCTGACTCCATTTTAACGGGGGACAGTAAAATAAATAAATGAATCGGCTCCCGGTTGGTCTAATTAAACTTACGAGTACCTTAAGTTGAGTAGACTTACTCGTAAGTTGAGAACGGGTCTGTATGAATTGGGTCCCATGAAGACGGGGACATGTTGATCAAGTGGACAGGGTTGCGGAATAAACACATCCCCCAATCAACAGATTAGTACCATATAGATTAGTTGTATGTAATATGTCCAAATCATATAATATTATTATATTATAATAATATTATATATTATTATATTATAATAATATTATTATATTATAATAATATTATTATATTATAATAATATTATATTATAATGTCATGTAGAAATTAATTTCAACAGCGTAAAACCCCGTGGCCAAACGGGTTGTAAATCGTGTTGCCTCTCCAGGCCCGCTTCGGAAGGCTCAATGGATGGAACTTTCCTCCCGTATTTAAATGTGACCGGGAAAGGACATAGGGGGGTTCACTACCGGATCCGATGCATAGGGGTTGGGGGTTATAGGGAAGCCGAAATATAAAAATCTCAAATTCTTCCTTCCCGTGAAACAGATTAATATTATTTTTGGTATTGAAGATTATTTGCAGATGGATCCATCACGAGTTCTGCCCGTCCGGGACAGGTATCAGAGGTAGATGGACACACCCCGAGTTCTGCCCGACAGCTAGTTTTACCTAAAGCCAGTTATTTCTTCGAAAATTCGCTCTTACAGCCATGCTGCAAGACTGTGGATTTTTTTTGTTTATCGCGGAACTTGCCTTCATATCCGTGAAACGCTTGTAATTTGATCAACATCCTCAGTCCGTCCGAAAACGATAGGATTAGAAGGCGCGGTTGATGGAACTCATGTTCATTCACGTAGGGGGCTCCCGTTCCTTCGTGTTCTCGATGAGCCCGTCCCAGCGCCGTTCCCGTTCCACATTTTCGGTCCTTAATGACTAGGCCCTTTGACGGCAGCGGCGGCGGCGGCGGCGGAGAGAGGAGGAAAACCGGCGGGGGGGGGGGACCTGAGGGGGGCGGCCCAGAGGCGGCTAGGGAGATGTCAGGAGAAGCGGCGGGGGAGATGTTAGGAGAAGCGGCGGGGGAGATGTCAGGAGAAGCGGCGGGGGAGATGTCAGGGGAGGCGGCGGCGGCGGCGGGGGAGAGAAAAGCGTGGGAGGCGGTCCCGACGTCATGCCACCCCTGAACAACAAGTGTTCAGTCGCTCCGCGTCTGCCAGACTGGGTTATTCAACGCGTTTCCCCAAACTCCTGGTCGCCTGTGAAGGCATTCGATCAAAACCCCATTTCCACTCTTGTGACGACTTCAAATTCAAATTTCGGCCAAAAAAGAAATTCAATTAAAAAAAAACTTCAAAATCGAAAATTTGCAGCACCTAACACTCGAGACGTAAACTGTGGAAATCGTGAGTAGAACAAAATTTGTTCTTAATTTGTTATTTAATGAACTACTGATTTTCCATCACTTGATGATATTCATAGTGCACTGCGTAAAAAGACAAGCCATGGCAATAGCTCTGAAATTTCTAAAACATGAATTTTTGAACATTTGTTCTGAATTTTAGTGGATTACTGAGAAAACTACGCTACTGAGTGAGAGAGAGAGAGAGAGAGAGAGAGAGAGAGAGAAAATGGTTTTTATTGCCAAAATTCACAATTTCTATCGGATTTATTTCTGCGCTCCAGCGAAATGCAGTCAAAAATACGCTATCCAGTGACTTCCAAATGTCTAGATCGTGTATTTCAACAAACGCTTTGCAATAGCTTCAAAATATAATTCACACCAAGATGTCACAGAATTCTACATCTAAGTGTATGCATATATTATACGACGGTCTCACAGCAACACCCCATATCGTCAATTTCGCAACTTTCCAGGAGGGCTGGAAAACCGCCTTAAAATGATTTTCTCCTCCCATAATCAATAGATTTTTTAATTGTGGTACGTTTACAACATAAATACCTACCCATCTTTATGAACATATAAAGGAAAAGTAGGTATGTTTGAGCAATTTGAGTTTTTGTTTTTTGATATTTCCCTCAAACAACGATTATGTTCGATGTTCCCACAGGGTCGACACCTGACTCAGGACCCTCGTAATACCCTGAATAGGTTTTAGGGCCTCGGCGTCGCCATAAAGCGGCCCAAAGGCGCCTTATATAATAATAACTTTTAAAATAGTAAAAAAAGTTCTTAGAGTTCCATTAACTGGTGCCAACAACTTTGTTTTAGTTGTGGTGAATCCTGTAAATTAAATCAAAATAGGGGAAGGAGGTGTGTTATACATTGAGAAATGATGTCAATGTCTATCAGAAGTCAATAACTTGTTGAATTTTGAGTGTCGATAATATTGTGTATAAAAGGGCTAATTCGAAAATTCTCTCGTTACTTCATATTTCGTCTTCAGGCAGCATGTCTTCCTAACTTTTGATCACATCAATTAAGGTTAATTAAGGGCTAAAAAATATTTAAATTACTGATGGGATCCCGTAGCTGTACTTTCGTACAAAATGAACAAAACAGCTCTAGCGGAGAAATACTAACGAAAATATTCGTATAGATATTTCAAAGTTTCAGTTGATGTTGGTATTTTAGAAGTGGCTATTTGCGTCAATCTGATGCGGAATAAATGTGATTACCTACCAAATAACCCAATATAAAAATTCGAGCTGGAAGCGGCGAATCTTGAGATAAGATAATTTCACAACAGAAGCGACCCTGATGTATATATAAGCTTCGTAAAAATCGATCATCTGTTGAACTTAATCTGCTCTTAACAGTAACATTTTTTCCATTTTTCGCTATTTCGGTGGAAGACACCAAATTTGGCCACGGTCACTTTGTCCCTTCAGAAAGGGTTGGTCAAATTCGGCCACGGTCAGTCACACGTACTCAGTCCCATTCTGGACACAACGGTTCATTCACCCTTCCGTTTAGCCCTTTCAATACGGTTAAAAATTCAGTTGGTGACGCCTCATTACTGGGTGCTAGTATTTCTCCTCCAGGTGATTTCTAAGATGAAAATTTCAGAAAATTTTATTTATTAAGTTTTCAGGCTTGTAGGTTGACGGTCTTGGGGACGCATAAACTGCCCCGTGTCGACCAAACAACAAAATTATAGATTTTACGAGCTTCATTGACGGGTAGGGTTGTTCCGATAACGAGGATTTTCGATATTTGATACCGATAACGATATTCAACGCCGATATCAATACAGCGATATTATCGCCACAAAATATCGATATCGGCAATATCGAATGATATATTGCGAAATTTGTATGATTGCTCATAATTTTATGGCAAAGCGTGTTAATAATTCACTTGATTAAAAAACGCTTTGTCATAATTATTTATCATGAATTATTTATTCACTTGATTATATTACTCCAATCTAAGACTGCTTTCATCTTTATATTGCAGATAATTTATATTAATTTTCATCACGTGGAATAAAATTTGGTTAAAAAATACACTTTTGAGGTTAGCTCATTGAAAAAAAAAAAAAAAAAACTTGTGTCAGCTAATTTTTGAGGTCTTTTGAGTTTTGAGGTTTTTGACAATGGGTGGCCCATTGCAGAAACCAAAACAGAAATAATCATTTTTATGGTATGGTATGGTTTGGTTCCTGTATGGTATGATTATTGGTTATTTGGTATGGTATGCTTCTTGGTAATTTTTTTAAAACTGCAATTCCTAAATGTGATTTTTGGAATAATTAAAACACAAACATTTTCATTCAAAGATAAAATATATTGGAATACAGATAGATTAATAATAATTATTACCATTTGACTGAGAGATTACAATAATAACAAACAATATTTTTAATAGGAAATGTAATGTAAAGGGGGCCTAATAGGATAGGAGATCATAAGAATATCATATACATATCGTGATTATAGGGATCAAAAACCGTACCTTTGTAAAAATCTTCGCCTGCGCATTGGCTCCGATCATCGAAACTCAGGTTTCGAAGATTCGACGATTCGACGTCGAATTTGGCGGACCATGAAAACCCCTATTGTCGTTGAAATAAAACCTTTCAAAGTTACATTTTGGGGTCAGGTTTTGATTGAATTTGGGTCACAACTATAGCACGGTAATTCAAAAATTCGCTCATCCATTCATGCTGCATGACTACGTGAAACAAAAAAAAAGTCAAAAGATGTACGGAACGCACAGTAGTTTGAAATGTGTTGTTTCGTACCTTTACGGGCACTTACGAGGAGTTGTGAACTCCAATCACGTACAGATATTCTTCCTCTTCGCCCTTCTCGGTATCTTTTATTTATCCCGTTTCCACTGCCTTCGTCGTCCAAATGCTCGGGGATTAGTAGGAAAGGGAAAGAGATTGGGTGGTTTGAAAAGGATTAGCGGACCATTGAAAGGAAGAATGCGTGCGAGGAGAAAGAAAACCAAAATTCATCGCTTCCCAAGCCTTTTTTGAATTACTTGGGAGAATCGGCCAGTTGTACGCTGAGAATTCGATAATAAGTTTCAGGGGCTTCTATCGGGGAATTTTCAATGAAAATGAGTTATACGCTATTTCAAGTTTATTGGATGCCAAATTTTGACGAGATTCGATACACAAGCGGTTCGTGAAGTACCTACATTTCTATCAGACGTTGTCCATTGCTTGACTGACCCCAATCAAGACTTAAGATATTCTTGCAGTCCTTCTTCTCTTCAAGCGCTTGCTGTATTGTATTGTGACATAATACAGCAAGCGCTTGAAGAAACACTGTTGGTAATTTTGTGGTAAGATTGTTCCATTGTGATGATCGTTCCAGGGATGGTTGTAGGCAATGGTAGGATCTCCAAAACGTCCTATTTTGACGAAAATGGGTCTTTCGTTCGCGACGCCGTCCGGTTAAAGAATTTCGCAAGTAGGAAAGGGCGTATTATCTAGGAACGCGGTAGCATTCCGCCCCGCCAAGCAAGAGGTCTGTGAAGTGGACGTAACTAAATCAGCTTACCTACCCACATTTTTTGGTATCTGTCGTTAGTTCATCGTTAATTCACGCAAAAAAAATCGTTTGTTCACCAATAAGAAGCGAACTAATTACACAATTCAGGGGGTACGCCAACTTCACAAACCCAAAAGTAGCTGACCCACATTTTTGAAGATAAATCGAAAATTTTCATGTCGGTCGTTAGTTAACGTTAGTTCACGCCACGAATTTCACTTATTTTAGAAAAATACCTCATTTTTATATATTTTGGCTTAACTTTCAAATTTTGACTTAACTTTGGGCAATATATTTTGGCTTAACTTTCAAAATGCAGCCTACCCACTTTGAAAAGAGATAATCGCGATTTCTTAATTTCTGTCGTTAGTTCATCGTTAGTTCTCATTAGTTCACACAAAAAAGTCCATAGTTTAGCCAAGGAAAATTTTCAGAGAGGAAACAAAAACCGACTTTTTTGTGTGAACTATCGTGAACTAACGATGAACTAACGACCGACATGAAACATTTTGATTTATCTTCAAAGTGGGTCAGCTATTTTTGGGTTTGTGAAGTTGGCGTACCCCCTGAATTGTGTAATTAGTTCGCTTCTTATTGGTGAACAAACGAATTTTTTCGCGTGAACTAACGAGAACTAACGATGAACTAACGACAGAAATTAAGAAATCGTTATTAGGTATCTCTTTTTAAATTGGGTAGGCTGCATTCTAAAATTTAAGCCAAAATATATTTCCCGTTAAAAATGAGGTATTTTTCTAAAACTAGTGAAATTTGTGGTGTGAACTAACGTTCACTAACGATGAACTAACGACATGAAAAAATTTTGATTCATCTTCAAAAAATGGGTCAGCCACGATTTCAGGAAACTTATCGAGATAGTCCAGCCCCAAGGATCCCATTAAGTTCTTCACAGATATGAATACGTGGACATTTTGATTCACAAATTTGGTTCGTCAGTCAATTCCTCTACCAGTCTACATTTTCTTTTATAAATTATGAATTATTATTCTTCCTGAAACACATAATGTTACTAAGACTTATTAACACATAATGTTACTAAGACTTATCAACTAACATAGGTAGGTGTTGTACCTACTATTGGTGTGTAGTGACTCCAAAAGTTACCTAATATGCTAAAGTATAACCTATTAAGATACAGTTACCTATTAAGATAAAGTAAAGTTCAACATTTTAAATTTAATATTTCACCTATTTTGTTATGAAAATTAAAATATATACCTATACGTAGGTAAATTTTTTATAGTTTAAGTTTGTTCATCATCGCTCACCTTTTAATACTGTTCGTATAGGTATGTATGTACCTTGTCGTACCTTTTTAAGTTTTTTCCAAGACTAAAATTGAAACGCCAAGTGGTTCGCGAGTGACAAAAAGTTGGGGACCGCTGCACTAGACCCATTTTATTCCGGAAATCCACTCCTACACTAAAAGTCGATAACTCTGTTTTTTTTTTGTTTTTTTTTCAAAAAACGGATATTACATCGAGAAAACCTCCTTCTTCAGGAAAACGGAACGAAAATGTCGGGGAGGGGGGGGGGTTACCTATATCTTATTATATGCTTTGAAAATCCCTAAAAATAGATCTCGGGGTGGTTGCATGGGAGGCGAAGGGCAACGAAGAGGATCACATGATACATCAGAAACCAGGACCTTTTGAACGGGTGAGTGATGAGGGTAAGCCCCGGGGGCAGCTGGGGGCGACCGTGGCTGTTGGTAAAGCAGCCTACCAGAAGCAACGTGTTTGATCTTTGCAACACCTAAACCATCTCGTTCCGGCTCAAGGAATATTTATCTGTTGAGTTGCGCTTGCACAGCAGAACACGTTAACGGAGGTTTATTTGACGACTTGTAGGTACGTTACAATGAAGGTATTATATATCTTTTCAAGCCCTTCAAAACCTGTGAAGCGGTGGACAAAAGAAGAAAAGTGAACCTCGCAAGTGGGTGACTGCATGTAGATTCCCACCATCATTGCATCATCGCATGAATTTGCTTTATGAAAAGTTTCTGCACATCGCAGCTCATTTCTGGCACATAAGCCCGCTCTAACTCTTACATCAAGGAGCCCCCAATACTTAATGCGTGATACATGTAGGTACATTGTACAAGATTTATCGATTTATCAATGTCATGATACATCTTACTATTCTCACGGTCTTTGTACAAAAAAGAAATTCATGCCTGGTTGGTAGACTTATAGTCAAAACTGGCACCTAATCAATTTGTTTTGCCCCGCAACAACATAATTTTTGCAGTGTATATGACGTAAATAACTAAAACTAAACTAACTAAACTAAAATTCTCGTTAAATTCTATAAAGAGCGCAAGTAAAACCGAGGGTATAGAAATAAATCCGGTGTCAGAGCAAGATTGCCTATAAATATATCTCATTAAATAGTTTTGACCCGGTTTTTCGTTCTGCGCACTGCGCCGAAGCAACTTTGGCATGAATATCTCAAACTGGTTATAAGTTTGTACTCCCACACTAACCGACTCAAAATCCGAGGCGTCAAAGTCGTGACAACGGATCTTGCAATCAAGCGCGACAATTAAGTGCGTTTCACAATTAAAGTTTCCTAAGCCCGGGAAAATGCAAAAGTTGAGTTTGATGGCGCCGTCCACGAATTGATAAAACTGTCCAACTTGGACCCCTTAAACCGTCACTGTTGTGACTTCAACCTCCCTAAAAGTTACGTCCACCGTAGACACCTACGCGACGTCTGGGTTCAATATTCATTTTAGAATTGAAATTATTCCGACATCTATAAATTTAGTTTAGATTGAATGCGTAGCGCGATATGCCACCTTCATTACCTCAGAGTAGAATGAACTAGGGTCAAGTAAGGTTTTTAAAATTTGTATGGTTGAAGTGATGAGAAAAACCTTCGCTGCAAATCCTTCCACAACTATTTAAATTTCTAGAGATCCTGTTCTGTATACAAAAGTGCTCAGGAAAGTCGTCTATGGTAACATCTGCCGAGATTTTGGAGTGGAAATTGTACGTTCGCAACAGCCCAACAGCCTTCAAAGGCACGTCTACTCGATCCCCAACAGAGAAGACTAAATGATTGGAAACCACAAATTTCTCCTCAGCATGGAAAAATATTGACTAATGGATATATGATCGGTTTGAATGTGATGCGTTGCCCCACCCGATACCTCCTTCAATTGCGCTTGATTGACTTAGCTACTAATAAGTTGCCTTCAACTGAAGGCGCATACAAACTAATTAGTGTTGCGTTACACTACCCACCACCTAATGATTTCCATGAAATGACCAAGTATTTGTTTGCGACCTTGGTTATTACCTCGCTGTAGCGATAGCCATCGGTAGCCAACATATCGATATTTCGATATTCGATAGTATCGGAGGTAAGGTGTCGATGACGATATTTATCGTAAAGCTCAGTAACGATAGTTTTGCAACCGATAGTATCGATCGAAAATATCGATATTCACTGAAATATTGGTAGTAAAAACCTTGAATTAAAAAAGTATGTAAAAAGGTAGCTAAGTCCAAATGTAAGTCAATTTTCGGGCAATGAGCTTTCGACTATAGTTTTCATACCCATTTAAACATGTATGATAAATATGTTTACGATAAATTAAACATAAAAATGAAGGCACGGAATTCCAGAGGCTTATTAAAACCCGATCACCTAGCCAGCCAGCCCTCTGACGTCATAGGCTCTTACGGCATAGGCTGTGACGTACTAGTAAGCCTCCTGCCAGCCGTCTGACGTCATACGCTCGTGCGTCATAGGCTCTGACGTACTAGTTAGCCTCCGGCTAGCCGTCTGACGTCATAGGCTCTTACGGCATCCGGCTTTTACGTACTAGTTGACCTTCTGCCAGCCGTCTGACGTCATACGCTCGTGCGTCATAGGTGCGTCTGACGTAGTGGCCCGCCTGTCGCTTGTGTTATGACGTGATCTGAGGGAAAGGGTGAATCAAGGAGACAAATTTTTCCCGTTTCAGTTTATGTGCCAAAGCAAAGACATGAAAATGTCAAAAGAATGTCAACTCCATCCTGTTGTTGATACAGTCGAGAATTAAATGCTTGCATACGAGTCTGCAACACATTGGGACATTTTATGTCTTTAAAGAAGTGATTCAAGAACCTTCGAACAATGCTACATCACCTACCCCAGTAGCGTAGTTGTTACCCCCAAAAAACACTCCGTGTAAAAATCACCCCGCCTCGCAAATATCATTCTTCAGAGGCCGGAAAAAGTTATGATATCCACTTTCCCCGCCCGCCCTTTTCCTCATTAAGGAGCTAAGTATAATGAAAAGCTTAACCACTTCACAAGCACCGTACCCCTTTCGAAATCTCCCCTTGGCGCTATTGCGAGACGTTTTTATTACTTCCACAAGCAACTAATACTTGATGGTGGTTAACGTTTTATACAAGTATTAGTTGCTTGTGGAGCTAAGTATAATGAAAAGCTTAACCACTTCACAAGCACCGTACCCCTTTCGAAATCTCCCCTTGGCGCTATTGCGAGACGTTTTTATTACTTCCACAAGCAACTAATACTTGATGGTGGTTAACGTTTTATACAAGTATTAGTTGCTTGTGGAAGTAATAAAAACGTCTCGCAATAGCGCCAAGGGGAGATTTCGAAAGGGGTACGGTGCTTGTGAAGTGAATCATCAGAAATTTTCGTGACGATTTCGTGTAACGCTTTTGTGTAACGTTTTTCGAGTTATGTGCCAGAGTAAAGACATAAAATGTCAATTACGACACAGACACCTACACTCACCCTTATCAAAATCAAGACACAAATCCCTTCTTTTTCTTTCCATTTTCCTGTCCGGTTTGAACGTCCATGGAACTTGTGGAAAGCTCTACTCAGATTTTTTCATTCGACTCAACAATTTTGGAAACGTTTGATATATCGGATTAAAAAAAAAAAAAAAAAAAAAATAGTCTGAAACTATCGGTTACTCAAGTATTGATACCCGATACTATCGGTTTAAAAAATATCGATATATCGATGGAAAATATCGATTTTTCGATACTATCGACTATCGATGGCCATCCTTTCCTCGATGTCGCTGATATATATGTCAGGAGTTACGGCAGTATTACTGCCATCGCTTAGGCTACTATTATACTATGTAGTTCATTGATTCGTTTGATGTTGTCGTTGTTTAATAAGAACATGGCTATAAGAGTGAATTTTCAAAGTAAAAACTAGTTTTATGTAAAATTTCTCCATTTTACTGGTTTTCTAACAAATTTTGTCTCCTTTCTTTGCCGAGTAACACCTCAGCTTATAGAACTTTCAACAGTGAACACGATGGTGAAGTCAAAATGGCGATATCTCATTTCGTTGTCAGATTAGAGCAGATGAACCAGGAGGAACATCTCAAGTAACAACCACGTTTCTTCATCTTCAAAGTGCTCCAGTTTGAGAACGGATGAAGATATCGCAATTCTAATTTCAACATTGTGTTCGGCGTAAACAAGATCTTCAAAATGAGGTGTCATTTGTCCGACTGTTTCATGTTGGGAATTTATGGGTAATTTTCTGCCCATCTACGAATTAGCCTTTCCATTGCCAGGACGGATTGTTTTGCAAATTTCAACTTTTTATCTCAATTCCAATGAGAGTTATCGTCTGGAATGATATAAATGTATTTGGAAGTGGATTCAGGATGGTCTGAAACGGATTTTGGTATACAAATGTTTCGGAAATTCGAGTTTTGAAAATGTTGGTCCGAGAACAATGACAAGTGACACCTCATTTTGAAGGGTTTTAAACGCTAAATACGGTGGTGATCTTAATGTTCATGTACGCAGGGTACTTTCCGATAGCTTCATCGCTGCCTCCACCCTCAAACCTCAGTGATCGACATTTCGTATGTACCAAGAAGCGCCAACTGTACTTCTCAGTATCCTAATTTTAATGTTGAAAATAAAGTGGATATTATTATTGGGTCTTCTTGTCATTGAAACACTACATTGTATCTATAACCCCTCAAAATCCTGAAAACTAAATTCTGTCAAATTCATTTAAGCATTCAACTTGACCTGAATGTTTGCTTCGTAAATGGCAAGCTCTAATAACAAAATCCATTTTTCTCTCTCTCTTTTTGAAGGGGTTAGCAGCAGAGGCAATTTTTTCTAAATTGAAACGACTGGAGGGACGCAAAACATTTTACCCGTTTTAGCTAATCAAGTTGCTTTTAAAATTTGCCTGAGTAACAGCGTAATTTCCACAGGGATCAATTTTCCTGTTCATCAAGGCGTTAACATGCTGACCCAATTTCGTTAGCTATTGTCAAACCCGCCGTTTTTAATTTTGGAGACTCTTCAGCGAACAGGCTCAAGTCTGATCTTTCTTATCCTCGTGGGAGGTCCTTATAAAGCAAGATCCGTCGTTATAAACAGGAAAATACTTCCACGAAATTTTAAACGCCTTAGAATCCGGATGGATACATAGTTGAGGAAAAATAGGAGAAATAGAGGAACTAAAAATACAAGTTCCAATTTTTTGGGATTGTATAGTGGAGGGGGGGGGGGGGTCTCCTGAACAAAAATGAATTCCTTCCAAATTCCGGTGCCACGGGGTGGTGGAGGTGGTGTTAAAAGTTCAATTTTTCTGTATTTCGCTTCGAAAACGGTGCGTTGCAGTGAAAACGGTGCGTTGGAGTGATTTGTTTCAGTATTAAATGAAAGCTTACTAAAGTTGCTACAAGTTTGCATATAAAGTAGTTTTACACATGTACAGTTTTAGGGAAAACTGGACCGTTTTCTTGCCACCCCCTCCACCCGGGGCACCGGGATTTGGAGGGACTTTATTTTTTCTTGTTCTTAACAAATTGGAATTAGTAGGTACACATTTTTAGTTTTTTGCCCATTTTTGGTTTAGATTGACTAATGAATGGGATACTCACAATGCGTTGGTTAACCCTTCTTCTTTTGAGTAATCGTGTGGTGATTTGTTTTTCACTGGATCATTCAAGAAATCCTGTAGGGTCATGATTATTTATTATTTTAATAATGTTATTTCATTCATCGGGACCTTTCAAACACAATCAAGGTTCTTAATGCGAAGGATATTCTTCTCAAATTCTTCAAAATCAGTAGAAAATACCTACTCTCATTCATTCTCTAAATTGGAACATCTTTCTCCGGTGTACGCAATAATAATTAACGCGCTCCGGATGATACTAGATTTTACCACTGGAACGAATAATCAGGAACCTAAATATCTGTAAATATAAGGCTACGTAAGAACTAATAGGAAGAAAATAATTACAAAGCTAAAGAAATGGGTTCGTTGTAGTAAAATACACAATAAATTGTGGAAAAATACCTTCAAATGCGTCAAATTGAACGTGAGAGTGACATAAATCCGAGTTGACCCTTCTCAGGAGCCATTGCCTATATTGTTCGAAGTCAACAGTGAAATGATTAATTTACGGACACGCTGATCTTCTTTGCATAATAATTACGGGGATATTTACGCTTTGACGATCGCCCCTCGCGTCACCCAACTCGCCGCTAATGCTTCTCTAAACTTTACCCAATCAATCTTTCCCCTCCTTCCACAGCCAGTTACCAATCGAATGAATTGTTATCGGCACATCGACGGTATTCAATTATAGCGGAGTTGATAATAAATGAAATATTAATAAAGACATTGTTAAACCAAAATTGTAACGGAACAATGTAAACCGCCGTTTTGTAACGTGTTGTAAATCTGAATAACTGGACCTAACCAGAGAACTACCGACTCATCCAGCTGTTCACAATTAAAAGGTGCCACAAATATATACAGTATCCGAAGAACCTTTCAGGCTACCTGCTTGCCAGATACCTATTCAAATTTGCTACTGTGTGAATAATTTCTCGGGGAATTTTGCTTATAACCGTTCCTAAGTTATTGCAAACTTCCGTGATTTTCATAATATGAATACTTAATATTGTTAAGTAAATATGAACATTTTAATGAAAATTAAAATGAAAGTTTAATGAAAATTGAAATGAAATTTTAATGAAAATTTTGCCCTGTTGTTCCAGTTAATTTTTGACCGTACGCGAACCTTAAGTGCAATTGAATTCTGAGTTTTGTATGCAAGCCCATTCTTCAATAATCAGTTGTCCCAAGTATCTACACTTTGGTCATTAGTTGATGGTGGTAGAAACAAAGTTATCTTTCCCAACGTCTATTGGTTTCCCATCAAAGATCTTCTCGTGTTAGTAAGACAGGATATTGGAGATGCTTTGTTGAAGGTGTTGCCTTGCAAGACGAGAGGATGGAGAACCTGATTAGAAGGGACATGATCGCACGTGGCCCCCATTGTGACCAGGGCACAGCTATAAGGTCCCTCAGCAATAAACCTTTACTCCAACCCTTCATTGACCTAGTAAAATTTCGCGATTTATTGTGAAAACTTAACCTACACTGCAGGTCCTCTAAGTATACCGTCCAACCCTCTGGGTGGTCTCAAATAATACTCTGTCAAAATCTATTCAAAATTTCGTTTTAGTAAACAAAATATCTATAGTCATTAGATTTAAAGCTTCCAAAATGTTGGCGTTTCGAACATTCAATTACCACCAGCAATAATAAAACATTGTACTCGATCTACACTCCCCCCTCCCACCCCATGAAAGCGTGATTCATGGGGGAAAACTGTGTGATTGCAACTAGTTAGGGATTCCGGACGTTCCGTCAAGGGGATTACTTCAAGGCTTTTCTTAGGGAAAAGTTTCATTTATTGCTTGATGACTTAGGAAAACAGTTGCATACCACAAAAAGTGACTTTTTCCAGCGAACATTAATGATGTACTAGTTAATGATACCAGCGATTGTAGATATCTAATAGTCTCCGGGGCAAGTGCTCAACGAAAACCGGAACCGCTCGCTCCCTCTTTCCGAAAATGGGTTGGAATATTCTGTCGGAAGGCTTTTGTTCGTGATAACTAATGGATGCAGCAATATTGATTGTGTAGGCGTTATCCAAGAGGGAGCTGGAAGGCTCCGGATGGACTCCCTCCGCGGCAACAAGTGGACAAGTCGACCGCGAATTAATCGACTTTTATTGTGACGACGGATGAAGCGAGTGATTGATTGGTTCTAATTGGTTCATGTAATCTTAATGAGGTTTTAGACGTCAGGTATTTAGTGGTGGAATTGCCGTACAAGTGCCATGTACAGCCCATTTACATTGGACGAAAAAGATGGTGATAAACTACTATCGAACTTTGATGATTGTTGAAAAAGAAGACGAAAAAAAAAAAAAAAAAAATACAAGAAATGACTGGGGTATCCACCAACGAACTGTGTTCGATAATATACAAAAAACTGTTGATAATACGAGCGTGTGATGTGTGACCGTAAGAATGATGGGAAGATGTCGAGGGTCGTGAAATGAGAAATGTTTAATGTGCCAACGTTTCGAAGAATTTATTTCTCAGTAGCAGTAGCAGTTTCTCAGGCAGTAGTTGAATAGTGTACAAGGTGGCATACATTGGAACCAAATAACCGATTATAACACCAAATGACTAATCGTAAGCTAATAATCGATGTGACCAATTACTCGGTATTGAATAATCGATGATCAATTAATCGAAAGCAAATAATCGATTGTTAGGTATATTAGTAGGTACTCATTTCAAACACATAATTATTTTCTTTCTCACTCTCTAAAAACCTGATGGCTTTCTTCGTCTGGAGGTTACGTCGTATTGTTAAATTTTAAGACTAATGAAGACTGAAATTAAGACTAATGAAGATAAGGGAATGCCAAAAAGAATGAAATTGCATAAAACAGTTCAGACGTATGTCTCATGGCTGGGGGTCGTTCCAAAATTGGAGCGATACAAATAATGTTACGTTTTTTGGTGCAATTTCTGTGGTGGTAGGAACTTGAAATATGGCACGGAGTCAGCTGGGTAGCTCCTAAAGCTAATTTCTGTGCTATTCACCCTATGAAGCTGTAATTTGGTATGTAGCCTCCTTAGGACTTACCTACGCCTTAAGCAGAATAGGCAAAGTATCAGCTTAGGGGCTGTTTTCCCTCGTAAGGGAGACATTTTATTATAAATTGACGGTATATGTACCTAAATAAAGCCGCTAAAAGTATCAAGTATGCGAGTAGAGTACAAAAAGACAAAGATACGGTTGAAGACAAATCGTCATTGTTATTGTTGCTACCTCCATGGATTCCTTATGCTTATGCATACTACTTCCATGCTTATGCTATTTCAAAATCCAGATGTATTCGAAAACAGATTAATCAGTAACAATAATCTATTAATACAAAATAATTGGTAGCTATGCATCGATTAAAATTAATCAATTGATCGGGGTCAAAAAATCGTTTTGCATCCCCAAGCTGAAACTCCAGCGTGGGAAGCTATTGCATCTAGGTCACAATTGTATCTGTGATTTAGAGGCAATAGCTTCTCACAGTTGTATCTGTGACATAGAGGTGTTGGAGTTTAAACTCTACCTTGTCACTATTCAACTACTGCCCTGATGATGGAGAAATAAATTCTTCGAAACGTTGGCACAGTAAACATTTCTCATTTGACCGACCCTCGACATCTCCCCATCATTACTCTTGATAATAATAATATGAAGCTGAAAATAGGAAAATACTAAGTTCGAAATGACGTAAACATGAGTAAAAAAAGTATTATAGTTGGTTGGTTGCGAGCTCGTGGGGTTCAACGTGAGAGCTGGCACAAGTGGTTCATTTTATCACCCAAACTGTCAACCGGTCAAAAAGTGAGCGAACGTGGGTAGAGATTCGATGGTTCCAGAACCCTCTCATAATAAAACGTTGTATTACCTAATGATTACATAGTAATCCATTTCATCATTCAGACCGCAGTACTAATTCGATTGATATTTTCGTTTGAAAACCATAACGCGGTCGAACCGAATCGCACGGAAACTCTCTCAAAACTATCAGCGGAAGGAACCAATAGTAGAACTTGATCATTTAATTTCAGGAGTCAATAAACACAAGTTTGTTTCACTTCTCCGCCCTGGTTATGGTTGGACAAGTTATAGGGCTCGGTAATATTAGAGAGTTTCGGACGGTCAGCTGGAGAAGGAGTCTAATCACTTAAGTAGGCCGAACTGCAATTGGGAAACGTAGCTTAACTTAAGGTCGTTTACAATGGGAGCCGACTTTAAAGGTATTGCCTGAGAGAGGGTTCTTCCTCCTGAAACATCTTTACGAAGTCAAAACCAGACGGAAGCGCTGTTCAAAGTGAATTTCTCAAACTAGCGGGCTTCCATAGATATCATAGGCCTAATTTTAACCAAATGGAATATTAAAAGTATTCAAAAGAAGAAAAAAATATAAAATTATATTATCTATAAATAAGAAACAATAAATCCTCTATAAATCAACCACGAACCGTCATTAATGTACTAAGGACCTAAATCATTTCTGATTATATCTGTTACCGGACAAACCCGATTTTAGGACGAACTAGTTTGGACTAGGATGATCTAGTTTTTCCTGACCGCCCTAGGGCAAACTAGTTTGGCCTTATTGATTACAGGCTGAACTGGTTTGGCCGGGTGGCGTTAGGACAAACCAGATTTGCCTGCTTTAGACCAGGCCAAACAAGACTAAACGTATTTATTGTTTACTTATTGTTACATGACAAACTGGAACGGTATTAAATGTCATTCCAGTTTGTCATGTAACAATAAGTAAACTAAATTTTTGAATTGCACAGTCGATTTTTCTTTTTTCTAAAGCATCTATTTGTTTTGCAGACTGATTTACACGAACATTTTACAAATCATTGGCCGCTACCAATGAAATGGTTTGTTGCTGCCGTTCTCAAAGGAGTCTCACTCTTAAATTTGAATTTGGGGAGGTGGCGCTCCTTTGTAGTCCCGCTACACGGAGGTCAGATGGCGAAGACGTAGGCTTAGGCGGTTAGTGGGCGGATTCATATATTATACGAACATAATCGGAATTTTGGTACAATCGTGGTCCTAAAATCAACCTGAGATGATCTCTTTTCCGTTTAGATCATTCTATATGGATTTTTCGAGTTATGAAATTTTGTAAATTTCAAAATTCGTTTTGAACCCCTTCCCCTTGATTGAAAGTTATGAAAAGTTTCAAGGATCATTGTAAAGTGATTTAGCAAAGTGGTTAAAAGACAGATTTTTTCAATTCGATTTTCTGAATCTACGCATCTTGAAACGTAAACCCTCAAAATGGCGGGGGGGGGGGGGTAATTTTTTTCTTGGGTGACTCCAATAGTATTTTGGTAGATTTTTCCAACGTCCAAGTTGTACTCCCGCTTTTATTTATATCAAATTAGTCGAGAAGTGCTATTCCGTAAGTACCGTTGGTTGGTGCTATGTTTTTTGTTTTAATAATATGTAGGTACCATACATAATAACTACATGACCTATGTTATCTATGTTAGTAATATGTATACATTCATAATCTTCTTTGAAATTCGAATAATATTATTATTAGAATTTCCAATGGCTTGAATAAACGAGACATTTCAGATAAAAGTGGAAGAAATCCTCAAACTTCTGCAAATTGCACGTTTTACATATCGCGAGGCGATTTATTTAATCGCGCACTTGTTTTAAGTAGAATTTCACCTCCTCTTGGGAAACCAGTTCATCATTAGAGCGGTGAAACCAAGAAAGCTACCACTCGATAGTCGTAACAGTAAGTACACCGTGTTTTAACATCTTGAGGAAACACCGCAATATTTTGGAACGTATGTGAAATTACTAAGAGTAATCCCCACTTCCAAGGTATTTGGGCAGAAGGGTAAGTAGGAATACTAAATTCTCTCCCGCTTCTCGTAATCTCATTAACTTGCTTTCGGTTTTTTGAACAAAAGCTTCGGTTCTTCTCCGGCCGAACAATGTGCCGCCGCTATATCCCATCAACCTTTGGCTCCTCCGAGGCGGGCCGAGAGGCAAAAGTTCTCCTGAGTTCTTCGGGATTAGTGTTTTTGAAAGCAACAATAGGATAGAAGGCTATAGAGTGGGGGAGTATGAGCTCTTATATTCTATACCTTCCTCCACTCCTATCCTTTTCGGAAATATTATAGGAGCACAAATCTTACCCACCGAGAGGGCAAAAATACCTTTTCCGCCCCTTTTACGAGATCTCGGGGAACAAAAACTGTTGTCATAAGCTTTATTGCCAACTCCGGTGAACATAATATGTTATTATTGCCTCCCTCAGACGTCTTGCAACTTGAAATTTGCGGGGGAGTAACTTAGGCGTATTGTTGGATTGGGGGTGCGTAGGTGGAGAGTTGATTAGGGTTCGCTCGTTTATATCGGCCAAAAACAGTGACGAGCATTAATCCAATTGGATTCGTACTATATACTACAATCAACCAAATACTTATGTAAAATTATACACTAAATAACATATCTTCCCAAAATATACCTAAAAGGGCCTAGTATTCAAAGTTTTGGTTCCCCGTTTGCACTTCTCTTTATGAATTTTATAACGATAACATTTTATTATTATTACTTCTCTGCCATTTTTAAGTAAAATCACCCATCTCCGATTTCGTTAAAATTTGTGGAAAATCGTATAAACCACTCATCTTGAGGGTTTTCCATCTAATTTGGAGGCAAAACAACTTATCTGCGGTAGTTTGCAAGCAAAACCACTAGTATTTGCCAATTTCTTCCACTTATCTACATTTTACCTAATCCAATTTGCAGGCAAAACCACTTACCTATCACCCGGAATCTGGTGACAAGTGGTTTTGCCTCGAAACGCATACCTACCTACTTATATGCTTATACCTAAGCGTTTCTCCGTGGCAAGTGATTTCTCGCTTCGGACCCAAGTGGTTTCTTCTGCAAATTACTTAAGTCGAAACTCGGGACCAGCTGTATTGTAAACAGACTTTGACTTAGTGATATTTAGCTGTGCTATCCAGTAGGGATGGTAGCCATCGGTAACCAATAAGTTTTCGACTACAGTTTTCATAGGTACCTATTAAACATAAGTATGATTACGACACAGACAAATTAAACATAAATTACGACACAAACACCTACACTCACCCTAATCAAAATCAACACACAAAGGGTTCCTCTTCTTCTTTCCATTTTCCTGTCCAGGCCGACGCCATGATGGAAACATTTAGTGAAATTTACTCATGGAAGTTAGAACGTCCATGGAACTAGTAGAAAGCTCCACTAGTTCACTCACAACATTAGTAGCAAAACTCAGATTTTTTTCATTCGAATCCAGAATTTTGGAAATATTTGATATATCGAATAAAATATCGTCAGAAACTATCGGGTACTCAAGTATCGATACACGACACTATCGAACTATGCACTATCGATGTAAAAATATCGATATATCGACGAAAATTATCGATGTCTCGATACTATCGACTAACGATGGCCATCCCTAGATTGCAGGCAAAACAGCTCAAGTGGTTTTGCCTCCAAAATCTAAGGGGAAGAACAACAGTTGTTCTTCCCCTTAGTTACTTAACAACTTGAGCGAATCGATGTTTTCGATATTTATCCGATATCAGCATGATCGATAGGGCCTAAAGTTAACATCGAGCGGCAATACGGATTTGTAACTCTAAACGGGAGTGGAGCAAAACCTAGAGGCATTCTTTGGACGCCGAAATTTTTGCATATAAGTGGTTTTTCCTTGAAACGGCAGTAGGAAAATTATTGTGCTGTTTTAAAGTGGCTGTTGAATTAATAGTAAATACAAAAGTAGTTTTAGAGTCTCAAGTTGGTGTCACCACAAGAATCTCGTGCCTTTATTACAAACATAAAGTGGCGAATCACCACTTTACTATCACCACTGGTGATAGTATTATAGCAGTTAAATAATTAAGTAGCTTTCTTGAAACTGAAAATAATTTCCAAGTTTTCATTCCCCTACCATCCTTTTTCACTCTCACCCTCATTCATCACAGGTCATTCGCCACATTTTTCGAACAAAACGTTGATTCCGGTAATCGTTGAAGTCCCTGTCTGACGCCTCGGCCCCCCTAAGCATTAATATTCTCCTTCCGAGAATTAAGCAAATGGCGTGTCAGCTGTCTCCCCAATCAAGGAGTTTCTTGTCGTATAATGAATACCCAGTGCATTCTGTCGACGTTCAAAAGACTTTTTTTTTCTATTCAAGCTCTAACGGGCACCTTGAGGAAAAAAGAGACTAACGGGGCCCTTTTAGGCGCTCCTTCGCTCGAGAAGAGCAAAGTTCGCGTTTTTTTTCTTATTCATCTTGTCGAGTGTTTTTACCTACTTACGAACCAGGAGCCGACTTATCTAAATTAAAATTTAACGCCCCGAAAGGTTCGGAGAGAGCGAATTTACTTAGAGGGAGCCACACGTTAGTTAACGAGGGTGCGTGGGCGGTGTTAAACTGGACAGATGGAGGTTTGGTGGAGGTTCGAATTTGAAAGCCACCGGTTCACAGGTCTCCTAAACTTAGCATACAAACTTTTTTCTCGTTTTTCTCTCACACCTTGGCACATTGGTACCCACCATCTACCCTCGATATTCTACCTCATTACACCCATTTCTACGGTGTTTTACTTATTTATACACGTTGTTAGGTTAAGCCCAGAGGGCTGCTGAAGCTCAACCCTCCGCACACTGGCAACTTTAGTCAAGGAACTTTTTTAACACAAAAATAGAACACACTACTGCCGTTTAAAACAAAAACGCCTTATCTCCAATGTTGACAAAAATTAGATTTTTACGTACCCTCGCTATTTTTGATATGCTCTTTTCGATGGTGAAGTCCAAATTTTAAAATTTCCTTTTGAAGTGGGGGGTAATTCCTACCCTCGAAATAGAAAAATCGTTGAGTTTGAAGGTAAAACGCCTTATCTAACTGTTTGTCAAGGTGAAACGCCTTAACTCTGTTCAAAAACGCCTCAAATTAATGTTGATTCGTGAATAGTTTTGATCGTGAAACGCCTTAGCGATAATCGGGATATGACTTCAAAAGTTTACTTCTTTTGGCTCAGATTTAGGATCAGACAAATCTTCGAAAATTGCAAGGTGTTTCTCTTTCAAATGTTTACTCAGCTGGTTTAGCGAAGTGGTCTTTGGTTTTTTATCTTGAAAAATATAATTAGGTTAATCTGACTTGTAGAGTTGAGGTGTTTTACCTTAAAAAACAAGAGGTCGGTAACCATCTTGTTTTGAAGATGAATCGCCTTACATGCAAGTTAAGTTTCCCCGCCATAAGTAGAGTTTTTGGTTTCAAAATCGATGTTTTTTCTCGATAATTTTGTCAATTCAAGCATTATCGATGTGTCTCTAAAAAATGGGTTCGATGGCACAAACTGGAGAGGAACTACATCCTGATTTCTATAGAAAACTTAAAAACTCTGCAAATTTTTGATACAACGGTTTATTATTTTTTTATTACCCCACTCCCCCTCCCGTCATCCTTCCCCGATCTCCTCTTCAACTCCATGTCCGATTACCACCCCTGATTGACATTCATCAATTGAGCGTCAGCTCATGAATGACTGACAATAAATAATATGAGGCGTTCAGGGTCAAAAGCGGATAACTCCAAAATTTCAAACATTGATTTTTTCACCGTTTTGGCAAGTTCAGTAAAGCCATATTAATAATAATTAATAGTTATATTTACAATAATTGATATTATTAATAATTTATTATTATTATAAATACTGTGAAAAAATCAATGTTTGAAATTTTGGAGTTATCCGCTTTTGATCCTGAACGCCTCATATGATACATTATTACGACAACCTTTCGAATATTCATAGGCCGCCAGGCACTATCTCGCACTATCTCGCTAATATCCACCGCTCAGTCGGGACACAAAAGACACCCCTTTCCACGTTCGTCACGTTACCCTCGTCCGATCACGTTATCCTACGATAAAAACATCAATATCCTCCTTCAACTGCTTGAGATCTCGTTATCCGCTTGAGATCACGTTATTCTCTTGAAATCACGTTATTCTCTTGAGATCATGTTATTCTCATAATCCCTTGATATCTTAATATCCTCTTATGTGTCGTTGTACTCCCTACTCCCTTCTCCCGCCTCCTTCTCCCTTCTCCCTCCCCTCAACTCCCACCTCTATCGCCCTCCTCCCCCTTCCCTCAACTCTCCTCCTCCCCGCCTCGTCATTCCTCCCTCCTTCCTCCCTCCCTCCCTCCTGTCATCCTTCTTTGACTTATATTTAAAATTTCAAGTCTCTAGCTTGTCGGGAAGTTGAAAAAAAATCTTTGTGCAGAAACTAAATTATAGAGATGATGAATTAATTACAAAATAAAATGTGCCGATATAATTCTTATTTATAATTCCACCTACCATCGTCGGCAATAATTTTTCTATAAAACAAGTACCTACCAACAAACATGTGAAATTACCTTCTTTCCGTAACACGAAAAGTACCTCAGAACAAAAAAATCTACATCACAAAAACCATGTGATGTTCCAAAAGCTGTTCCTTAGTATGAACATTGGCCTGTATTAGGGTTGTCCGGTACTTCAAAAATATCGATACCTATCTAATCGATACATCTAGAAAGTATCAAAAAGAATCGATATATTGAAGTTTAGATACGAGTACTTTTCCAAAAATGGGTGGAAATGTCACGTTTTTACTTCTTCTACAATGGTACCTATAAGATGAATAGCATCAGTCTATTGAAGAATTATTTCAAGAGAATATAAAATGAACGAAGCAATAAATAATGAATCACTCTTTTTTTTTGTATGGGCGCTTGTTTTGTAAGACTGAGCGTTATTTGAGTGTATATACTCGTCTTTCCATTCTTCCTGGTACTTTTTGGTGATTTGGAGAGTCAACTCCTCAGCCGTGGTGGATTGTTTCAGAGACTGGTTTACACGGTTTGATGTTTCCAAACCTACAGGCTCTACAATATGCGTTCAGAATGTGACTTGAGGTAGACCGTAGAGCATAAATATCAATTTCATGCGGCAATGATTACACCGTATAACATGAAGAATAGTGAATAGAAACGAGAAAGTCGAAATGTACCGAACGCGTATATATATACGGGCGGTGAGCTGTGGGCGGCTATGAATACAGCGTATTGTGTGGTCCCCGTTGAATCGCCTCCAATGTTTCATACACTGTTAACGGCTAATGAGCGAGAACTGCACTAGTGAACCACTATAGGACCGGAAGCCGTGGTCTGTATGGCTTCTCGCTATTTTCATCATTGAGGTTGATAATACTGGTATTATCGAATCAAGCGGTTATAGGTGCGTACAAATTAAACCTTCAGTCAAAGGCCTGGGGCGATGATAACCTTGGTACCATCACTGAAACCCCTTACCCTTACAGATTGGCCGTTTGAAGTTGGGAACAGCTCTAGTTCGTTCATTCACACCACCAACCCCCCCCCCCCCCATCAAAACTTGGTGGTTTTCAAGATACGTAGATTGAGAAAATCGAATAAAAAACAATTCGTCCGTCCGCCGTACGCCGTAAATGTCACATTGGCCAGTTATAGCGTTGTGCCAGAATTACGAAATGTGGTTTACATGTTCGGACCAACCCCAAAATGACCCTTGAAAATTTTCATTACCGTACAACAATGGGAAGGGGTTCAAAAATCTCGAAAAATTCAGATGAAACTGTATAGTTTTTAGTTCACATTTAAAAAGTGTTCAATTTTTAGAATTTTTTCAAGACCATCCGGAGGTTTGTGCGACCAGCCGTTCGTTGGAGCAGATCAAAAGTTGTCGTCAACAAGTGAGTGAGTCATACGTATGCCTGTCGGGTCAATGTTCATATAGGCCCAACTGATTCAAACAGCAGATGGTTTTCAGATATCTAATTAAATAATAATAATTGATATTAATTATTAAAATTTGGATATAACCAAAAATAATAATAATTATTATTGCATAATACTTACTATCAACATAATAACCAACAATAATAATTATTATAACAACCAACAAAAATAATAATAATTATTATTGTTGGTTGTTATAATAATTATTATTGTTGGTTATTATGTTGATAGTAATTATTATTATCAAATAGTGTAAACTAGTATCAATTATTTATACTTACTAGTTTACACTATTTGATAATAATTATTAATAAACAACGATGATTCATAATGATAAAATGATTTTATTCAATCATTTAGCGATCTATACGGAAGGGTGATATGCACAAAGAAGATAATAAACCGTTGTGTCGAAAATTGGCAGAGTTTTATTTCTCAGTATGCAAAGCACTGCACTGCTGACTGCGGTCGATTTCAAAAATAAACTAACATGAAATTTGCAATGGTCAGAAAGGAATAAAACAGATCAGAAATCTGTGAAAACCTTGCGGAAACTTCTACCAAAATCCTTTAGGATAACCCTTGTTCCATAGTCCCGTTTTGTACGCTCTAAGTAGATTGAATCTGTTTACATAGAGATGGTTTGACGCGAATACACTCGTGTTTGGACACACCCAAAACAGGCGAGAGGTACTCGAGGGAACAGGCATAATATTATCATTTAGCATGCAGATTACAATCAGTCGAGTGTTCAAAACGGATGAGGAGACGCAATCAGTGGGAGAACCCCACAGACATGCATTCCAGAGGGAAAAAAGAGAACGGAGTTGGGTGAAAGCGATGAAATCTTGATTTTCTTTGTTCACTGTAAAGCCGAGAAACTATGTATACAAGGTGTAAAAATCAAGGGAAACAGGATGAGTTGAATACGGCGAAGGAACACATCAAAAGGCTTTTCGCTAAATGGCATTTTCTCTAAAAGGGCGAAAGGTGGCTGCAAGTGGAAGGGGATTATCGTACTGGTTACAGGAGGGTTATCGTACAGGAGGGTTTGAGGTTACGAGATGAAATGAAACTGAACTGGAGTGAAGCCACGATAGGAATATACGGTTATGGAACTAGGAGAAGTGAGCATGATAGCTAGTAGAAATTAAAGCAAGTGTTAGGTAATAAAAAGTTAATAAGCACTCTACTATAGTCGTTGCTGAGGTTGCACTCATCTTGTTCAACCTTAGGTCAATTCGTTATCCACACGTACACTTGATAAGTTACACGTAGGGAAACACTATCGTCAATATTCGGTGTCATAGCAATACAGTAAGTGTTGGGGTAGGTACCCATTTTATGTCTAGCTACAAGCTAGTAGGTATCTCAATTATACTCTCCCCTAACTCAGTTCATTTCAATGAGGCACTAATGAGATTTGTGGAGGTATCGACTTTCTCAGGTGAGATTATCTTGTAGTGGAGGATACTAAGTTAGTATGCGTTTGAGTTCCGCTAGCTGACTGAATAGTTAGGTGCGTTTCTCACAACCACACGGTTCAACACTGAATATAAAATACAATTTTAAGAATAAACTTTAAGGAAAAATATTTTTTATTTTTTACATTTTATTTCTTATTTCAATAACAAATATTTCTTAATTTTCTCAAACTTTCTTATTTTTATTTATTTTTTTAATTTATCGTTTCTCATATTTATCTTAAATGTTCTTAATTTTCCTATTTTAACCCAAAATTTCTTAATGTTCTTTAAATTTCCTAATTTTCTTAATTGTCTTAAAATATTTCTTAATTTTTATGGTAACTTTGAAGGATGAACACGAGGAAAATGTTTTTCATTTTTTATATTTTATTTCTTATTTTAATCAATAAAATAAGATGTAGTAAGAAATAACTTGATTATCTGTATAACTGCCGAATATAAATGCTTCATGGCTGTTGACTCCGGCTAATGCCAATTGAAGGAAGAAGAAAACCTTTGCCAAATTGTAAATCTGACGTCAACAGAGTAAATAAAGGAATAAGAGGTTTTGACCTCCTCTATTTATGAAAAAATTGATAATGAAAAAGAAAATTGATAGCTTACTTACCTACTTATTCCTACCTTCGTTAATACCTACTGAGGTAAGATCTTACCTAAGGTGGTACGAGTATTAACGAAGGTAGGGGTAAGTAAGCTATCAATTTACTTTTTCATTATCAAATTTTCATAAATAGAGGAGGTCAAACCCCCCGGCAAGTGATGCTGAACTCAACGTTCGATTTTTGGCCCATTCATGGTTTTGTCATGAAGGGGACGACATGCAATGTCGCAGAAGGTACGTTATCGTTTCATCTATGTTCCAAATTTAAAATTTAAAAACAATTTTCGTGTTCCTTGGGTCTTTTTGAAAAAATTCATTACAGTTATTCGTTTCGCGTGAAATGGAGTCTGTTCGAAAATTCGATTTTGAAATTGGTGTCTGTTTGTCTGTCCTTCAACCACGCAAAAACGGCTCAATGGATCGAACTCTTCTCCCGTATTGAGATGTTTACGTTATCGGGGAAGGACATAGGAGGGTTCTCTCCCGGATCCGATGCATAGGGGTGGGGGTTCATGGGGAAGCCGAAATATAAAAATCCTAAATTCCTTTTGACCCTATTCCTAAATCCTATTTTCTTTTGATACGCTGAAGATTTATTAACAAATATATAATATATCGATCGAGTGGCTATTTTGAGCTCTTAGATAAGAGTGGCAGATGGATCCATCCCGAGTTCTCCCCGTGCGGGACAGGTAACAGAGGTAGATGGACACACCCCGAATTCTGCCCGTCAGCTAGTAGTACACAAACTGCGTTGAGTAGGTATTTATTGTGAACAACCTACTCTATTACGTTCGGAGTGTTGCCACTTCGGAATCATGCAACAGTTGATTAACAATAAATATCCGACCTGACAATGTGTTCGGCCGAAACCGATGTCCCTGGGTTGGTCCCGGGTTACAGTCAACACCCTCATAATGTGAATGAAGTGATACAGAGTAATTTGGGACATAACCGAAATGAGGGGGAGCAGCTGCTCTATGCAAACAAGTTGACATTTATATTTTAAAGGCGGCTTCCCACTTGCCATCTGGGTAGCCGCCGGTTCCACGCTTGAAATCCATTAAACTCCCGTCAATACTATAAACGTGGCAAACCAAAGTAGGTGGTTTATCGCTTGCTCCGTATATGTGGGTCACTGGGAGACAACACCAAGTCCGTCCCCAAACAATTCATCAAATACGAACGAGTTTTTTCTGTTTCAACATTTTAAACTCAACATCGAACAGAAAATCGGTACAAAACACCAATTTAGTGTTTTAAATTAAATTGCGTACGAAAAATGTCCCATTTAGTGAACGTAAAGAGCAACTTCTACTTTAAAATTTCAAGAGAAAGAAACCATTTTACGGGTCGTTAAGCTCGTAGGCTCGCTGCCGTTGCTCATCTCAAAAAGAATCGCCAGGGGTACATTCACTTAAAGGGAAAAGAGTTTCCATCTTCTTCCTCCGCGTTCCTCGCTTTGAAGTTTCCAATTCAATCTAACGCTTCAAACTAAGAAGACGATCCGAAGAAGTTTCTTCATTGTTTAACCGAACCCCGTCCACTTTACCGAGTTGGAGAAAACATCGGAGGAATGCGTGGCGCAAGAGGAAGTATGATTAGCCCTCAGTTTCTGCTACTGTTTGAAATATTGGATAAAAGTTCTGCTACTACATAACAAGCCGAGTCTGAATTTATTGTTTAGATTAATTAAACTAGTTGTTAACAAAATATTTTTAAGCCAAGAAACACGGTCATTTCAATTGAACTGTTTTTTTTAAGCGAATTTTCGAAGAAAATGTAGCTATTGTTCTCGGTCCAATATTTATAATATTTTGAATATATAATAATTTGAAGTTTTTATCTTAATAATATATTTATGTATGTCACATACAGTATGTGTCACTCCGAACGATAACTCTCGATGGAATTAAGATAAAAACTTCAAATTTGCACAAAAAATCTGTCTTAGCAATCGAAGGGCTAAGTTAGTAGATGGGTAGAATTGGGCCACTCTGAAGGGGGGGGGGGGGGGGGGGTTGAGGAGTTGGGGGGGGGGGAATTACTTTAAAATTCCCGAAATAAAACATTTGGACTAGTGCACTTCATTTTAAAGGTTTTTTTGACATTTTATGTCTTTACTCTGGCACATAACTCGAAAAACGTTACACAAAAGCGTTACACGAAATCGTCACGAGAATTTCTGATGATTTTCGCTTACAACCGATTCGTTGCTACGGAACTTTATCTTCGCCAGTTATCATCGTACAAAAATCGTTCACCACTCGTTGGATAGCTCTCGATTTACCTAACCATATTTCGTTAACCACTGCGGAGTGCGTGGCCGACAAGCTGCGGTATGAGCGTGATTGTTTAAATAATAATTATTTAAACACAATTATTGTTATTAATAATTATAATTATAATTAATTATTATCATAATTATTGTTATTTAAAAATTGTTTATCAAATAGTCAAAATATTGTTTACACACAGGTGATCATTCTCAATAATTTATATTGTCTATACGAATGCAAGCTACATAATTTATGATGAACCCTACAATTAAGTATATCTAACAACTACGCTACTGGGGTAGGTGATGTAGCATTGTTCGAAGGTTCTTGAATCACTTCTTTAAAGACATAAAATGTCCCAATGTGTTGCAGACTCGTATGCAAGCATCTAATTCTCGACTGTATCAACAACAGGATGGAGTTGACATTCTTTTGACATTTTCATGTCTTCGCTTTGGCACATAAACTGAAACGGGAAAAATTTGTTTCCTTGATTCACCTTTTCCCTCAGATCACGTCAGAACACAAGCGACAGGCGGGCCACTACGTCAGACGCACCTATGACGCACGAGCGTATGACGTCAGACGGCTGGCAGGATGCCAACTAGTACGTCAAATCCGGATGCCGTAAGAGCTTATGACGTCAGACGGCTAGCCGGAGGCCAACTAGTACGTCAGAGCCTATGACGCACGAGCGTATGACGTCAGACAGCTGGCAGGAGGCCAATACGTCAGAGCCTATGACGCACGAGCGTATGACGTCAGACTGCTGGCAGGAGGTCAACTAGTACGTAACAGCCTATGCCGTAAGAGCCTATGACGTCAGAGGGCTGGCTGGCTAGGTGATCGGGTTTTAATAAGCCTCTGGAATTCCGCGCCTTCATTTTTATGTTTAATTTATCGTAAACATATTTATCATACATGTCTAAATAGGTATGAAAACTATAGTCGAAAGCTCATTGCCCGAAAATTGACTTACATTTGGAATTAGCTACCTTTTTACATACTTTTTTAATTTTTTTTAATGCTGAACACGATGGTGACATTAGAATTGCGATATCTCATTCCGTTCTCAAACTGAAGCACTTGGTAGATGAAGAAACGTGGTTGATACTTGAGATGTTCTTCATGTTAAGTCTGCTCTAATCTGATGGCGGAATGTGATATCGCAATTCTCACTGCACCATCGTGTTCAGCGTTGAAATGTCCAAAAGCTGAGGGGGGTTTTGGGGATGAAGAAACGTGGTTGATACTTGAGATGATCTTCATGGACATTTCTCCCAGTTCTCTAATGGAGACATTTGCTCTTATAACAATGCAGCATGACTGTGGGTTTTTGAGTATCATGCCGCAGGAAAAATCATCTCCTCTCCGTCATGTTGATTCCAATTGATTCCCACCCGTCACCACAGCCAATGATGAAAAAAAGATTCTTTCTTCAGATAAACTCTGATAAGTGAACGAAGACTTGAGCGTTCGAACGGAACACGCACACGCCAATAACGCCTCCCCCCCCCCCCCGCCCGTTGTTTCGTTCAATGACATTCTCAGACGGTCAATAAGGGTCTTAAAATGCAATACATCCCCTCGAGGAGTGCACCCCCTTCGCTCGCTATCTCTTTTACTTACCTGAAAGTAACCACCAGACTTCCAATTGTCTTCAGCCCTCTACCTCATCTCCCGCCCTGACCTCGAATATCTTATCGCTGAACGTGACCTCCCGAAGGAAATCGTGAGCATTTTTCCGAATTCTTCTTGCTCATTCTGTTCTGTTTTGTTTCTTCTTCTTTTTTCTTTCATTTGACGTGTCATGGAGTTTGGAAGGAAGTACCTTTGGGGTTTCGTATGTGGTGGGGAGTCAAGGCGACAGATGTGAGGGACTATGGTAATAGCAACTACGACGCTATGACAACGGAACCTAACAAGAAACGAATATTTTGCTTGTTTAGTTAATTTGCAGTTCAACGATTAAGGGCGGAATTCATAGTCATGACTGGAGTTGGAGGTCGACCTCAAGGAGGCCTGCTCTCCTCGAGTTATTCATACTATGAATTTCATAGTCGTCAAGGTCACGGGCAGTTTTGGTCCTCGAGTCGAGTCGTGACTATGAATTCCGCCCTAAATGTCTAATCCGAGTATTATCATGGTGCTCCGGTACGGTCAAATCAAGAATGCAACACAACGGCGGTTCAAGAGATGACGACGTTGAATTGCTTTTCTGAAGGACACGTTTGCCTTTGACTCTTTCAAGATAAGGACATCACATAGTACCAATACGGAGTTTTATGGTCGCTCAGGTCAAAAAATACGAACAGGTCAAATAAACGTAAAACCGGTTTTCACTCAGTAGTTGCCTCACCCCATATGTGGTGTAATTAGTTTCATTTTCTTTACTGCAGGTGTGGATGACCACCCTGCTTGTTGGATGAGCCCAGTAAAGGCAACCGTTTCTTCGATTTGTTCCATACTCTAAATAGGAGTATGAAGGTCAATACGTTCTTCTATATAAGTTATGAAATGGAGCCAATCAATATTTCGGTGGACCAAGGTTGTAATAGAATGTTTGTGCACAATACCCTTACTTAAGGTCACTACTGTTGCCAGCATGCTTTACGTGAATGTAATTGCTTGAGATGCCTTCTGGTAGACTGAATTATTGTACCAATAGACTTGAAGTTGAATTGCTAAACATTATTAACCCACCGTCAAAGGGACTTGACGGACCTTGATAAGTATTTAGCAGTAACACAGGCGGACGTAGGCAAAAAAGACCGCGTTGGAGATTTTTCCTTGAGCCCTGGAACGAGATTTGATTCACGATCCTTTGACGTCCGGAGCAATTAGTTGCAGCCTATTGTTCTGATTTACTTTCGAAATTTCCATGCGCATGAGGTTTATTACTTTTTTCTATCCAGAATATTTGAGGCAGGCTGTTGGAGAAGTAGTGGTACTGTGATATTGGGTTAGTTCCTTTCTATCGTAAGTTTCCATACTCCTGGGTGCCCAGCGATTGTTCATAATCACGACATTTTATGTTTCCGTTCTGTAGTATGGTATTTTAGAATACCGTTGTTATATAAATTTTTCTGCACCGTATATTTCTTTGCACATAACAGGACAAAATTCACTCTTCAGAAGTAATAGCATCTGAATGGCACAATTGGGAACACCGCAAATATAGTGGTAGAGTGGGATGTCTGACACAAACCAATACTACACTGCACAACGTAAGGGTTCTCTCACTGTTAAATGCCACTACTGAAAGAAATTCAATCCATATTGCTCCCTTTATTGCGTTTCCGTCGACGTATAGTGCGAGTCCTTTGAAGATACAATACGTCCACAAAATTGTCCCATCAATCCGTTTTATGAGTTAAGAGCTGCTCCAGGGAAGGGCAACGAGGTAATAAATTATGTAGGAGCCCATAAAATCACAATATTTTAATTAGCAAACATATTGCACGTAGTCTACGTTTAATTTGTCTTATATAATACTTGCCATCGATCGCAGAGGCTCCTGAGGTTTCGTCCTTCGTTTCATGTTTATGTAGAGCCGATATCAATTTGGTTTTCAACCCGGGAGGATCGTCAATAAATATGTATATTCTTTCCACAGGCAAGAGAGGCATTGTAAGAAAATGGGGGCATTCCTTGAGTCAACCCATTCCCGGCAATACCCCGTTCTCTCTTTGCCGCGAGTTGAGTAAGTAATGCATTTTTCCGCTTCCTTCTGTATTTCCTCTCATATTCTGTTGAATAGCGCCGTTGGAGATGTGTGGCTTAGGGAAAACAGATGACTGTATATGCGAATCATTCATGAGAACCCCCCCAACAATGATTTTTCTTCTGATTTCGTTCTTCTTCCTTCCTTCCCGTTGAGATCAGGTTCATTCTGGGCGTCGTTAAGGTGTCGGTAGAGGATTCTGGGCCCTTATGGGCTACTCCATCTCACTTTGCCCTTTCCACGGCCATGAATCACGAAACTACTTCTAAGCAAACCACGTCACGTTTTCCTTTTCTCGGGCCCACCCCCGTGTCTACATGACAGAGAACTATGCAAATCGCATGGAGGCTTACACTGCATACTTACGTCTTCGATGTAAAACCTCAGAAGGAACAATAGGTTATATGTATTAGCGGAAAATCCACGAAACATCTTTTGGCTACATTCAGCATTTGGCCTGTTTAAGGGCGATGTTTGTTGAAAATACGTCCAATGGCCTCAAAATATCAAGTAAAGGGTACTTAAGTTCTCCCTAACGGTTTAATCTCCTTTCTGTCTAGATCAGATTACTATACGAAATAATTGGAGGGATGTGTGTGTAAAAAATAGTGTGCTCTCCAGTTTTCCCAACTAAATTCCAGGTTGACCAAATGATAATTTTGGTTTGTTCAAAAATTGCTTGTTTACGTTGTGCAGATAATTCCTAGAATCAGAAAATCGAATGTAAGAATCGAGTTCTAAAAATTAGACTCTATACCGTGAACGCAGTATGTTTATAAAATACTAGCCGTTACCCGTGCGTTGCACGGGTCCAAATGCATACGACATCCTGCCAATCACCCCCCCCCCCCCCCCCGTGGTCTCATGAGGCTGTGTACCAAATTTCTGTGATCTTACATCCTCCCAATCATTCCCCATGGTCTCATGAGGCTGTAAGATGCACAGGATGAAAGTTAGAACTGACGTGATGTTTAGAACCAGGGCCAACATTGCTTGACAGCCAACTTTGCTTTGATTCCTGTAGATAGGTAGACTCATATGGATAATTATTACAATCATCACGTCGGAATGCTTGACAACGGGGAGAGGTTATCTGTATCGTCACTAAGGAAAGCCTCGTTCTCGATGTAGGCAGCCGGTATGCGAAACCAAATATCGACAGAAACCATCCCTGCAACTTGCTCATCACTATGAAGCAATCCCTATCAAAATTCGTTCAGCGGTTTGCCCGTCTATAGACCACAAACCAACAGACAAAATTTGAGTTTTATATACCTAGTAGATTTTTGCTAATGTCTATTTTTCCGGAAACACTATATTTTACTGATTTGAGCCTAAAATGCTATGGGTACATTTTCAAATCGATTAAACTACCTAGTATGGTACTAATTATAGCATGACATTTGGTTCATAGATAATAGGTAGGAATACTAAGAATATTTCTCAACGCTCTGTTACAATCTATCACTCAATTCAATTAAGTCGTCTAGTTGGATAGTTTAGAGTTTTGACTATTGAAATGTTGAGTAAAAGGTCGTGACGTGGGAAAGAAAATCTGGCGGAAAGGGAAACAACAAAGGGGCGCGGGAAATTTCACGAAAACCCTGAATAACCGGTTGAGGGGATGAAGGTGGTAAAATCCCCAGCAGTGTAGCTACCGGATGTCGAGGGTTAGAGCGTATAACACGGATCACGCGAATGATAAACCCACCTCGGCAAATATAAACCTACGTTTTTTCATCGAAAAAAGGAGAAAAATAAAACCTCCCACGTCGGGTTACCCTGAGGGGAATTGGTTGACACGATGTGACGGACTGACTTCTTTGATTTCTTGTTGACTAATGAATGTCGGAGGAAGATGACTGGGGGGTTTTTTCCCCCTCGCAAGTTATTTCCCGACAGTGAGACATCGAGTTGCCCATCCGAAGTTTTCAAGGTGAACAGGTGGGCGGGTAAACAGTAGTGAAGGATCCCGAACGGGGTTAATCTATCAGATTTTCACCGAGTCGTAATCTGCCGTTTAGTTAGTGAAACAACTTACCAAAGATCTTACCAACCGTCAACATTTGCGGTGCTTTTGAGCCGCGCTAGATTGGATAGGGAATGACGGGTGCCACGCAAAAGAGAAATATGGCCACTACGCACTAATAAATTAATCCTCTCCATACTCCTTTTTCCCCTCTCGACACGTGAAAAAAACTTGCTGCCCGGATAAATTTTACCCCGTGAATATCCCTCTCATGGTAAATCATGATGAAAAGATAATGTGAAAATCAACGACTCATAAATAAACGTCCCCCTCGGAAATCGGTGCAAAAAAAGATGCTGTTCCATTTTTCCGCCCATTGAGAGAAGGCAGATGTTTCCTCCTAAAAAAAAGTGTTATAGCATTCCAGGGCCTAGAAAGTTCTTTCAGTAGCGTACAGACTTCAGTATGAACCGACTTTTAGTGTCTCAGCACAAATAGCGATATCTTATTCCGTACTCAAACTGGAGCGCTTTGAAGATGAACAAACGTGGTTGTTACTTGAGATGTTCTTCACGGTTCATCTGCTCTAATCTGATAACGGAATTAGATATCGCAATTTTGACTTCAGCATCGTGTTCTGCGTTGAAAAATTCATAAACCGAGGTGTTACTCGGCGAAAAAAGGAAACAAAACATGGTAGGTATGAGACCAGCAAAGTGGAGACATTTTAGGTAAAACCTGTTATTTCTTCGACAATTTGCTCTTAAAGTCATGCTGCATGGCTGAGGATATTTTTATTTATTTTATTTTTTGATATTTTTGGACGCGAGGCGTTTGGAGCCATCTATGTACCAGATTGAGTGAGCAGGCACTGGAATCTGTTTTGACATGAAAATGTCTGGCCTCCACGCAAGTTGGGTGGAGGCCAACGGCCCCTCAGCCGTTGTTGAATATGATTCCATACGACCGTACAACCAATCCGTAACTAAGTAATTGTAACTCCGTCAGTGTGCATCCCACGGTAATCGTTCACCACTTGTTGGAATCGTCAGGTTTTATAGAATATTTTCATGATAACCAGACGCACGTACCTTCAGTGGTAGAAGAACTTGTACAGGATGAAAAAGTGAGGGTAAACAATTTTGTCAGCAAGACAACGACGAGCAACATAAATACAGTGTCCAGAAACCAGGTAAATCCAAGTTTCAGATTTGTCTTCGTTTTGTCTTGTCTGACATATCTATGCAACCGTAAGATACCTATGCATTGGTCTTTAAGATTAATTCAGTCTGTTGGACTGCATCTTGTAACAAACCTGGACTCTATACTGACTGCCTCTTCAAACATCAAACTCTCTCCCCATTACCAATCTTGGTGAGGATCCCTGAGAATAAATCTCGGACTTGCAAAGTTTAGTGATCATGTCATCCACTATCACAGTCAGACGTCTGCGTACGCTGCGTACACGGGAACGAGAAGTGGAAAACTTACAGAAAAACTAGCGTGTCAAGCAAAGACATTTTCATGTCAAGGTTCGAATCTCTCACGAGGGTCTCTCCGTTTTTTTCCAACCAACCACTCCAACATTTTATGTTGTATTCAAACAGAGTATTAGGCATCACGCTGCACACAATATTCTGGTGAAATGGTTTGTTCGTGTTATCAAAATCCATGCTTCGATAAGTTAGAGGGAATTCTGTTAAAGAAACCACGAGAAATAAAGAATACATGGAGCCGTAAGAATATGAAATTACCATGAACGGTGTTCCTCACATCGCAAGTAGCTTTACCGCTTTGTAAGTGCTTTCGTAACAGCGATACTGTCAGCATCTCAGCGACAACGTGAATCAATAACTTGGTATATAATGTAGGGAAACATGAAGTAAAAATCGGACATTGAATAACCACGCCAACCAAAAAAAACCCTATTTTGAAATGATGAAGCACAAAGAAAAGCTTATCTCGTGAGACCAGTGCGGTGTTGGGCGTCACGGGAGCATCCCTGCTCAAGGGTGCAGAAAATTACATCCAGAACGCTTTGCAGAGAAGTGTATGAGATCAATTCTTCATTGTAGTAGGTCAGGAGTTGGGAGGCTACAAAGTGGCAATATCGTCTCGCCTCATTCTGCCGGCTGCTGGTTTCCCTTCAACAAAACGGGTAGTTTCACCCGCGAATCAGTTGATTGAATCAGGCCATGTACTGATCCCAAAGCAACAGCGAACGTTATATTTGTGATAAAAATACAGATTCGTTGTAATTGATTCGTTGACTTGGTCTCGTTGGGAAAAATCTAGTTGAACTAACAAGTTGACACTATTTGTTCATAATGGACACCAGGCTCTAAGGTCATTAGACCAGGCTCTAAGGTCATTAGACACCTGATGGAGCTATACATACATCAGTTGGAGAATAGATGGACTCCGAACCATCCTTAATCAGGGTCACCAAACGGAAGAATTCGTAGTTATATGCGAAGTTTAGTCTTCGGACGACTGTTATACTCAACGTAGTTAAACACAAAGAAGGATAACTTTCTTTTTTAGCACCCCCCCCCCCCCCCAGGCGACGGGATTGTTATTTAGTAATACTTAGCAATATTTCCATTTTAATAGTTTTTTTGTTCAAGTTTCGTCGACAGTGACACCACCAATGACACCAAAACCATTATAATGGGTCCATTCAATCAGATTTTTAAATAAATTTAGATAAATCTTGAGTCACTCACGAGTCCAGAAATGAACAGAATCGTAACCAGAAGGAACTCAACGTTCGGGAACACGCTTTAGGCTGAATTTCGCTTTATTGAAAGGGCTTTGGGTTGAATTCAAGAATAATGAGCAATTAGGGAATTCTTCAATCAGCTGAGGTCTCTCTGAAGCTGAATTCTGTTTCGTTCACGCTACGATGTTGAAATTCGGAATTGAGGATCCGTGGACTGCCGGATATGATTGAGTTGGCTAAGAGCAGTTCCAGTAGGCAAAGTTCTTCTCATTAGATTGGTAGATTATACATTTTCAAATATGGCTGTAATTCACATTAAACGTTAAGATATACTTTTGTTACGTTTACATATAATATATGTAAACGTAACTAAAGTATATAACACTCGTTATCTTAAAGTATACCTACTATACGAGTGAATACGGGCAAATTGGTGTCTCCGAATGAATTGCTTTGCAGGTGGATTTGCTGGTAAAATTGCACGGAACTTGAATAACAAGTGTCTTTAAACTCTCCACCACTCTGGCATTCATTCTGCTAATTGAGCGCCACTAGCACGGATTAAATATTAGGGAGACATCGCAAGGGAGACCCTAGATAAGAAGAAGACAGTGAAAGAAGAATGAGCATTAGTTGAATACCCTCTTCTTCAGGCGGAGTAGCTCCTTAACAGTCAATAGCCCAAAAGACTTTGACAAAGATTGGGGAGGAACAAGAAATTCAACAAGTCGATAACTCAGTTTGGAGGCGGAAAAGGAAGTTGGGGATGAGGTGAAGGAGAAGACCTAACTTGTTGCTTCTTCCTTGTCTGACTCACCCCAAAGACCACTCTTTCCGGGAGTTATGAATCCCTTGGAATGTCTTACATTATTCTTCTTGAATCGGAGACGGCATACATATTTATCTTTCTCGATTTACCTACAATGATCCCCGGTTGGTAAATTTGTCTAAATTCCGATGTATACCTACCTCATGTTTAGACTTGTGGTGCTCCTGCATGACTTTGCAGATCCCAATATTACACATTTGAAACGCTGCGGTCCCTAGAAGCTCAAAGTTGATTCTGTTGAGTATTCAACCCTCTGGAAGGCACCAGTTCTATAACCAAGTTTTTAAGACCGCGTTTTACAACAGTTGTTATTTTGGTTTCTCCTGTTGCTTCTTAATTGATTTATTCTCTCTCAGTCTCCTCCAGTAGTGTTATTAATAAGTGATTATAAGTGTTATTCGACTTGAAAATCTGTCCTGAGATGACCCGTTATAATGGTAATTTTAAATAAAGAAGATTTTATCATCATTCATCATTTATTAATCAATGAAGTTATAAATTAATAAAATAAATAAATTAAGCATGAATAAAGGCCTAACTAAATAGGAAGAAGAACATGGTAAGGGTGAAGAACCAGGTTTTTCAAGTTATATAACTCGGCTCCCTTTAGACCTAGTGACTTGAATCGTTTTAAAGGCACTGAGCGAAATTTCAAGTCAATCCGCGAAGGTGGAGCGGCGGTAGCCTTGACTGTCTGAATAAGGAGAAGGAGAAGAAGAAGAACACGGTAAGGGCAAAAAACCGGGTGTTTGAAGTAATGTAACTCGGCTTCATTTAGACTTATCCACTTGAAAGTTTCAGGGCTTTCTATTATCCACACCAAGTAGACCCTCGCCAAATGTCAAGTTGATCGGCCAAATACGAGCCGAGATATGGATACCTGGAAAACGCGTTACATGACGTCCGTTAATCATACACTCGGTACCGTTCTTCGTTCTACCGCGTTCCTAGAACGGATAAAGCTATTACACAACGCAGTACCAAGAATAATTCGAAAACGATATTAAGGAACGTAACGAAGTTATTTCAGAAAACATCATTCCTTATCCACGTTTCGAATTTCCAGCGGGTCTGCTCGGTTCAACCCGAGAGGGAAACGGATGGCACTGACCATGAAAAAGCTATAAGCTCTAATAATATTACAGCCACGGTGTTCTGTGGCGTCAGTTCGCGTTGCACCAGATTTATGTCACTTCGAGTTTTTGCAATAGTGTAATTGGAGGTTAGACAAGTTAGAGGTGCAGCAGCAAGCAGAGGAAAACTACATCATAATAACGTAAAAATATTTGGACTTCGTTATGTCCTTAATGGTCCGTTTAGTTAAAATACAATGGATTGTTCACCTTATTTTTCCTTTTTTTTCTGTTACACCTTATTTCTGTTCACCTTATTTTTTTTAATTTACAGAGACAATGGTCTCTGTAAATTTAAAAAAATGAACAGAAAAAAAGGAAAAATATTGTATGTACATTATATATTGTGCAATATATTGTATGTACATTATTCCTCATTGACGAAGTAACTCTACAAACTTACTATTTCATTGTATTTCCTCGGGATATCACCATGGTAGGTACATTCCTTTTTAGTGGAAAGCGTTAAAAATGTCAAAATAGTAAATTGTAACTTGCATAAATCATGTGTTGATCATGTCTATGATGAGGCGCGGGCGGATGAGTCGTCTGTACGTCGGGGGTTGCAAGCTTTGTGCCACAAATGGATTAGAGTGTCTAGCGTATCGCCTTTCAAATTTGGTCATTTCCCCAATTAGGATTTCTGTAGGTGATTTCAACTGAAGGTGAGGGCTTAATACTCCCAGAACGAACATTTCTGACCAAGGCGAGACTAGATGACGGGTGTCAAGATGACGCACGTAGTCACCCGATCATAATTACGGGTATGTCGCCAGGGTGTCTAGATTCAACTGGTAGGATGATAGTTCAAGCGTAGTCAGATTGAATTGAAATTGTTCTGAGAACTCTAGACGTGAGTTACTACGACATTGGCCGCCGTCTCCACCTCAAACGGCGAATTCAAAACCAGAGGCAAATGCGGTAAACGGAGGGCGCGAAAATCACATCAAAGACATTGGATTTCTGGGATGGAAGAGAATAGGTTTCACATCTTCATGTCAGCCATGCAGTGGATCGCGAGCACAGTCTGTTTGTGTTCTAGTTTGCTGTTGAAACTGTTCATCTTCTTGTGAAACCTCAAGAGCCATTGCAACTCCCAGTTGACACCGAGGTAATCCGAGATTTTCTCAGGACGTTTCCTTGTGTTCTGCCAAATACCCATGACATTGCACTTTATTGGAAATTAGTTTTCTTCGATGAAGACCTCTAGGTACTTCTAATAAGTTTGTAGGTACCTATCTCGGAGATTTGGAGGTTTGAAGTTTTTTAAAGTTTAAAATGTTTTATCGTCATCATAATTCTTTTTATACCTTCATGAGTTAATACATAGGTAATGTTCTATTTTCCAGCTTGATAATGTGGTAAGGTAAATAAAAGTATTTGCAACGTTTTTAATAGATAAATTGATGTTACTAATTTTCAATCCCTATACCCTACCCTAAATGATTATATTAGTTTGGCATTGGATTTACCATGCTGTTAAATTGGTATTAATATCGTTGTCTGCAAGAGGGGGATATACTTTTGTGACCCTCTCTCATTCGCTCTGATACGCTACGCTCAACAAGCCTGTCTGTGAATAAAACTCTCTCGTTCCTGCATTTTCCTAAATATTCCGTCAGTATCAAGATTGAAGACGTAGTGCGTGTGTACATATATATATTTATCGCTGTCAACTACTGCTGTGGGTAAGTTTGAACATTTGATTTATAACATTTCCGTCACGAAGCTCACTCAGCCCCTTCAGAAATGTTTCCCGGAATACACTTGATACAAGAAAAGCAAAAAATCAGAAAACCATGATCTATGCAAATCTCGAAATACCAGCAACAAAAACTTCGACTACTACGATATTAACTAATTTCCTACATAACAAAGTTATCAGAACGATATCATCAAATTTTAAACGCGATAGTTTCAGGGTACGTGATCAAAAATGTGTGGCAATACCTATCAATCAGCACAAAGCCTGAAAACCTGAACGATGTAATGTCGACTTTTAACAACATTTCAGCTCTTGATCAGTGAAACCCGATTGGCTTAAACTACCGAACTCGTTTCGATACCTTTGGATTCGTCATTGAATGTCTTCCTAGATACCTTTTACTTAGACACTATACCTTTTTACCAATAATTACATTGATGATATACCTGTTCTTAGATCTACTGTTTGCTATGGCGTGTTCAACACATTCAACATAACATAATTGAATACGGAAAATTCTGGGGCATTGCCCGGGGAAAATGTAATAAAACTCAAAGTAAGAATAAAACCAAACGGTTCCCCTTGGCAGTAGGTGGGTTTACCCTGAACAGAGCCTCAGAAAAACTAAGCCCTTCAGAGCCCGTGATGTCACAATAGTACTAGCCCACTATGGAGTTCCTCTTTCAATATTAAAACGCATGACAAGTAGGACGGCAGGAGAAAGGGGAGGGTAAGAGACACATCTATTGTTGTACGGAGCCCTATATATACAGCACAAAAAGGCTAAAACCCCCCCAGGGCCCTTTCCTTCCTGTATTTTGTTTAAACTATTACATTCTGTTTTCTCTTTTTATTTGCCTCTCTTATTTCTCCGTTCTTGTACCGTTGACGCAAGTCCCTAATGACGTGTTTACTGTCCGCACCAAAACAGTAAAAATTAACCCCCCCCTCCCCCCGAAAGCTTTATTTTCCTTTATTGCAAAGGAGAGCGCACCTGGCGAGGTTCTTCTCGAACCACCTGGACGACACATTTAATCTTTTTCTTAGCAAGACTGAAGAAGGAAATACAACTGAAATTGAAAAGATTGGAGAGCGTGTAATAGTACCTGTCTGACAGTACCTACTATCTGAGGCAAAGGATGAAATAAGGATCAACAAAAAAGGCTTCCCTTAAGTCTTCAGAAAATTATCACTACTTGTACATGGTTCATTCAGATTAACGTATGTGCCGAGGTAATGGAAAGTAGGTGAGGTCATGATGATACCAAAACCAGGAGAGCCTAGTGATGACAAGAAACCGATTTATCATATCCAAGCTTTTCAAAAAGTTACTCCTCAAAAGGCTGAAACCTATTATAGATGAGAGAAACCTCAGTTCCTCACATCACTTTGGATTTAGAGATAGCACCACTATAGAGCATGTACACAGGATCATCAATTCAATTGAATAGGGTACTCATTCAAAGAAATGAAAATGTGTTCCCCGTCTTTCTAAATATCTCAGAAGCATTTGATGAAGTGTGGCACCAAGAATTACATATAAAACAGCGAAGGCACCTTCTGGCTCAATTCTTCCAAATTTTTCAAATTTTGAATCCTCTCAGATGGATTAATCAGAGCAGAATATGATGAGGAGTATTCTCAACTGAGTAAAGTAAATGGAGGTGTTCCATAAGGCGGTGGCCCCGTCCTATATGAACTATACTCAAGAAATCTACAGCAAAGCTCTAAGGAAACTACTTGATAACTGCGGTGACATACGGAACAGAAAAATAAATTTGGAGTGATTGTGTTGTGGACATAGACGTAGGTACGTTGGTAGTGACCTGTAGAGTGTCCTGTAGAGTGACCTGTAGAGTGATAGACCACAAAAAATGCTCTAAAGTATAATAATTAGAAATCATGTTGTAATAATAAGTATTCATAAATAATAATATTCTAATAATAAATTAGAAACAAGTTGTAAGACATTATGGTGCAACTGTGATAAAAAAGAAACAATTATTTATTTGAAGAAAGAAAATCCAATTATTTAGTGTAATGATGGGAATCACGAGAACGGTGATTTATTGTAGAAAATTACAAACCGATGAGGACGAATTTTCAACGTGTTTAAAAAACAGCCTACAAATTGAAGCCTGATGACGACTAAAGAGAAGCCGAAACGAATCTTTCGGTCATTTAATTGAGACACAATTTAATTGAAGCGCCTTGATTCATCAACTGGTTCCCAACTCACCATTCTTTACGCGAAAGACAATCACAGCTTTGGAAATAACGACAGTGCGAAACCCCTTGCAAGCGGTTTGCTGTGGCTTCAACTCATACAAGACTTGACAACGGGGATGACCCTTCGTTTCCCCGGCTTTCGATTCGAACTTGAACAAACTCTCGCGGCTTGAAGAGTTCGCTTCTTTTTTTCAATCACACCAGGACAAGGCGGCAAACAGGACAATTGTAGAGGGAAACTCCCCTCCAGCCGATTCCACAGGACAAAAGCCCGGAGGGGTCCCCAAAGAATATCTTTAAACAGTAGCAAGACAAATACCTTACCCGTTCAATTCCAAAATCAGTTATTTTGGTCCACTTGCTAGGAAGTAACTTGTGCGTTTTCCGTTACAAAAATATGCTTACCAGTAATGAGTGATGAGTATAATTAAATTCGTCCGTATTGAAGGAGTAGAAAATATTATGGAATTAAAATCCCTGATGTGTATAGTTGGTCACTTAGTTGGTACAAAAATTACTCAGGCATGTTGCGAATTACCACGGAACTAAGTTCGAAACCAATTGTTAGAAAAATCGCGTAACAATTGTTCATTTCTCCGCGTGAAAGTAATTCCCCCGCAAAAAAAAAAAAAAAAAAAAAAACATCACTATGATTAAGAAGGTGGTTTCAGGAAGTTCATTTGAGGAAGTTTTGGTTGTTCTAATTTTAGCATAATGAAGACACTTTCATTTGTGCGGGGCTTTAGAAGTTTGCTGAAGAGAAATGTGTGATATCACGTTATGAAACCGGAAGGGGCGAAAAATGGAATTTTCTCCACGTTCCGTTGAGGTTTTATACAGGATTCGTGGGTACCGGACCAGAGAGAGCGGATGTCAAAGAAGAATTAAAAGAAAAAGAAAGCCAAAGGAAATGACACAGGTGTGGTAAGAGTAGATGAGTGTTGAGCTGGTGAAAGAGAAAGAAAGCGAACAGAGCCTCAGAGGGAGAATTCTAGAAAAGAGGAAAAACTGATACCATAGTGAATGAAACCCTTACCTATTTTGTTCCAGAATGGAATCATTCAATTAGAAGGCCTTGTAAGTTTGGCCCACGAAAATTGGCATCGCAATAAGTTGTGGAGGATTAGAAATTGCCGGAATGAGTCAGGAATCGTATGTGAAGGGCTGAGGGGAAGACCTCAGTCCATTAAAGCTGATTTTGAGAAAATCAGCTGTGAAGGGCTGAGGGGAAGACCTTAGTCCATAAAAGCTGATTTTGAGAAAATCAGCAATCCATAGTTTTCCTACTCATAACATAGTTCCAGCGCTAGGAAAAAATTACCTAAAATCCACAGTCATGCAGCATGGCTATAAGAGCGAATTTTCGAAGAATTGATTGGTTTTATGTAAAATGTCTCCATTAAAGAACATGATGTCCACTACCTTCAAGTAGTAACAGATCCAAATTAAATGGACTTTTGACTAGTCCAGTGAGGCTGTCGAGCATGTGTGACCTACAAGTGTTGTAGCGTGGGCAAAGGAAAATAAGGTGCTCGAAATCCTCTGTTTTACCACAAAAATCGCACGCACTATCACTGGATTGACCTATTTTGTGGAGGTAGGACTTGCAGATACCATGGCGGCTTCTCAACCGAGACAGCGTAGAGTAAAAGCTCTTCTCTTTTACGCCCATTGTCAGGTACCACGGGGACCTCGGGACGGACGGGAATATATCCCTGTGTCGGTAGGCATTATGGTATTTTTGCCATCGTTCGTGCAGCTGAGTTCTGAACCGAGGTTTGAAATCAGTGTAGGGTAAAGTGATTGTGGTGGTGTCCCCAAAGAGGACTCCATTTTTCGCTAGGTGGTCCGCAGTCTCATTTCCTTTTATTCCGATGTGTGATTTGATCCAAATGAATTTCACATTTATATCACGACGTGCCAGCAATTTATATCACGACCTATTGCAATTCTCACGTCACGATCGTATTCAGCGTGTAAAAACCTTTAAAGTGCGGTGTCACTTGTCAGACTGTCATTTTTTGGGTGCCCCCCCCCCCCCCCCCCCAACAACGTTCCAAAACCCCTCTCTGCTCATGGACATGCTCATGATTAAGGCATGTTATAGTACTCTCAAACTGCTACTAGATGGTCTCTCAAGCTCATTTTGAGGTAAAACTGGACTGAGGTCGTTTTATCCCTGAGCCCTTCATGTAGCAGAAAATGTGGAGTAATGTGTGACTCTGTGAGAGATCCTTGTACCTGAAGTTGGGGAACTGAAAACAATTACCTTTTTTATTGTTTTTATTTTATACTACTGAAACGAATTCGAAGGTATTCTCCTAGAAAACTGCAGGTTGGAGTCATTCAATTAGGACTTTCCACTCATCAGTTTGGGTGGAGATCCTTCATTGTACGCCGGTCCTTTCCGCTCTGGCGGAACTTCTGCCTCCGACAGACTGGAAGACGTGGAAAAAGCCTGACGTTCTGGTATTGGACAGTATTTTCGTTGTTTTCTTAATCAACATGGATATATTTCGAGGGGTCAGGCCGAAGTTAGGGTTACGCTGACAGAAAAATTTTCTGTGACTGTTCAAACATTTAATGTTTGAACAGTCACAGCGTATTTCTCCTTACTTCAAGACTGTTGGAAATTGGACGGTATGGACTAGACGAGCAAACTATCATAACTTCAATTTGGACATGCCAAATCGTAGCTAATTTAGTACGTTGAGTAGCCTTGAATAGATTTTATTCTGAAAACAATGAAATGGAAACTTGTACATCTTCGTATGCAGACTCACTATAAGAATTCAGTCAACGCTTCAGAGCATTGCGCACACGAACATTGATATCTCGTACTAGAGTAATTAATGCGCAAGATCAGATTTGTTTGATAACAAAGTTTCTCCTCACAACAAAAGAGTGAGAACTGAGGTAAAGGACTTAGTAGAGTAAAAATATGTTCAAAACGACGAGTCCATTATCCCGCTAAAAGCTTCGAGGTAATTCATTTGTTAGAGGTTGAAAGAGGACTAATTAATGAGGTATTCCTTCCCAAAATTATTCGTTCCTACGCTCGAAAAACTCACTTCCGTAAATAGTGGATTACATATTCCAAAGGATACTTTGCTTTGAAAGGAACTTTGGTTCATAGTAATTCAACCATTTACGTGGTGCTTCGTCTACTTGTTAGTTGGGGTCGTTGGCCATGGCAGAAGTCCTCAATAGAAACTTAATAACATCTAACCGAGATGGAGTACGGTACGTACCCTGGTTCCAGGATTTTAAGCGTCAGACTTCCGCATGTACTTTGGATCACCCAATCCGAAAGTCTAAAGTCTAAAGAGCGCAGGGAAGTGAGGAGTTGAAAATGGGTGCCAATATCCTTTCTGCTACAAGTTATTAAGGATTGCACCGTTGATGTAGCACAAGGTGACTAGAGATGGAGAAGAAACTCAGCAACACTACCAATTACCTACCACGATCCAGAATCCATCAACGGAACCGACGAGGTAACATTCCCCATCACGAACGGGAAAAATGAGCTCTTATTGACCCTTTAGACCGAAGATGGGGTGATGAGGGGGCAATGGGGTTGCCTTGGTGAAGAGGAAGTTGATTGAGAAGGAGAAGTGATTCGACGATCTATCGGAGGTTCTCTTCCTCTTGAAAGATGCGATGAGCGGAAAGAAACGCTTGGCTTTTTAGCTTTTTGCTCTAATATCAAGGTTATCGAGACCGGAGATTTTACACCTAAATTGACCGAAAGGAAGCCATTTCAACCCCTTTCCAATATTTCGCCCTCTCTTTAAACCGGAAGTAATATTGTGCTGTAGAAAAGCTGCTTAAAGCGTGGTTTTATACTTGAGTGAGAAAATAACTGTGTCGGGGTAAGTACACCATTTACCTCGAAAATTCGCAGAAAATAGGCTCAAGATTGAGATTTGTAGAAAGGATGATTTGACACATTGATAGAAAGATTAGATTTTTTTTTTTTTTGGCATAAGATTGCTTCATACAGCCATTTACATATGTACATGAGTTACATCTTATTAAACATCATACAAAAAACAGTTCACTTTTGCATAGGTATACGGTCGACTATTATTGTTGTATAATTAAAAGGGTAGAGTAATAGCTCACTAAGTTCAGCAAACAATGTCTCCCGCTGCCTCTCACATTTTTTGCACACATGCCTCACCAGTAACACATGCCTCAAGTTGTCGACTTCACCGCACACATCGCACTGGTCTGACTATTCCTGTCCAATCTTATGGAGATATACTTTGCATATGCCATGGCCCGTCTGCAGCCTTGATATAGTTGAGTAGAATCTCTTGTCTAGTCCTGCTGTCTCAGATCTCCATGGTCCACCAGTAATAATTGGGAAGATGGATCTATAAATTCATCCTGCAGGATAATGATCGTGGTACTCCTGCCTCTCGTCATTGCCGTTTTGAAGTGGGCGTACATATCCGTGTATGGTAACAATGTATTGCATCCGTCCTGACAGCAGCATCCCAGTTTCGCTGCCCGATCAACGTTTTCATTGCCCTTGACTCCGATGTGCGCCTTCACCCAAACCAATTTCACCCTCATACCCTCGCTCCTCAGCCCAAAGATGCTTCGCTCCAATTGATCACGTCGGGATGAGGACTTAGATAAGGCCTTATGAATTTTGAAGGTTCTGTAGTACGCTCCTGGAATCCGAGACAATCAGCACAGTTTTGAGTGGAATCTCTATTCGCTCGACGTACTCCAAGGCTGTATCAATGGCAATTAGCTCTGTTGTAAATGTTAGATGTTAATTAGATGGCAGTTAGCTCTGTTGTAGATGTTAATACACATTAAGAGAGGCCAATATGTCCACCCATTGAGGGTTTTCATTGATATTATCAAAAGGTGTAGCCGTACACCAGGTACTAAATTAGTGTAATAAATTCTCAAATCCCTCGGCAGGACTCGAAGTGCTTTCCGATAAAACGGGAATTCATTCAAACACAGTCTACTACGAGATCCAGTACGGGAGTTGATATTCCGCGAATGTTCTCGTATCATCAAAACCATTAAACTTCCGCCCGCTTCTCTTTGTAAGTAGGGAAGGTAAGGTACACAATTTTATCTCAAAAGAATCCCCCAGTTTATAATATTAAGTGAGTTTTTTTTTCTTCTCTCCATTTCAAAGGAGCTTTTAGAATATTGATTCTATTTTTGCTCGATGGAACAACCTTTTCAATTTAAAGTTCGACGGGATGCACTCCGTCAACAGGCCGTGTTTGCGTCGAACTTTTCTTCCTTCGGAAATATGTTCGACGCAGCGGACTCTTTCGAATACATCAAGTGATTTCTCGTTATCCATCTTGTGCCAAAATCTAGGGCATAATTGAGTCGGAAAAGATTTTCACGAACATTTGTAATTAGTATGTAGTTTCTATGTAGTTACAGACCTGTAAAAACTACCGCTATCATAAATTAGGAGTCTATATGGGTCGTTTCAAAATTATGGGTCATTCCCTGTCACACAGCTCTTGTGCCTACAGTTTTTTTTCCCCCCATAGAAATTCCATTTTTTTAGGGAAGACATGATAGAGACATGATAGTACGGCCACTAAATGAACCAACTAATTTGAGGTCAAAAAGTGTATTAGTTTCATAACTAAAATGAGTTAATTACCCCATTTTCTCTTTCTCTCTACTCATGTCACAAGGGGTAGGTAAGGAATTTTCCAGATTTTTAGGTTCCCAAAAACCCATGTTTTATTACTGACCAAAACCTTTTTAGCTGCGGGATAGTCTCTTCTACAATAATATCTTAGGGAAAAAAGGAAATTTCATCATTTACATAATAGGTAAATACATATTATGTATTTACCTGGTTTTATGTCTGTCACACAGTTTTTTCTCTCTCCCTCCAATCTTTTGAAGTCACCCCCTCAGAACCCCTAGAATAGGATGTTTCCTGTTGTGAAAAATCCAAGGCAATACTGCTTCAATATACGAGTAGCTGCCAGAGCTGCCAGAGATGTTGTGTGTCATTTTCATCCAAAGCCATTAGAAGCTTTCAAGAAGTAAACAAGTGAGGATTTCTCAACAGTATTTTAATACTTTCTCTCTCCATACAGCCACCTCATCAATAATTGATGAGTTACCATAATTATTATGGTAACTACTTAATAATTAAGTAGTTAACTAATTATTAGTTAAATAATAATCAATTATTGTGAATACTACTGTCATGGTGTTGTGTTTATTATTTTTATAACAAAAATCACCAACCTCTGTGCTGCATGACATGATAACCTCCAAAACTTCTTTCCCTACAACTGATTGAAACATTTGGATTTATAGGGAGAGCGAATAGATTGTAGGGAGATGCTAAGAAACAGTGCTCGAAACTGTAATTCTACTGTGGAGATCGTTTTCTTGTTCTGAAATATAATTTCAAAGTTCGAATTTCCATTGTTTTCTCTCTCCCTACAAACCCTACAAACTTAAATTTTTCAAAATTCCATATTTCCCAAACAATCCAATAAAGTGTGTGCGCGCTAAAGGAACTTGGTAAGAAACCCACATAGATAAACAATATGAAAAAAAAGCACCAAAAACATGGTTTTGTTCACACAAAAAAGTTGAGCTGGAAATGATCTATAATTTTGAAAAGACCCATATATCCTGGTTCTAAGTGTAAAGTAAGTTTATTTTGATTCACTACTGTCTACGTCGGGCTTCTGTAAAATCACGCCCGGCGTTTCTGTCCCGAGCCAGAACCATCACTTCTTGCCTCGTACTCATCGCCTCGACTCATCATCGCCTTCCACGTCTACCCCGCTTGGACGTGAATTACCGAATAAGAGATAAGTGATAACCAGCACAAGTTTTACCTCACTTAATTCTGAAGAATTAGGCAGGTTTCACGATGAGCGCAGAAATAATGCAAAGAAAAACTAAATACCCAAATGAAACGGATGAGGTACCTTACAGTGAAGTTAGTTCTAGAACTCTGGTGTCGTTAGCAAGTTGCTGATCGGTATTCATGACTAGTGTTGCACCCAGTATTAGTACTTAGCTAGCTCGGGGGCGATATAATCGTTGAAGGAGCTTCAAAGGAATTACGTTATCGAACTTTCCTCTTAGGAAGAATACCGCCGTTCAAGTTAGAATTCCATGGCAACCTTCGATTATGAGGACATTTACCTCCCTGATTACCGAGGCCTGTAACAAAGGCTCAGTTGGCTTTTTCCTAGTATTCGCCGATCGCTGGAATACTGTCCCTTTGGGTCTCAGCAAAGACTTCCCGATCGTAAATGGTCTTTGTTAACTTCCCCTGATTGGCCCCTGGGATCTTCCTTTTTTATTACAATTGCTCGATTTAATTGCACTCGATTCATATTGCGTCAACTCTGTCATTTGAATTTTAAAGGTTTTGCAATAAGACATGAAGATTATTGTATCCAGAGACTATCTCAAGACAGAATCCTAGAAAATGATGGATGAAATCGGTTTGCTGTAAGGTGGTGAGACGGTTGGATTTATGTAAACATTGGTAGGAATGAATGAATGAATGAATAATGTTTATTCGATGAATAATGAAAGTAAATACAACCGGAAATAAATAAACACAAAAAATAATATTGAAAAAAAAAAAATTAATCTGTACTATAGATTTCACTTTGAATAATAATGGTCAACTGTAGGCAATGCATGTGTTGTTGAGCATGAGTCTCAAGCCTACTAAATGACTAGCACTAGGTTAATTAAATTAACACTGGTTACAAATTAAATTATTTTCAGAACAGCACTTTTTCTTCTAAAAAATTCGTATATAAATTCGCTACTATAATATTCAGAAATGAAATTGATGCAATATAATATATATTTAATATATGTGTACGGTAATGATGACCTGCCTCTATATCGACCAGGGAAGGATGCTTATGAAAATACAGAGCAATCCTTTGGCAATCACTGGTTTTAGTGTAAAAATCGTAGCCTCGTCGTACAAATCGTATGATGGGAATCTTCGATGCTTTCCCAATAAGACCTTCAACAAACCTCTGTGCAAATTTCAAGTTTTTTCAGTCTCGATGCGACACAGCCTCCCCATACCACTATGGCATATTGCAGAACAGACTGAACTAATCCTAAATACAACATGTTTAATCGAGGAAAGTCAATAACCGATCTGGGATTATACAAAATGAATGAATATTTCTTGAATATAAGTAACATGATCATCCCAATTCAGCCTCTCATCGATCATGACTCCTTTAGAAATATTTATAGCTTTTGACCCGCGACAGAGTGGGACAGGAACAGCTGAGGACTGAACAATCTCCACTGTGCATCATACCATTCAAAGTTTCATCCCGGACTCCATTAATGTGATTTACTAAATCGAAAAGCACGTATTCTACGTTCCGGAGTTGGACCGATGAGACAACTTGAATATTCCTGCTCAAACATGAATCCGCTGAACCCCTCCAATCATAAATACATCAGAGTAATTCATCTACCCCAGTCCTGTAACATAGATCAGCTTTCTGGGATTCGTCCCCTGAGAGGGAACGCCCTCGGCCCAATGAGAGGCTGAAGGCCTTCCATCTAATGATCAGTGCAATTAATTAAACATTCAGACCAAGTCGGCTTACACTGGTCTTAGGTGGCCTTAACTTGATTGGTCTCCTAGAATCTACCTTTTATTATCGCCCGTCACGATATTATTGCACATGCGGTATGCAAACTCCCTCTCGACTAATCAACATATAGATGCAAGTTATAGGGGTATTGATTGCATTCAATACATAACTGCTCTCGTATGCCTGACCATCGCATTTAGATTACTAACCCTCGCATACCCTACCCCCCCACCACCACCACAAACAACATCCGAGGCTTTTTGAAATAAATATGACTACCTCGTCAACACCAAATTCACATTTACATTCAATCTTCTGAAAAGTAACCCTCTCACCGTGGCAGGGCACATGCAACAACGGATTGGACACTTTTCTTTTCTTTTCTTTTCTCCGTGGAGCGGAGCCCGCTGTCAATTAATTTAATGATCCCAAAAAAAGAGGGGGAAAAATGACTACACGATAACACCCTGAATGGGAACTTTTTGGCTCACAGAGCCCACAATTAGGGTTTCGTTTTTCGGAAGGGTGTCAGAGGTTGGAATCATTGGATTTGGAATATCGAGCCGCCGACGTGATGGGAGCCAAGTTGTTAGTCGCTGATGATTAATACGATTTTCAACGCGAATTTGTTAAGCGCGCATACAAACAGATTGGGAGTTGATTTACGGTATAGAACGTACAGATAAAGGAGTCAGATGTATGAATTATTATCGAAATTAATAGTAATTGTAATGCAATATCGAAAGGGATAATTATTGGTTTGATGTTCATTGATAGCCAAAAACCTTTCATGTCCAAAGAGACGTACAGTAACTTTCAATGCTGAGTAAAGGAAATGATTTGTATTGGAACGTACGTTTGGCATCTACACATGCAATTACAAAGTATCTTATGACCTTCCTCATTAACTGCCGACTCATGCAAGGACAATCACCAATAATACCCGGGCATGGGTGAATCCAGCGGAAATTGACGGAGCAAAATCCAAGCCGACCCAATTGTGGTATGCCTAGTGATGAAATGCCACCTTACTACCGCTTTGAAAGAAAATTCCACATCCTCTTTCCCGAAAGGTAGGCATGGAAAAAACAAAAACGGAGAGACCCTCGTGAGAGTCCCCAAATTTGACATGAAAAGTCTTTGCTTGACACTCTAGTTTTTCTGTAAGTTTTCCACTTATCCACGTTCCCGTACACGCAGTGTACGCAGACGTCAAAGGTTATTTCGAGAAAATCGTGTTTTCTTTATTGGAAACCTCAATTTTTTCTGCTGTCCCACTTTTTTTAAAACGTTTCATCACAGTTTTGAATTCAGCATTAAATTTTCTCGAAGTCTAATGTACTCACAATGTTCACAAGTTTCTTTTTAGACCGCAATAACAGATCAAGAAATAAAAATTTTAAAAAACGGGTTGTTAGCGACAAAGTTTCGAGGATCGCTAATTTTCCAAAAAACATCCTGCCAGCTGCCGAATCTTAGAAAAGTTGTGAAATTTAATTACCTTTCCAACGGTAGACTCAAATCTGCAGTTATCTCTGAATTTCGGAATGCAATTGGAATGGGAAGGGGAAAAAATGATGTCATGCTTATTTTGTTGGATCTTATCTCCAATAAATTTACTCGTAATTTATTTTTCATGTCAATTGCAAAGATATCTACTAGGGAGATGATTGAAACCTAACAGAACGTGAGGAACGTCTGGCATGATGTAAGTTTTTGTTTACTTCTTATGGAGTATGTTCGCATTACTGTTTGTTTACCTCATGTCTCGCATTCCGCCTACTTTGTGTTGTGAATAATAAATTTCTGGAATTTGTCGATATATTTTGGTTGAAGTTGACTGAGTCAAGATGTTTCATTGAAAAATCGAGACTCAAATGACAGTCTCATTAAAGTCGCATCACTTCAAACTCTCTTATCTCATGTTTTGGAAAATCTTTTTTCAGAAAAATTGGTCCGCGGAAGTTTTTTTTGTACAAGATCAAGAAGATCAAATTATTAAAAATCAGCTAAACCCAATACATCCGAGCTTTGACAAACTATTCTCGATCCGGGAGCGCTAAAGAATCTCTACGTCATTTATATGACTTCCATAAAAACATAAGAACTGAATTTATTGCTCATTAAAGAACGGAGAAACAGCGTTTGAGTGATGAAATGGAGTTACGGTCCCGGGCGATTGGCCACGTTGAAAATTTTATTATTGACAATTCGTCGGTCGACGAGATCTTGGGAGCGAATTCGTATGAAATTCTTTTCAACACTCAGTCAAAAATGTATTTGAAAATGCATTTCGCACGAAAGCAGCTATGATCAAATATTGAAGGGTCGACTTCACCATTTTGCCACGCTTCTGCGGTGAGTGCGACATCATTTAGAAAACAACTTTTTGTAACAACGGTATTTACGGTAGTACAGTGTTCGATCTTTGAATTTGTGGTTGTGACTCGATTTCTTACGATTGAACTCACCACTAATACGTACATCTGTGAACATAAAATAAGGGAACCAACCTAATGGATCAGAAGATTTTATCATAATATGATAAAATAGTCTGATCCATTACATTGATTCCCTTACATATTATGTTGTAGAGACTCTTTTAATTTCTCTGGTATTTCCATGTAAATGGCTTTATCGAGATCTCCATTCTGGCATGCAGTCATAACGTCAAGTTGGTGAATTTTCTTTTTTTTCGACTGCAATTGCAACCATTGTGCGAGCATTACTTAGTCGAATCACAGGAGAGAATGATTCGACAAAGTCTACGCCGGGGCGTTGAGTGAATCCTCTGGCTACCAGATGAGCTTTTGTATTGGCTGTAATTGGTTTTTTGGCTCCAAGCCAAAGTATAATTTGTACATTAATTCAAATAAATTCGTAGATTCATACTGAGAGGGGCATGTAGATTGTTTTACTTCCTATGTACCTATGTACCGTTCAATATTCCATTTGGTACAATAATAGTACATATTCACTTTCTTGGTTTTGACAATCATCGTAATGTGATACCTATAATTTTATTGAAACCAAGAGGTAATAAAGGGTAATATTAAATAAATTTATTGAATAAATTATAATACATTTATAATAAATTTCATCACGTTTTCTCAAATGAAACTGATGTTTACAGAATATAATATATGTAATATCTATCTCGAGCTACGTAGAGCGATTTCAATCGGGTGGCCGTGATTTGGCCTATCACAGCGTTTGTTGTTTCAGTTCATCATTCATCTTCACATTTCCAGGTCTCTTAACTTGTACTAATAATCGCATCCATAATATGCAGTCATACGAGTTAGTTGGCTGGAAAAATGGCCGAGCCCATTTTCTTTGATCATAAACCACATAAATATGACCGTTTCGATCATGTAAGACAATGTACTTATTTGTGCGTGATACGAGGGGCCGTTTCTGATTCATCCACAGAAATCCAATTCAAAAACATATGCAGCAGTAAGTGTGTGCATTTTCAGAATTGCGAAACCGTTGTTCGAAATTGTAGATCATTTAAGCACCACACAGGAAATGGTTGTAAGCCTACGTAATGGGATGTAAAGTAGGTATAAGTGAAGTCTATGCGGCATTACTAAGTCTCCTTGTTACCTGATATCCATAGTCTTGAAATCCAAAGATTTGTATAGCTATTGTATAGTGTCATTTAGGACCTCGTTACGCCAAAGAAGTTGCTTGTTTTCTCTGAAAAATGTCTCTTATATTTTAGCTCGCAAGAACTGATTCGACGAACAATTCCTCAAAATCAACAGAAAAAATATGTTTCTAAACTTCGCCCCTCATTACCGCTCCTTCTAATTTGTAATAATAAACTTCCGAAAGTGGCAGCCGAGGCAAACAGCGTCAAAAGTATTGAATTCACCAGAGACAGAAAAAAAAGTTGAACGAACTGTGGAATTAGATCGAGAGAGGTTTTATCGAAGCAGTACTCAAAGGCTAATCCCACCAGAGAATGGAGGTATAATTAATTCTTCGCAAACCTCCCTTGAGCGAGGCTGCCTCAGTATAATGAGTTATCATTCTAGGGACGGAACCTTCCGTAATTCCTTCGAGTTCGTAGTTTGCTCTTCAAAAACACGAGAATGGAAGTTGGAAGACGTGCCCGCCTTTTGGCAGACACATTCATCTCAATTTCTGCACTCGATCCTGCGTGGGATGGGGTTTTCATGTATTAGATTAGAAACCAAACTTCAGACCTCAGCAACTTTTTCACAACGGGGGCACCGGTCTTATTCCGCCTCGAATCTGTACGTTCTTTGAACTTATGCATTCAACATACCGTCAACGATGAGACTAGGGACCATTTTCGCTATATTTCGTGTTGCCCAGCCTGAACCGTTCATCGTAAAAAAATGGTTGGTGGCATTTTGGGAAGGAGGCACCTCAGGCTGTCCCCCTTGATTTAAAAATTGAAATTCTCGCAGTGAGGGTTATATATATATTTTTTTTTCAAAGGTCAGTCCCAACTTTCCTCATTAGTGGGGCCAGTTTTTCAAGTCAAGAAGTTGACGAGGAGAGTTGAGACCAATGTGTAAGTTTTAAAAAGTGAATGACCACCGTACGAATTGTAAAAAAAAGGAGAAGGAAAAGGCTTATAACCGTAAAAAATAAGCGGTTATTAACTGAACTGAACTCGTATTTCTATATTAAGTCATCACAGTTGTTTCCATTGTACTGGTAACATTGTAGTATTCATTCCAAAAAGCCTTACAATCTCTTCAACGGTAAATTAACATTCCAAGCTAATATTTTACAAGAACTATCTACCAAGTAAAATTAAAAAAATGACTTAGAAACTCAGGCACTTTAAACTTGTGAATGAAAAAAAAAAAACTTACAAAAAAAATATAGAACACCAAATTGAAGGGAGAACAACAAACTTGAGTGGAGAAAAAATCTAAATGAAACGAAATTGAGATAAGTCCTCGCTAAACAAGTAGGACTTCCTTGAGCCTTAAGTTTACCACACCTCTACAACTCCAGGGCATTCCGTGTAGTTTCTTCGCTGTGTGTTCGGTAGGGCTTGAAGGTTTTACCCTTACGTACATTAGAAAATTTCCGAAAATACTTCTTCGGCACCTAAAAACCAAAAAGAGATCATAAAATTTCAAGTCCCAACTCTCCCCAAATTGATAACAGCGATAGCAGACATCGGGAAGGTATTCGAAAGAACGAAGTCGCTAAGTCGAAATTTGCGCTCCTGGCGGCGCAACTGATTACTTTTTCCGTGAAGTCTCAAGTCTACCCTCAAATCCCAAGTCTCCCCCCTCGACGGTACCGCATACATCCGCGATATAAAACACCACAATAACATTCGTCAATCGGAGTTTGAAAGAAACACGAGTAAGTTGTCTGTGATCGGGGTGAAATGCAAAGCTCTTGACAGGCAACTTGACACTCATAGCGGCTTCAAACTTCATTTAAAACAAGGGATGACTGATACCTACATTTCAAACGTGGGCTCATATTTGGACCGTCTAGTGCATATATTGACATGAAGTCCCCTAATGATCGGCTTGGAATCCGAGCATAAAGGAGCAGTAGGGTTGCATCGTCAGCAATTTCATCTAACCCTGCATCATTATCCACTGATACACGCACTAATTGACGTCTAAGACGGGCTCTCCATATATTATCCACGAGCAATCAATTATTGCCACTTTGACGGGGATCCAGCGTTGGTGCTGGCTTTATCTAGTACCTGATGGTGAATGTTCATTCATCTACATTTCTACAGCGGAACTTGTGACGCTTAATATTTTTTAGCCCTACGTAACTCAGCCTTTGCCTCAATTCCTCCTTTTACAGATCCAAAGGACCATAATCAGTGCCCATATTTGCGATCACAATCTCACTTCGGCGTGCACTTAACCACGGGCAACCCAATTCACACTGCACTGGCAATTCACACAAAACAGGCGACCTGACAGGCATTGACTTAACCGTGACTCAACTGCGACTGTATCGTGCCTGTGAGTCAGAACACCCTCACTGGAAACCCACGGAAGCAATCTTGACTGGACTGTCTCTGACCGTGGTCTGATCGTCCCGTGACTGTTGGTGTGAATCTACCTTGAAGATATTATGTCCTCACCATTTTAAGCACCGTACCCGTTTCGAAATCTCCCCTTGGCGCCATAGTGAGACGAAGGAAATGAGCGGGCGGGGAAAGTGGATATCGTAACTCTTTCCGGCTGCTGTAGAATTATATTTGTGATATTTTTACACGGAATTTTTTTCGGATATACTCATACACTGACACTGACGGTATGCGATCAAATTCAGTATTTTTCTTTCCAGTCCAGAATTTTGTTTTTTCGCTTTCTTAAGCCGATTGCAATACCTTCTTTTTTTGACCTTCGGGTCGGCCAAGGAAGGTACTAAGGTGCGAAAAAGCATTAATATAAAGCGGTTAAATAAAAACACCCAATAAATTCAGTGGAGGTCTCTTCGCAGGACAAACACGGTTGAAAGAGGGATGGAGTGAGCGAAGAGCGATATTGGTCCCATCACTCAACCCCTTCCCGTCCGGCCCTTCTCATCTCTAATACCTCTTGGTCTGTTCGCCGCCATCTGCCCCCAAAACGGCTTGTCCACTTTCAGCGACGTTTCATTGGCTGATGAAGAAAAACGGTTTTTTTCTCTCGTGTATGCGTGTTATTTTTACTTCGACGCGCGCGCCGTGCCCTCGCGGGTGACCACCTATCTGTCATACACATCGGGTTTTCGAAATTGAGTGTATCCCTTCGAACTCGCTTGGGATTTTTAAGCCCCGCGGCAAAAGGCTGTTTCAACTTGCACGGGTTTTCCGAGAAATGACGATCATTAAAAGTGAGTTTGTTCCGGAAAACGTCTGTCAGTTTGTCATCTCCCACTTCGTAACGCGCGATCGCAGTCGGAAACTTTGTTGAACCGTCAGTAATGTCGAACTTAAGGTCAAATGTAAATTTTAATCGAATAAACAAACTTTAAATAGGGGGACTATTATGCAATTTCCAAACGTGACACTCGTGCAGCTGACAAAAGCTTTTTGAGCAAAGGGTCCAATGGTAAATTTTATAAGATACCTTTCACTTCTGCTACTATATAAGCTGTGTTTCATGATGGACCTTCAGTTCATGTTTGTTACTGATGATGACCTAATCGTCGAAATCGATTTAACAATAATTGTTGTACTCATTATTTTCGTGGAAATAGACTCTCTCACTCTATACCTCCGTTTTTATTGGGCGAGCATCTACTACTAAGCATCTATTAGAGGTACCTAGTGAGGAATGCGCGTCCCAACGTGTTTATTATCGTTTCAAGAGGTAAGATTAGCGAGTAAACCAATTCGAGTAGTCTTGTGTAGGTATCTGGGTGTACTTTCACCACAACCCCGTTCTGTCATTTTCATTTTAACCCTTTTTAGTCCCATAAAATAGGTTTTCCGACCACTGTACACAGAATGAAAGTTCGAAACTTAATATTCTAAAATTAGTTTTCGACTTTCAAATACCTGTAGATAAGCGATCCGACTTATTTAACCGAACCATGAAGCGTAGAAAAACAATATATACCTTGAAACCTAATGGAAGCTGAAAAATTTGAAATTGCCTTATTTCATGTCGATGTTGTTGGAAGTGTTTGTATTTCCTGTGCAGATGAAACCTAATTTTAGGACTGATGCACTTTCTTTGTACATGTAACCTAGGTACAAAGGTACTCTCAAAATCGTTGTCATTCCAATCGAAAATCGTTAGTTTACTATGTAGACATATTATCAAAACACACTTAAGAAGTAAATAAATGAAGACGGTAACAAAGAGTTAGTTGCCATTAGAATCGTTTAAGGAAGGAGTAGGTAGGTATGGTAATTATTGTTTGTATATTTTGGGATAAAACTATTTTATTTTTTAGTAAAGAAATATTTATATTTTGCTCGGTCTCGTTGAATCATAACTACTCCAGGATTTAAGTATCAATGTTTAACGACCAGTCTTTATAACAGCTTGTTTGGCTCAAAATGTGTGTTCGTGACGTGAAATTTGGCTGTAACAAATTTTCTGTAATTCTACGGCGAAGGAAAAGAATTTCAACAAAACTTGCAGATTTCCTGAGTTTTTCGTCACGATCACGTTGGAAAAATCTCATAGAAATCGGTTCATCCATTTGAGCAAACGTTCGCGGACATAAATGTGGTGGATTCATTCGGGTGGTACGTCGCCATTTCCCCCCAAGAGGTGAATTCTTGAAGCGAACCGGTAGGAAGAAAAAATGGGTTCACGGAAAGAATGAATTATTTCCCACGGGAAAATCTCCATTCGATAGCATTTGTGGCTCAAGATTTCTTGCGAATCTCGTCGAATTGAATTCAGCACCGTCAAAAGCTCTCCAGCCCCAAAGGGAGTGGCCACATCTTTTGAAACATCTCGTCGTGGGTGAAATAGAAACTTGGGAAGGTCGAATTGAGCAGTTGAAATTATTCTGGACATAACTACACGTGCGAAAACGTGGGTAACATGACCAGACGGAAATCGAGTTGTTTTATTGATTTATCTTTAATGTTCATTGAGTGTTGATACAAATATAATAAAGATAGCTATAACATGATGTTCTACTTTCGTTGTCTGGTTTTCTTACATGCAAGAATTCTTAGGATGGGAAACTCAAGATGAAATATAAATAGGTTATTCCATACTCTTTTATCGAATTTTCAAAAACAATTTAGCTATTGTTCTCGGTCCAAAATTCTTAAAACTCAAATTTCCGAACAATTTTCATACCGAAATCCGATTCAGACCATCCTGAATCCTCTGTCAAAAGACACCAAAAATTATATGTATGTGTGTTATGTGTCACTCCAGACAATAACTCTCGATAGAATTGAGATAAAAAGTTCAAATTTGTACAAAACTCGAAAGGCTAAGTTCGTAGATGGGCAGAATTGGGCCAGTCCAAGGGAGGTTTTGGGGAGTTTTAAGTGAAGGGGGGGGGGGGGGGAGGTCACCCATAAATTCCAAAAATGAAACGGTCTGTCAAGTGACACCTCATTTTAAAGGTTTTTACACGCTGAATAAAATGGAATCAGAATTGCGATACCTCATTCCCTTCTCAAACTGGAGCACTTTGAAGATGAAGAAACGAGGTTAATACTTGAGATGTTCTTCATGGACCTCACGTTTTTCAATGGAGACATTTTCCATAAAACCAATTCTTTCTCCGAAAATTTGCTCTCATAGCCATGCTGCATTACTGTGGATTTTTTTTAAATATGATCAGTTTGGTTCAAATTTTATTGCCCCGTTTCCTCAGATGAGCCATTATGGGCTTGATTTTTAGAGCATGTCGTAATTATTTGAATTTTACGTCCTACTACCGTTTACTACTACGTTTACTATTTTAGCTAGGGATCTTTGCCGGAAGTGATTACCACGTTAAATCCGTGATATTCAGTTTTTCCAGGCCTAATCAACGTTACCTGTGACGCGTTCCAGTTGAATTGAAACTACCTGGTTCGTTCCATCCGCTTTAGTGGTGAATTTCCAAACTAATGGGGGAAGCATTTAAAAGTTTAATGGATCTGTGTTGAACATCTAGAGGGATGAGCGCCGAATGAAATACAACCGAAATTCATTCATCGGACAAAAACTTTTCTCTCCAACTTTGGCCTGAGGCAACGGAACGGCGGAGGAGTTCGGATTTACACTAAACTCCCAACTCACGATTACGGTTGCCATATTTTGCAGAAGTCTTGGGCGTATACCGAAATGCATGACGTAACTAGGAGATTCGTGCTGAGGTCAAACCAAAAATGAATTACGTTAGTTTGACCTAAAGCTGTAAGTTGAGCAATGCATAAAAATTGTGAACGCAATGAATGCAATGCAATAGTGAACTGCTTGCAATGTATTGGTGTACCTTCTTCGAAAATAGTACCATGCTCATGCGCACCGAGGGGTGAAAAGCCTACTCCAGACGCTATTATATAATATATTATCCTGACGTAAGTGGCATCAAGTTTGATTGGAACTGACGATATAAATAGATTAAAGTTGATTCTCCAAGAAGCAAACCCAAAGGGTGGCCGGCCCCCTTATAAATATGTATGGAACAACTTCCCTCTTCCCGGTTTTGCTGTTATCGTGGTGGGCAGTGGTAAACAAGACGGGTGCCGAGACTCAGGTTATAATAATATTTTCTTCTGCTTTAGCTATGAAACTTCTACAACCCTCCTTGATATAATAGATTGAAATTGAAATTTTTTATTTGCCATTACAAAGTGGCGATAGCCAATAAAAAATTAATGTGTCGGATTTACTGAAGTTGATACTTATTTATAAATAATTCAAAAGAACATAGAAACTGTCCAGAAAATCCGACTGAGCCCGGACCCGGCCCAACATGGCGTCGTCACGAGGCCACCCGCCCATAATCTGATATTCAATAAATTCTATGGTCTCGTGAAACGCAAATCAATTCAATCAATGTAAATCAATGGATGAGTTGAAGAAGGTAACAGTGGCAAAAAGTCAAATTGTAGGGGAAATAAAAAAAAGTCTCATTTTAGCCAAAAAGCTATCTCAGCAGCATCACATACAAAAATTCACAGCAGAAACTATTTTGGTTTATTTCATTTAGAGTGGTAAGCATAAGCTAACAAAGATGGCGAAATTGTTTACATTAACTCAAAATAATAAACCTTACATTCACCCTATTATTACAGTTCTTCCTCGTTGTCCATGTCAGTGGTTGGCCATTCCAATAATTAATCATAGAAGGATCGGTGTTTTTCAGGTATGTTGGTATGTACATACCTGACAATGTACTGGAGCAACTTCCGCCGATCTTCCAGTTTCTTTGAGTTGAGGGGTACGCAGGAGCTATAGGCGCTGCTTGCTTTCTTCGTTAGGTAGTCTGAAAGTTTTCTTCACTAGGCCGTAAATGAAGTCGTGGGGTTCAACATAGCCTTTGTTTTCGACTCTATATATTAGGTGCCTGTAGGAACTCACTGCGAACTTTGCTGCACCTTCAATAGATTTTGTGTGTGTTTTTTTTTTTTTTTTTTTTTTCAAAGTATGGTGGCCACCAAGATGTAAAATCAAGAATCTCTTCTGTTTTCACTTGGTACACTTTGAAAAGGTAACCTGTTCGACGAGCTGTGCCAATCAGTTTGTCGTAATCGTTCGGAGAGTAGATTCGATCAAGGATACGCATTTGGCATTTTATTGCTGCAAAATTGCGATCACAGGGAATAAAGCTGTGTCCCCCAATCGGGAAATATTGGTGAATAGTTTTGACAAAAAAGGTTTCAATAAGTTTTATAGGTACATAGGTAATTACAGCCTAATGAAACATAAATCGCAATCTTATTGTAAAAATGAAAAAATATTTACAAAAACATCCTATTCTACCTTATATTCTAATACAACTTTCCTCTAAAAATTCAAACAAAACTTGAAAAATATCAATATCTCCCTCTCGTAAAATACATTTATAATTAAATGGTGTTTCCATTAATTTGTACAATTTGTTAAATAAAAAGTCTCTAGATACAGCATATCTTTCACACACCATCGCAATATGCTCCACACTTCCTTCCTCACCACAATGAGGACATGAACCGTCAGTCATATTGTCCCTATTGCTCCTAGTCACCCAGGCCAAATACGAAGGACATAATGAATGATTACTTCTCATTCTGCAGATAACGCGAACAAATTTCTTGTTAGACGTTTGTCTAAACCATGGCTTGCTTTTAATAAGCGGGGGAATATCCTTATAAAACCTACCTTTGTCACCCTCTACATACCTATCTTGCCAATCTACTCTTCCTCTCTTCTTGAATTTAATGTAGAAATCTTCCTTAGGTAAAAGGCATTGTACCACATCTCCTGTCGCAGCAGCAGTTTTTGCAGCCCTATTCAATAAGTTGGAAGAAAAATAAGCAGGAGGGGAAGGGGAAAGTCCACACACATGAGGGACTTGAGGAAATGGAATGACGGTGGCGCCCGGTGTGGCTCAGCTATGAGTTGAAGAAGGGAAGCAATAATAATTATTGTTACTTTGTTCATCACATCAAAAAATTGTGATGGCCGCTTCGACGGGAGAAGAGCTAAAAACTGTTTCGTTCTTCCGCTCATACAAAAATAAAGCCATTCAATTTTAGTGATTGTTCGTCAGGTTTTGTATCATCACATTGAATATCTACCTCGAAGAATCGACCTCAATCCTTCCTCACCTTAATCAGTATAATATAATATATCAGTATATTATACCTATTTGACTCTCCAATCTTGCAATTAAATTAATTATATTAAATGGCTGAGTGTAGAAAAGGGACAAGTCCATTTGTTGGTCAATATCGGTTTGTTCAGAAAAACTGTTCTTCTTGTGTCAATACACCTTTAGTGTGAAGAAGAGAGACGTCCTGTAACCTTTAGCGGTAGAAATTGATGAACGAAATCGGCGTTGAGTGTAAAGCCTGATTTACACGAGTAGAGTAAACGGTAGAGTAGAGTCCTCTTCACTCTACCGACCACTCTACCACATACTCTACTATACCGCGTCCTCACCTTGGGTCGTTCACACGTCAGTAGAGTGCGAGTCGCCGAGAGCTGCGTAGAGGTAGTTTTTTCAACTCAATTCTGTCGTTATCTGGTCTTTGAAAGGAAAAATGGCGAACAGAAACAGGAACATCAGAAAAGTGAGGAAAAGTTTATTGAATGTGTCGGGTTTGTTGGTGGATGAGTTGGAAGAGATGTTGAGGGAGGAGGAAAGGAGAGAAGAAAGGGAGTGGGTGAGGAATTGGATCGGTCGGAGAGAAACCCACGGAGCATCAGCCACTCTGCTGAAAGAACTCTTGTTTGAAGACCCACAGGAGTACACTCTTGCAATGAGGATGCCTCCCCAGGCTTTCAAACAGCTGCTGGAACTTGTTTCGCCCTTGATCCGACGTCAGGACACTGTAATGAGGGATGCTGTTAACAGGAGAGTCCAATTTCTGGTGGTGGGGGAGATGGTAGAGTAGAGTCACTCTACCACAGTGGTAGAGTACTCTACTCTACCGTTTACTAGTCAGTAGAGTGAACTCTACTCTACTGAAAACATTTACACGAGTAGAGTGCAAGTAGGACACTCTACTCTACCACTCTACTCTACCGTTTACTCTACTCGTGTAAATCAGCCTTAAGAGCGGGACAAGTCAGGACGTGTCTTCTCCTTTCACTCAGCCGATGAACTTCGAAAGCGCTGTTGTTGTTTTGTTGTGCCAACCAGAACGATACCCCCCCACAGGTTATTACGTTATTCACAGCCTAGTTTTATTATTTTTTGAGTTTTCACTTAGTTACAAAACATTTCATTGCTCCCTGATGTTCTCACATAATTCACAGGTTTGAAGACATTTTCCGTTCAATTTACTCGTAGTTGCAAAATGAGTGGAAGTGACAGTGATTCTGGCCCCGAGGTGATTGATTTGAGAAAAACCAGGAAAAGAGGTTGTAGGTGATGTTTGTTAGAGTATCCACTCTTATAATATCCATAGAGACATAAACTATGATCCACCTACGATAACCAGAAAAGGAAGAGATAGAAAGTTCCCATGTGCTCTCGTCCGACTAAATAAAGTGAATAATATTAAAAATTCTTTTATTTGTATTGGAGTCAGATATAGCAGAATAAAACCCCCATAAAGTGGTGACGGCCGACGTGATTGTGAGTTTTTGTTTAACGTATAATCGGACCGATTCGGACGAGGACCGCGAATTTCAGTGACTTGTCAAACCCTAACCTCAGTTCGTGCGTTGTTTCCGAAAAACGAAGGTTGCGGGAACAATAATAAGTTGCAGAATAAGTTGCAGCATGGATGTCCAGGACGACAAAACGTACAAAGAAAATCCAACCCGTACCCAAGATATGGATTCGACCGAATTGGTAGCAGATACTTGTAAGGTGAGTGTGAAACTTCCACCGTTCTGGCAGGAAAGACCAGACGTTTGGTTTCGCAGAGTAGAAGCACAGTTTAAACTAGGCGGAATCACGACAGAATCGACCAAATTTGATTACCTCGTGTCACAAATTGAATGCAAATATGTCTCCGACATTATGGACATACTCGATTCAGAAGAAAAAAATAAGTATACGTCTGCTAAGAATAGACTACTCAGCATTTACCAGGAAAGTTCTGACAAACAGATCAAACGCCTCTTGGCGGGTTTAGAACTAGGTGATATGCGACCTAGTCAATTGCTACGGAAAATGCAAACACTTGCTGGAACTGAAATTTCTCAAAAAGTTCTACGTACGCTATGGCTAGAAAAACTACCGGAAAATGTTAAGAGTATTTTGATAGTCTCAGATGAAAACATGGATAAACTTTCAATCATGGCTGATAAAATCACTGAAATGTCTAATCCCCGAGACGTCTTTACTGCTAGTAAAACTACACCCAACAACCCAACAACTAGTGACAGTAGCTTGGAAACTCTGATTAAACAACTAACCTCCCAATTGCAATCATTGGAAACACGAGTAGCTGCACTAAGTAGGGAACCTCGCAGTACTGAACGGAATCCAAATCAACATCGGAATTCTAGTCGCAATAGAAGCAGAAGTAAAAACAGAAAACGCCGTTTTGACCCCAAAGGGAAATATTGCTATTTTCATTTCCTTTTTGGCGAGCGTTGCAGACCAGAAAAATGCATTGAACCATGTTCCTGGAAGAACCAGGGAAACTTGAAGCAGCAGTAGATGCTGCGACTCAATCTACTGCCGAATTTCCAAATAAATGTCGCAAATTCCGCTTATTCTTAACCGATAGAAAAACCGGATTGCGTTTTCTCGTAGACAGTGGTGCCGAAGTGTCTATAATTCCTGCTAACAACAATTCAACTAAAGTTATTACTGACTTTAAACTGTACGCAGCAAACGGCACAGAAATACCTACCTATGGCATAAAAATGCTGAATATTGACCTAGGACTTCGCCGAGATCTACGATGGCCATTTGTTGTTGCCAAAGTTACCAAAGGCATAATTGGTGCCGACTTTTTGCACAATTTCAACCTTCTCATTGATTTGAAGCATAAACGACTGGTTGATGGTCTTACCAAACTCAGTACTTTTGGGAATATCTCTGAAATTTCCGAGGTTGACATGGTCAGCAGCATGACCAAAACCCAAAAATTTGGCCAGCTTCTTTCTCAATTTCCAGATTTGACCAAACCAAACTTGTGCCCTTCTAACATAAAGCACAAAGTCGAACATGTTATCGAAACAACTGGACAGCCTGTTTTTTCTAAAGCCAGACAGTTGGATTCCTATAAACTTAAAATTGCCAAAGAAGAATTTCAATTTATGCTCGAACAAGGTATCATACGACCATCAAAGTCTCAGTGAACCAGCCCACTACACTTAGTAGTCAAGAAGGATGGAGGTCTTCGACCTTGTGGCGATTATCGTCGATTAAACAACCAAACCATTCCAGATCGGTACCCAATCCCACGCATTGAGGATTTCCAACATATTTTGCGTGGAAAAACAATTTTTTCCAAAATTGACTTATTTAAAGCATATTTTCAGATACCTGTTGCTGAGGAAGACAAACCAAAAACTGCAATCATCACCCCATTTGGTCTATGGGAATTTAATGTGATGCCATTTGGTGTTAGGAATGCTCCCAGTACCTTCCAACGATTTGTCCATGAGGTTTTCAGAGGACTAGATTTCGTTTTCCCGTTTTTGGACGATATTTTACTGGCATCTTCGTCACTTGAAGAACATGAAAAGCATTTGAGGATTGTATTTGAGAGGCTCAATGAGTATGGTCTACGAATCAATATATCAAAATCTGTCATTGGTGTTGAAGAACTGGAATTCCTCGGCTACTTCATTACTTCTGAAGGATCCCGACCACTTCCATCAAAGGTGTCAATTATCAGAGAATACAAACTTCCTGAATCACTTCACAACCTCAGAACATTTCTTGGTATGATAAACTTTTACCGAAGATACCTACCAAACGCTTCAGAAACACAAGCCCCACTACATGAATTCTTGAAAGGAGCTAAGAAAAAAGACAAACGAAAAGTACCATGGACTTCACAGACAATATCCTTGTTTAATAAATGCAAAGAAGACTTGGCAAATGCGGCAATGTTAACCTACCCAAATCCAGAATACCCACTTGCACTAGTCGTGGATGCAAGCGACTTTGCAGCTGGAAGTGTTGTCCAGCAACTGGAACCAGATGGATGGAAACCACTCGCTTTTTATTCCAAGAAGTTCAATGATGCTCAGAGAGTGTACAGCACATATGATCGCGAACTAACTGCCATCTATCTGTCAATAAAAAACTTCAAACATCTTCTAGAAGGTAGACAATTCTGCATCTTCACGGATCACAGACCACTAATATATGCCTTCAAGCAAAAATCCGAGAAAGCTAATCCCAGACAACTGCGTCAATTGCAATTCATCTCAGAGTATACAACGGACATTCGCCACATAAGTGGAAAGGCAAACATAGTTGCTGATACCCTTTCACGCCTAGAAGAAGTGCACATCATAGAATTCGAGAAATTGGCAGAAGCACAGCTGATGGATGATGAACTACAAGCGCTAATAAATGGTAGTACAACCCTTAAGTTGAAACCTCACCGACTACAAGGACAAAAAATATTATGGTGTGATGTCTCAACTGATCAAATTCGACCATTTATTTCTAAACAATTCCGCAAGCAATTTTTCGAACAAATCCATGGAATGTCTCACCCTGGTATCAAAACAACAGTCAAGATGATGAGTGATCGGTTTGTTTGGCCAGGAATCAACACTGACGTTCGAGACTGGACCAAAGCCTGTATTGCATGTCAGAAAAGTAAAGTGAATCGACATACCAAATCACCATTCAGTAACTTTACAGAACCTGATGAACGATTTACAGTTGTTCACATTGACATAGTTGGCCCATTGCCACCGTCAGATGGAAACCACTATTGTTTAACCTGTATTGATAGATTCTCTAACTGGGTGGAAATCGTACCAATGCCTGACATCACCGCAGAAACAGTTGCAAGAACTTTCTTCCATCAATGGATATCGAGATTTGGTGTTCCTTCAACTGTTATCACAGATCAAGGTCGTCAGTTCGAGTCTTCCCTGTTCAAACACCTCAGCGAACTTTGTGGCATTAAATTACAGCGTACCACACCATATCACCCCCAAGCTAATGGAAAAATTGAGAGAATGCATAGAACACTCAAAGCGGCGTGGAAAGCCCACAACAACATCAACTGGACCAGGACACTACCAACAATCTTATTGGGACTTCGTGCAGCGATCCATGAAGAATATCAAGCCTCAATATCCCAGATGGTCTATGGTAAAACAATCAAGTTACCAGGTGAATTCTTGGGTGAGACTTACAAACGCCAAAACCCTGAAGCCTTTGTGAGCCACCTACAAGCGACAATGGCGTTACTCAAACCTGTGCCAGTCAACCACAAGACCAATAGGAGTATCTTTGTTCACAAAGATTTGTCCAAATGCTCCCATGTATTCTTGCGCATTGACCGTGTGAAGAAACCACTGGAACCATCATACGAAGGCCCTTACCAAATCATGGCACGGACCAATAAATTCTTTACACTGCAAATCAAGGGTAAAGAGGTAAATATTTCAATAGACAGATTGAAACCTGCCTATTTACTGGCTAGTGACGACCGGACTGCTCAAGTGTCACCGCCACAAACAGTAACTCAGGATGGTGGTGAACGTTCCTCACCATTAGTAAACCATGACGAACCACCAGACTTACAAACGCATGATCAACTTCCAGATATCAACCCAAGAGCTCCAGAAAGACCTACGACTCGATGTGGACGAACTGTGCGATTCCCAACGCGATATCTAGAAGTAGTGATGTGTTCAACAACGAGAATTAAGTCTGAATAGATATGTAAGATTAGGTTGAAAAAGAACAATTAGCTTTGTGTAAAACTGTGTTAAGTAAGTACATATAAGTTGAACCAAACATTTTAAAATACCATTATGACGGCAATACCTCTATAAGTGTTTTTTGTAATGTAATTTTTTTTGTAAATGTACTTTTGTAAATTTTGTATCGTGACCTAGTCACTGAAGGGGGAGTCATGTAGGTGATGTTTGTTAGAGTATCCACTCTTATAATATCCATAGAGACATAAACTATGATCCACCTACGATAACCAGAAAAGGAAGAGATAGAAAGTTCCCATGTGCTCTCGTCCGACTAAATAAAGTGAATAATATTAAAAATTCTTTTATTTGTATTGGAGTCAGATATAGCAGAATAAAACCCCCATAAGGTATTCGTCTAACAGCTTGTTCCAGAAGCGATGTTTTGCTGAGTCGGGGATGTACAGTTCAAGGCGTTTCATGTCATCCATTATTTTTAAATTTGAGCTGAGACGAGCTTTCTTCAGTGCATTGCTTTTGTAGTTGAGTACCTACTGAAGAAAGTTCGTCTAACTCAAATTTAAAAAGAAAATTGATGACTTGAAACGCCTTGACCAGTCCATTCCCAACTCAGCAAAACATCGCTTCTGGAACAGGCTGTTCGAATTGCTTACCATGGACAGGTCCTACAAGCATCCGACTGAAACTTTTTTCTGCAAACGGGGTCAGTCAAACGGGGGTGAAACGGGGTCACTCACACACGTGAAAAAGATGTTCTAAATTCTGTTTTAATATTCTTTGGTTAATACAAATTATTTCACCGTACAATTTGAGCCATTATGTTCTTGTTTTCTTTTCAACCTGATCGTAATTAATGGAATAGAGTAAATGGATGTAAAATATCCCTCGGGAGTCCACACCATGTGGGGAATTTACCAAATTTTTAAATTCATTCTTCCTGTGTGTAGGAAGTTTTTGGCGTCTCCTGATTTGGTTATTGGGACTTGTCCCCTTTCTACACCCAGCAATTCAACTATTCTGATTAAATATTGCTACCGTCGTAACAATCAACTTGCCAAATTTCAATCAGTGACTGACAGCTGCGAAAAAGTCAACAATAAGTGTTGTTACGAAAATCAACATTGGTGTCACACGTACATAACCGGGATTGGTTACCGCCAAGTGCAGCTGAGCCTCCTACCTCGTTTCATTTTCTTTTATTTTTGTTTGATGGAGCCTCCTGTCGACTCTATTTCTTCGGTAAACACAATAAGAAACGGAGGAACTTCTATTCACTCTTTTTTTTCTTTTTTTTTCTTTTTCACCCCCATCTGCTACAACTCGCCATCTGCGACTTTTGACCTTTTAGTTCTTCTGAGGCCTCTGGGGCTCCGCGATAAATTTTAGCTTCACGGGATTCTCGAGAGCAAATTACGGTCCGAGTAATGGAAATGCCATTTAATCAAAAACATGGGACTGGATACGAATTCGAGCTACAGTTATTATGGAAAATCTGGATGGAGTGGGGGCGATGGGGGATGGGGGGTGTCACAAGGGAACAGAAATGTAGGCCATGATCAAATAATAGAGACAATCTGAAAGACCTTTTAAAAGAAATTACGTTTTAGCGAATTTTCTAAGAAAATGAAGCTATTGTTCTCGGTCGGAAAATTTTCATACCAAAATCCGTTTCAGACCGTTTTAGGGGCTTAGGGGAGTTTAGGGGGGGATGGGGGGATTACCCATAAATTCCCAAAATGAGACAGTCTGACAAGTGACCCATCATTTTAAAGGTTTTGGTACGCTGACCACGATGGTGAAATCGGAATTGCGTCATCTCATTCCGTTAACTATGAAGAACAAACGTGGTTAAAATGTTCTTCATAGATAGTCTACTCTAATCTGATAACGGAATGACATCGCAATTCTGACTTCACTTTCAGCATTGAAAAATTTATAAGCTGAGGGGGGGTTTAGGGAGTTTTAAACGAGGAAAAATTGCCCATAAATTCCCAAAATGAAACAGTCTGACAAGTGATACCTCATTTTAAAGGTTTTTACACGCTGAACCCAATTGTGAAATCAGAATTGCGATATCTTAGCTTTGATAAGTAAAGCACCGCGATCTATCGTGCCCTTGCAATATCTTATTCCGTTCCAATACTGGAGCAGTTTGAAGATGAAGAAAAGTGGTTGATACTTGAGATGTTCTTTATTCTGATGTTCTTTGTTCTAATCTAATAACGGAATGAGATATCGCAATTCTGACTTCACCGTCATGTTCAGCGTTGAAAAATCCATAAGCTAAGGAGGGTTTGGGGGTGTTTAAGGGGGGTGAATTACCCATCACTTCCCAAAATGAAACAGTCTGACAAGTGACACCTCATTTTTTAAAGGTTGTTTTTACGCTGAATTCGATGGTGAAGTCAGAATTGCGATATCTTATTCCGTTCTCAATTTGAATATGAAGAAATATGGTTGATATATAAGATGTTCTTCGAAAATTCGCTCTTATAGCCATGCTGCATGACTGTGGATTTTTCAAAGAAGAGCTGACTAGTACTACGTTAACCTTATGTATAATTGAAATCTTGAACAGATTTTAACAATGAAGTATACATATCGCTCATTGGCTGCAATAGTGTCATATCTCCTAATTTGATGCTTCGTGGTAATCGAACTTTGAAAACCATTTCAGCTTTGAAATATTCCGTTTCGAATTTCACGAAGCGAATTTTTCATGATGAAAAGATAGCATTAACCGTTTCATCATTATTCCTTACTATGATTCAGAATCGAGATGAGGAAGCAACCAGAAAGCTTTGTTGGCCGCGTGGTGAGGGAAGGTGTAAATACAACCAAAATGTGATCTGGAGATTGTTCAGGTTCGTCACGAAGACGTTAGCACTGCCCTGCAGTTGTATGGAAATGCATTGGGGGACGAAATTGTCAGTTATAGAATGAATGAATACGTTTATTTACCTTGCAGTCCACTCTACCTTTTTTTACAGGATATGAATCATACAAATTCGCATCAAGGATATATACCAGTCATACCTCTTCAACATACATATAGAGCTTGTTTCCTAAAAATATTTAACAGGATAGATTAAATTTAGTGGCTTCAATATTTAAATAGATACAAGTCAGTTTCAATCAAGGATAATTACAATGTCGCAATCCGTGTTCAGCGTAAAAAAAAAACCTTTGAAACGAGGTGCCACTTAGGTATCAGACTGTTTCATTTTTCGAATTTATGGGTAATTTTTCCTCGCTTAAAACTCCTCAAAACCCTCCCTTAGAGAGGTACGATTCTGCCCATCTAGGTACTAACTTAACCTTTCGAGTGCCAATCGAGAGTTATCGTCTGGAATGACACATACATGAATTATTTATATTTTGGCAGTGAATTGAGGATGGTCTGGTACGGATTTTGGTATGCAAATGTTTTGGAAATTCGAGTTTTAAAAATTTTGCACCGAGAACAATAATTGTTCTCGGTGCAAAATTGTAAAACTCGAATTATTGCTTCCTATTCTTCGACAATTCGCTAATGAGACTAAGTTCAATATTTATGTTCCCATTCTTTGTCATACCGTGGAAAGGAAAGTAACGTGAGGAGGTGAAGGGGAGGGAGCCAATGATCATTGAGGGGGTGATGGGGAGGGAGCCACAGATCATTGAGGGGGCGATGGGGAGGGAGCCACAGATCATTGAGGGGGTTATGGGGAGGGAGCCACAGATCATTGAGGGGCGATGGGGAGGGAGACACAGACCATTGGGGAGGAAGCCACAGATCACTGAGGGGGTGAATGAATGAACGAATATGTTTTTTTTACCTGCATAAAATAGGACCTTGCAGTCCTCTCTACCTTTCTTACAGGATCATATAAATTAACACCAAGAATATAAATCAGTCATTTTAAAAATACTTCTTCGACATAAATATAGAGCTTGTTTCCTAAAAAACTTAAACAGAATAAATTAAATTTAGTGGCTTCTCTATGCTATTGGATATTTATACCAATATAGAACTGGATGCGGCAGGAAGAACTACAAATGACAAATCACAATTACATTTATGTAATGATAATAATAATAATTATTATTATTACACTGAAACAATACTGTATTGCAATACAAACATTTCTACAATATTAGCTAGATATATCTAGCTAATAGATGTAGGTATACCTACATCATATTGTCGCAGTAGCACATCTTTATATTTCTTATTGAATATTGCAATAGACGACTTTTGTTGAAAAATCTCGATACTCAATATGGATTTGTATCGCACTAATCCTGAAAGTCTGAGCGTAAGTGGCTGTTCTCTGCAACAGAACTTGTAATAATTTATCCTTCTACTATATACATCAGACATATAATCAAATTTATTGTATAGGTAGTTCGAAGCTTTGTTTTTGAGTATCTTGTGTAGTCACGCCCTTTGGACCTGTCGGTACTCAATTACTTACGCGGTAAGTATCCAATTTAGAGACTTTTTGCGTTGAACAAAAGTTGTCGAGAATGGTCCATTTAGGCTTAAAAAAAATTTGAGCAGTCAAAATCTCAAATGTTGAAAAAATTAAGATTTTTTGCCTACCTCTCAGGGACGAGAACATGAGAATGGTATGCACATTACTTTGAATCAATGTATGATTTCTATTGTACCTCTATAGCACAGTAGTCAAGTAATGGAAACAGCATTGCACGAACTAATCTCAACTTGACATCCTGCGGTAGATGATAAGCTAATCTACTAAGTTGATATAGGACTTTAAATACTTTGTTGCACGTTAGCGTCATTTGATCCTCCCAGCGTTGCTTATTGTCTACCAGAAGAGAGGTCCTCCTGGTGTCCATGAAGAGAAGTTGAAGTGTTGATTAGGTTACACTTTACCTACCTTGAATCTACTATCACTTTTAAGAGTCTTATCAGCGAATTGTCAAACTATTCCAAAAAAAACCCCAATTCGTTTTGACGTTGTATTAATATATCTATCTCGTGTGAAAGGGAACAATAAAGAAACGTGAAATGGGATTTCTCTCTCCCGCGGATACGACCACTGAATTGTTTAGTATAAAATACAAATACGTTGAACAAACTCCCGGAAAAGTGGTGCCGGCGAGATGATAAATGGAAGCGTGGGAAACTCGGTAGCTCGTCGCCATCTGGGTCCGGTTTTTCGTTATGGTTTACGTCGTTTCAAATTTCACTTTTCCGTTTTATTCTACCTGTCCCAGGAAAATCATAACTGATTTACCTCTTGCTCGGATAGGTACTCGTCTCACCGCCAATTGTGTATTGAAAACGTATTTAATACCGTTTGGTGGGTTAAATCAGTCGGATCTTCAAAAAGTTCCAGTTTGTGGTTTTAATAAACTTTTTTCGTGTTTTTCGACGTTTTTGAGCCAAATATTTGTCTTGTCTAAGGGCCATTTCATCCCAAGTAAATGAATGACTCAATTCGATTCGAAATAAACTTTTTTCGTGTTTCGATGTGTGATCTATTGAAACATCGATGTTGAGGCTTCGATGTCCCAACCCTAAAATATATGGGTCCAAACTTCATGATATTCCACAATCAGCCTAAAGTTGCTATTTGAAATCACTGTCAGTGTAGTTTTTAATATGGTTAGTTTACAACCTAATCAAAGTAACTCCCGTTGCTCCAGTGATGTCTCGCAGCAAAGTTAAATCCGGGGGAAGACTATGTTAACTTTGTTCCAATTGCCGGCAGAGAGGGAAGGTAGGTGGTAGGTACTGTTTAATTAGTTTCCCGTTCCCTCCGAAAAATCACGCTCATTGAATTATCTTGTTCTTATAGTTGTAAATCATTTGAGTTTCGTCTAACTTCTAACAAAATTGAATAAGGTAATTCCGAAATAACATAATGTAGTAGCTGTCTTTCAATGGGAGCTTAGAACTTCTCTTGTGGCTTCCATTATTCTAGGGACTATCGCCCTTCGGTTTTCCGCTTTGCATCCGTAATGTGGACAGCGTAGGCGGCGTTTCTACAGGATTTCTGCCGAAAACCCCTTGGAGACGCTTCGGCTTTCAAACTTCGAACCCACAACGATATTTCATTGGAGTGTTAAAACTAGAATGACTCCGATGTTTTGAAAATATATGGGTCCAAACTCCATGATATTTCATAGTCAGCCTAAACTTGCTATTAACCCTTAACTTCCCACTTTGCAGGAAATTCGTTCTTTTGAAAATCTCCTTTTGAATTTGGTGCATTTTGGTCACGAAAGTGATATAAAATCGGTAGAAAAATTCTATGGGCAACAAGTAATCAACGAATTAAAAACGATATCCTGGAAGATCCTCCAGGAGGGGGGTTCCGACACTGGGTTCCTGAAGGATACTTCAGGAGGACGAGTTACAACTTCAGGTTCCTAAAAGATACCTACTCCGGGAGGTGGGTTGTACCATAATAACACTGAAAAGTAAGATGTCTTGAACAGGTGTTATATTTATTTTTCAAACTGGATGACAAAACAGCGTCAAACTTGACAAAAAGCCCAACGACCGTTGTACGTCGTCAACTAGCATAGGTACTTATTCATTATTCATTACTCAGGTACTCAGGTAACCGGAAAATTGCTGGAAAACTATCTTACTAATAATAAAGTATTTTGTCCCAACAAAAAAATCTTAGAAGATGGAAGGCACAATATTTACTAAAGGCACACAACAAGAAATAGAAAAGACTGTCAAATGACACTGCTAAAATCTTTCTTCTAATCAGTCAACATTATCTCAGAAATATCAATTATTCAGTTCACTATAAAATCACAGCGCAAAAGTGGGTGTGTCTACAATTGGAAAGCTGTAGTAAATACTTTAGTCATCTAGTAGATTCTTTGTACATATATGTACAAAGAAGATATATCTCAAAATTTGATTTTGTGATTCATATTGAAGGCTGATATTAAATATTAAATTTTAATATCTGCCTTCATTATGAATCCAAAATCGTTCAAATTCACTTTTAATCAGTCGAAAAACTGAGAGATCAAATACTCTTGTTAGGAACATGGTAGTCAAAGAAAAAAAAACTTTGTTTGGTACAATTTCTTGGCCAAATCAGTAAGGAAAACGTCATGAGGGACGTTTTCGTCATTGGAGTCATCCCCATCGGAGGGAATCTCTCTCTGCTTCCTGACAATAAAGATCCCTCTGCTGCTTCCGATAAGGGTCTTATCCTGGAAACGAATGAGAAAAAACTCTGCAAATTCTTGACACAACGGTTCATTATCTTCTTTGTACAGATCACCCTTCTGTCTAGATCACTAGGTCTAAATGTCTAGATCCTAAATGTTAGATTAATTATTATTATCAATTATCACTAATTATTAACAATTTTATCAAGTACCTACTGAAAATTATTATAATTTATTGTTAGGTATTGATAATTCGTATTTATTAATTATTATTAATTATGATTAATTAATACGATATAATTCTGGGGTTTTTAATACTACGTCGGTAATAATTTTTCTATAAAAGAAGTACCTACCAACAAACATTCGAAATTACCTTCATTTCCGTAGCACGAAACGCACCTCAGAACAACAAACTCGACATCACTTAAGCCATATGATGTTCCAAAGAGCTTGTTACTAACAAGTTGTTAGTATGAAAACTCAGCAAATTCTTGACACAACGGTTTATTATCTTCCTTGTGGCACTAGGCTTGTGCAGATCACCCTTCTGTCTATACCAGACTGTGTTGCAAATCGGCACCATACCATATTCTCACCGTACTCATACCATTTCTTTCATATCATACCGTACTGTACTATACTAAATCATACATACAATAATATACCATACCATACTCATACCATGTCGTACCAAAATTCGTTTTGAACCCCTTCCCCTTGACCTAGGGTTATGAAAAGTTTCGAGGACCATTGTGGGGTTGGTCGAAACCCATAAAAAAAAATTTCGTAATTTTAACTCAACGCTAACTGGGCAAAGTGCCGCGGACGGCGTACGGCGGACGGACTGATTTTTGGTTTATTATCTTCGATAATGAACCATTGGAATCGCCCAAAGAAAAAAAAAATTTAACCCCCCCTCAAAATTTGTTGGTTTACGTTTCAAGACACGTAGATTCAGAAAATCGAATAAAACAAAATCCGTCCGTCCGCCGTACGCCGTACGCCGTCCCCCGTACGCCGTACGCCGTCCGCGCCACTTTGCCCAGTTAGCGTTGAGTTAAAATTACGAAATTTGGTTTCTGGGTTTGGACCAGCCCCACAATGGTCCTCGAAACTTTTCATAACCCTAGGTCAAGGGGAAGGGGTTCAAAACGAAATTTAAAATTTCGACAATGTCATATCTCAAAATATTTAGGAAAAACACTAATCTTTCGCGTCGAAAACGGCCGTTATGTGACCCAACCCTCAGACGCCCAGAATAAAACTACCTTTTGTCATCTTCCCGGTAAACTACAGTCTAGAAATTTTTACCGTGAGTCGGGGATAGACCACATTGCAATATTTACTCGGTTTCTCATCTGTAAAATTGTTTAAATAATACCTTTTTGTAATAATACAAATTAAATTTTGATGATGAGCTATTGACTTGAAATTTTAAAAATAGGTCAGAACTGGATCACAGAACTGGATTCACTCGGTTTCTTGTCTGTAAAATTGTTTAAATAATACCTATTTGTTTAAACAAATTAAATTTTGATGATGAGCTAGATACTTGAAATTTTAAATATAGGTCAGAAATGGATGACATTTCAATATTCACTCGGATTGTATGACATGGTATGAGTATGGTATGGTATATTATTGTATGTATGATTTGGTATAATACAGTATGGTATGATAGGAAAGAAATTCGTATGGTATGGTATGAGTACGGTGAGAATATGGTATGGTGCCGATTTGCAATACAGTCTGGAATAGACAGAAGGGTGATCTGCACAAGGAAGATAATAAACCGTTGTGTCAAGAATTTGCAGAGTTTTTTTTATTCGATTTTCTGAATCTACGTATCTTGAAACGTAAACCAACAAATTTTGAGGGGGGTTAAAATTTTTTTTTCTTTGGGCGATTCCAATGGTTCATTATCGAAGATAATAAACCAAAATGAAGTACGAGGTACGCGGTGTGGGTGTGGGAGGGGGCGCAGAGACATAAAAGGTCTCGTCGTATGACGCACTAGTTGCCCTCCTGCCAGCCGTATTACGTCATACGCTCGTGCGTCATAGGCTCTGACGCACTAGTTAGCCTCCTGCCAGCCGTCTTACGTCATACGCTCGTGCGTCATAGGCTCTGACGCACTAGTTAGCCTCCTGCCAGCCGTATTACGTCATACGCTCGTGCGTCATAGGCTCTGACGCACTAGTTAGCCTCCTGCCAGCCGTCTTACGTCATACGCTCGTGCGTCATAGGCTCTGACGCACTAGTTAGCCTCCTGCCAGCCGTCTTACGTCATACGCCCGTGCGTCATAGGCTCTGACGCACTTGTTGGCCTCCTGTCAGCCGTCTTACGTCATACGCTCGTGCGTCATAGGCTCTGACGCACTAGTTAGCCTCCTGCCAGCCGTATTACGTCATACGCTCGTGCGTCATAGGCTCTGACGCACTAGTTAGCCTCCTGCCAGCCGTCTTACGTCATACGCTCGTGCGTCATAGGCTCTGACGCACTAGTTAGCCTCCTGCCAGCCGTCTTACGTCATACGCCCGTGCGTCATAGGCTCTGACGCACTTGTTGGCCTCCTGCCAGCCGTCTTACGTCATACGCTCGTGCGTCATAGGGTCTGACGCACTAGTTGGTCTCCTGCCAGCCGTCTTACGTCATACGCTCGTGCGTCATAGGCTCTGACGTACTTGTTGGCCACCTGCCAGCCGTCTTACGTCATACGCTCGTGCTTCATAGGCTCTGACGCACTAGTTAGCCTCCTGCCAGCCGTCTTACGTCATACGTTCGTGCGTCATAGGCTCTGACGTACTTGTTGGCCTCCTGCCGGCCGTCCTACGTCATACGCTCGTGCGTCATAGGCTCTGACGTACTTGTTGGCCTCCTGCCAGCCGTCTTACGTCATACGCTCGTGCGTCATAAACTCTGACGTACTAGTTGGCCTCCTGCCAGCCGTCTTACGTCATACGCTCGTGCGTCATAGGCTCTGACGTAATGGCCCGCCGGTCGCTTGTGTTCTGACGTGATCTGAGGGAAAGGGTGAATCAAGGGAACAAATTATTCCCGTTTCAGTTTATGTGCCAAAGCAAAGACATGAAAATGTCAAAAAAATATGTAAATAGGTACCTAAGCCCAACTGTAATGTCAATTTTCTGACAATGAGTTTTCGACTATAGTTTTCATACCTTTTTACTTAAGTACTTATTGCAATTTGAGACTGATAATGAGCTGTTTGCAAATAAAAAGTCCGATGACTACTTTATTACATCTTATTAATCTATTTTCAAGTTCCGATTCACAGTTGAATGTATTGGTTTATTATCTTCGATAATGAACCATTGGAATCGCCCAAAGAAAAAATTTTTTTAACCCCCCCTCAAAATTTGTTGGATTACGTTTCAAGATACGTAGATTCAGAAAATCGAATAAAAAAAAATCCGTCCGTCCGCCGTACGCCGTCCGCCGTACGCCGTCCGCGCCACTTTGCCCAGTTAGCGTTGAGTTAAAATTACGAAATTTTTTTTATGGGTTTCGACCAACCCCACAATGGTCCTCGAAACTTTTCATAACCCTAGGTCAAGGGGAAGGGGTTCCAAACGAATTTTGAAAATTTGAAAATCTCATATCTCGAAAAATTCATATAGAACGGTATGTTTTTTATTTCATATTTAGATAGAGTTTGTTCCGTAGAATTTTTTAAGACCATCCACAGCTTTGTACAACCAGCCGTTCGTTCACAATGATGGCTCAAAGATTGTGCCTCACAACACGATCGTGACTCAAACTGTTGAAATACAGGTCCATTTTCATACTAACAAGCTCTTTGGAACATCATATGGCTTAAGTGATGTCGAGTTTGTTGTTCTGAGGTGCGTTTCGTGCTACGGAAATGAAGGTAATATCGAATGTTTGTTGGTAGGTACTTCTTTTATAGAAAAATTATTACCGACGTAGTATTAAAAACCCCAGAATTATATCGTAATAATTAATAATAATTATTATTAATAATAAATACGAATTATTAATACCTAACAATAAATTATAATAATTTCCTTTAGGTACTTGATAAAATTGTTAATAATTAGTGATAATTGATAATAAAAATTAATCTAACATTTAGGATCTAGACATTTAGACCTAGTGATCTAGACAGAAGGGTGATCTGTACAAAGAAGATAATGAACCGTTGTGTCAAGAATTTGCAGAGTTTTTGGTTTATTATCTTCGATAATGAACCATTGGAATCGCCCAAAGAAAAGAATTTTTTAACCCCCCCTCAAAATTTGTTGGTTTACGTTTCAAGATACGTAGATTCAGAAAATCTAATAAAAAAAACTCTGCAAATTCTTGACACAACGGTTTATTATCTTCCTTGTGCAGATCACCCTTCTGTCTATACCAGACTGTGTTGCAAATCGGCACCATACCATATTCTCACCGTACTCATACCATACCATACGAATTTCTTTTCTATCTTATCATACTGTACTAAATCATACATACAATAATATACCTTACCATACTCATACCATGTCATACAAACCGAGTGAATATTGAAATGTCATCCATTTCTGACCTATATTTAAAATTTCAAGTATCTACCTCATCATCAAAATTTAATTTGTTTAAACAAATAGGTATTATTTAAACAATTTTACAGACAAGAAACCGAGTGAATATTGCATTGTGATCCATTTCTGACCTATATTTAAAATTTCAAGTATCTAGCTCATCATCAAAATTTAATTTGTTTAAACAAATAGGTATTATTTAAACAATTTTACAGATGAGAAACCGGGTGAATATTGCAATGTGGTCTATCCCCGACTCATGGTTAAAATTTCTAGACTACCGGGAAGATGAAAAAAGGTAGTTTTATTCTGGGCGTCTGGCGGTTGACCCACATGACGACCGTTTTCGACGCGAAAGTTTAGTGTTTTTCCTAAACCTTTGCGCGCTCACTGTGAACGAACGGCTGATCGCACAAAAATCCAATTGGTCTTAAAAGATTCGTAATTTTTCAGGTCATTCAAAAGTGAACTGAAAATTACACGTTTCAGTTAAATATTTTGAGATATGACATTGTCGAAATTTTAAATTTCGTTTTGAACCTCTTCCCCTTGACCAAGGGTTATGAAACGTTTCGAGGACCATTGTGGGGCTGGTCCAAACCCAGAAACCGAATTTCGTAATTTTATCTCAACGCTAACTGGGCAAAGTGCCGCGGACGGCGGACGGCGGGATTTTCTGAATCTACGTATCTTGAAACGTAAACCAACCAATTTTGAGGGGGGGTTAAAATTTTTTTTTCTTTGGGCGATTCCAATGGTTCATTATCGAAGATAATAAACCAAAATGAGGTTTTACACAAGAAATGATTTCATTTTATTCATTGCCGTGTAACCTCCCCCTTCCTGTAGTATCTTGTAGGAATACAGGCATCCGAGCCCCCTCGTCCTGAAGAATCCTGTAGGAACTCATCGGACCTGACCTTCCTGAAGTGTACTACAAGTTACCACGGAAAATTGAAATTTTAACCACTTTAGAACCTAAACTATGGCTGTACTTTTATTCTCACAGCATCTTGAACTCTTCTTACACAAGATTCAAGAAGAAATACAGCAAAAAAAAAACCAAGGAAAATACATCTTCACGCGCATCTTGTTCTTATAGGTGTAAATCATATGAGTTTCGTCTAATTCGAACATAATTGAATAAGGTAATTCCGAAATAACATAATGTAGTAGCTGTCTTTCAATGGGAGCTTAGAACTTCAAATGTGGCTTCCATTATTCTAGGGAATATCGCCCTTCGGATTTACTCTAGTTTTCCGCTTTGCATCCGTAATAAATGTGGACAGCGTAGGCGGCGTTTCTACCGGATTTCTGCCCAAAACCCCTCGGAGACGCTTCGGCTTTCTAACTTCGAACCCACAACTATATTTTCTCGGCATAACGAGGCTCCTCACCGTGATGAAAGACAATAAACGCGGGCATGACGCGATTTTCAAGGGACTTTCCCATCCCTTTTCCTCCGTCTCGCTAACCAGATCCCCACAAACACATTTCCTTTTCGCCCCTCCCCCCCCCCCCCCCCCCATCGCCCACTCCACCATCTTCCATTTTCTCGCCGAGTTTACCAGATTGACTTTAAACTTCGTGACGGGAGCGAGGGCGTTCTTCGGGGGGCGCGGCGAATACGAAATGCCCAAGAAAAGCTGAAGTAGCGCGAACGTCAGTTTCACTTAGCGGATTTGAACGTTTGGTCGAGGTTCAGCTTCCAGCCCTCGACGATCTGTGTCAACCCCGTGTCCTCATTATCTCCTTACGCTTCCCTCGAAAAATTAATTTGATTTCTATCATTTCCCACTTTTCTTCTACCAGTTTTCTTTCTTGTCGTAGTTAAGTTAGTTACCGTCATTTTCTGGGGAAAAATGTCTAATTTGAAAGTCCAGATCAATTCAATTACTTCCCCCTGATTACATCGACAAAAAATTCAAAATCTCTCATCGACACACTACAGTGTCAAATTTGTGGCCACCAAATTGATTTATCACATTTTATTCTTCAAACAAACAGATTCCTGCCGTCAAGTCCGGCGGGTGCCACCGACATACGCAAGCAGATCCCACGGCCACGAAGAATTCTGACGAGATTTCTCTTGGGACCACTTCATCATATGACCGTTCTGGATGTTTTCTTGTCTGAAGTTGTGCGATAACACTTGTTCAAAAAGTAAAAAATTCACAGTCTATGGCTATGGGAGCAAGTTTTATGTAAAATGTCTCCATTTTACTGATTTTATAGCACATTTTGTCTCATGTTTTGGCGAGTAACACCTCAGTTTACAAACTTTTCAACGCTGAACAACATGGTGAAGTCAGAACGACGATAAATCTGCCCATTTATGAACAACCATGAGGAATGAACAGCCAATCGAACTCTGCCTTTCGATTGCCATGAGGAATTTTTTGTGCAAATTTGAACTTGTCTCAATTCTATCGAGAGGCTTGAATGACACATAAATATAATATATTTATAAATGTACATTTAATTTTGAGTCACTTTTAGCGGTGGATTCAGGATGGTCTAAAACTGATTTTGGTATACTTTTTTTTCTCGGAAATTCGAGTTTTAAAATTTTAGGCCGAGGGCTATAGCCGAGCAGAGCCAAAAAACCATCTGCCAATGACTATTGGTTTATTATCTTCGATAATGAACCATTGGAATCGCCCAAAGAAAAAATTTTTTTTAACCCCCCCTCAAAATTTGTTGGTTTACGTTTGACTTCAAGAAGAGCAATTGTTGACTCGAATACTTCGTGAAAACGAAAAAAAGTTGACTTCATATCGACTCGAGGTGTTTATTTGAGTTCGAATGGACCTTCGAGAAGAGCAATTGTCGACTCAAATACTTCGTGAAAACGAAGAAAAGTTTACTTCATATCGACTCGAGGTGTTTATTTGAGTTCGAATGGACCTTCAAGAAGAGCAATTGTCGACTCAAATACTTCGTGAAAACGAAAAAAAGTGGACTTCATATCGACTCGAGGTGTTTATTTGAGTTCGAATGGACCTTCGAGAAGAGCAATTGTCGACTCAAATACTTCGTGAAAACGAAAAAAAGTTGACTTCACATCGACTCGAGGTGTTTATTTGGGTTCGAATGGACCTTCAAGAAGAGCAATTGTCGACTCAAATACTTCGTGAAAACGAAAAAAAAGTTGACTTCATATCGACTCGAGGTGTTTATTTGAGTTCGAATGGACCTTCAAGAAGAGCAATTGTCGACTCAAATACTTCGTGAAAACGAAAAAAAGTTGACTTCATATCGACTCGAGGTGTTTATTTGAGTTCGAATGGACCTTCAAGAATAGCAATTGTCGACTCAAATACTTCGTGAAAACGAAACAAAGGTGACATCATATCGACTCGAGGTGTTTATTTGAGTTCGAATGGACCTTCGAGAAGAGCAATTGTCGACTCAAATACTTCGTGAAAACGAAAAAAAGTTGACTTCATATCGACTCGAGGTGTTTATTTGAGTTCGAATGGACCTCCGAGAAGAGCAATTGTCGACTCAAATATTCCGTGAAAACGAAAAAAAATTGACTTCATATCGACTCGAGGTGTTTATTTGAGTTCGAATGGACCTTCGAGAAGAGCGATTGTCGACTCAAATACTTCGTGAAAACGAAAAAAATTTGACTTCATATCGACTCGAGGTGTTTATTTGAGTTCGAATGCACCTCCGAGAAGAGCAATTGTCGACTCAAATACTTCGTGAAAACGAAAAAAAGTTGACTTCATATCGACTCGAGGTGATTATTTGAGTTCGAATGGACCTTCGAGAAGAGCAATTGTCGACTCAAATACTTCGTGAAAACGAAAAAAAGTTGACTTCATATCGACTCGAGGTGATTATTTGAGTTCGAATGGACCTTCGAAAAGAGCAATTGTCGACTCAAATACTTCGTGAAAACTAAAAAAAGTTGACTTCATATCGACTCGAGGTGTTTATTTGAGTTCGAATGGGCCTTCAAGAAGAGCAATTGTCGACTCAAATACTTCGTGAAAACGAAAAAAAGTTGACTTCATATCGACTCGAGGTGTTTATTTGAGTTCGAATGGACCTTCAAGAAGAGCAATTGTCGACTCAAATACTTCGTGAAAACGAAAAAAAGTTGACTTCATATCGACTCGAGGTGTTTATTTGAGTTCGAATGGACCTTCAAGAAGAGCAATTGTCGACTCAAATACTTCGTGAAAACTAAAAAAAGTTGACTGCATATCGACTCGAGGTGTTTATTTGAGTTCGAATGGACCTTCAAGAAGAGCAATTGTCGACTCAAATACTTCGTGAAAACGAAAAAAAGTTGACTTCATATCGACTCGAGGTGATTATTTGAGTTCGAATGGACCTTCGAGAAGAGCAATTGTCGAATCAAATACTTCGTGAAAACGAAAAAAAGTTTACTTCATATCGAATCGAGGTGTTTATTTGAGTTCGAATGGACCTTCGAGAAGAGCAAGTGTCGACTCAAATACTTCGTGAAAACGAAAAAAAGTTGACTTCATATCGACTCGAGGTGTTTATTTGAGTTCGAATGGACCTTCAAGAAGAGCAATTGTCGACTCAAATACTTCGTGAAAACGAAAAAAAGTTGACTTCATATCGACTCGAGGTGTTTATTTGAGTTCGAATGGACCTTCGAGAAGAGCAATTGTCGACTCAAATACTTCCTGAAAACGAAAAAAAGGTGACTTCATATCGACTCGAGGTGTTTATTTGAGTTCGAATGGACCTCCGAGAAGAGCAATTGTCGACTCAAATATTCCGTGAAAACGAAAATAAGTTGACTTCATATCGACTCGAGGTGTTTATTTGAGTTCGAATGGGACTTCAAGAAGAGCAATTGTCGACTCAAATACTTCGTGAAACCAAAAAAAGTTGACTTCATATTGACTCGAGGTGTTTATTTGAGTTCGAATGGACCTTCAAGAAGAGCAATTGTCGACTCAAATACTTCCTGAAAACGAAAAAAAGGTGACTTCATATCGACTCGAGGTGTTTATTTGAGTTCGAATGGACCTCCGAGAAGAGCAATTGTCGACTCAAATATTCCGTGAAAACGAAAAAAAGTTGACTTCATATCGACTCGAGGTGTTTATTTGAGTTCGAATGGACCTTCGAGAAGAGCGATTGTCGACTCAAATACTTCGTGAAAACGAAAAAAATTTGACTTCATATCGACTCGAGGTGTTTATTTGAGTTCGAATGCACCTCCGAGAAGAGCAATTGTCGACTCAAATACTTCGTGAAAACGAAAAAAAGTTGACTTCATATCGACTCGAGGTGATTATTTGAGTTCGAATGGACCTTCGAGAAGAGCAATTGTCGACTCAAATACTTCGTGAAAACGAAAAAAAGTTGACTTCATATCGACTCGAGATGATTATTTGAGTTCGAATGGACCTTCAAGAAGAGCAATTGTCGACTCAAATACTTCGTGAAAACGAAAAAAAGTTGACTTCATATCGACTCGAGGTGTTTATTTGAGTTCGAATGGACCTTCGAGAAGAGCAATTGTCGACTCAAATACTTCGTGAAACCGAAAAAAGTTGACTTCATATTGACTCGAGGTGTTTATTTAAGTTCGAATGGACCTTCAAGAAGAGCAATTGTCGACTCAAATACTTCCTGAAAACGAAAAAAAGGTGACTTCATATCGACTCGAGGTGTTTATTTGAGTTCGAATGGACCTCCGAGAAGAGCAATTGTCGACTCAAATACTTCGTGAAAACTAAAAAAAAGTTGACTTCATATCGACTCGAGGTGTTTATTTGAGTTCGAATGGACCTTCAAGAAGAGCAATTGTCGACTCAAATACTTCGTGAAAACGAAAAAAAGTTGACTTCATATCGACTCGAGGTGTTTATTTGAGTTCGAATGGACCTTCAAGAAGAGCAATTGTCGACTCAAATACTTCGTGAAAACGAAAAAAAGTTGACTTCATATCGACTCGAGGTGATTATTTGAGTTCGAATGGACCTTCGAGAAGAGCAATTGTCGACTCAAATACTTCGTGAAAACGAAAAAAAGTTGACTTCATATCGACTCGAGGTGATTATTTGAGTTCGAATGGACCTTCGAGAAGAGCAATTGTCGACTCAAATACTTCGTGAAAACGAAAAAAAGTTGACTTCATATCGACTCGAGGTGTTTATTTGAGTTCGAATGGACCTTCAAGAAGAGCAATTGTCGACTCAAATACTTCGTGAAAACGAAAAAAAGTTGACTTCATATCGACTCGAGGTGTTTATTTGAGTTCGAATGGACCTTCAAGAAGAGCAATTGTCGACTCAAATACTTCGTGAAAACGAAAAAAAGTTGACTTCATATCGACTCGAGGTGATTATTTGAGTTCGAATGGACCTTCGAGAAGAGCAATTGTCGACTCAAATACTTCGTGAAAACGAAAAAAAGTTGACTTCATATCGACTCGAGGTGTTTATTTGAGTTCGAATGGATCTTCAAGAAGAGCAATTGTCGACTCAAATACTTCGTGAAAACTAAAAAAAGTTGACTTCATATCGACTCGAGGTGTTTATTTGAGTTCGAATGGACCTTCAAGAAGAGCAATTGTCGACTCAAATACTTCGTGAAAACGAAAAAAAGTTGACTTCATATCGACTCGAGGTGATTATTTGAGTTCGAATGGACCTTCGAGAAGAGCAATTGTCGAATCAAATACTTCGTGAAAACGAAAAAAAGTTTACTTCATATCGAATCGAGGTGTTTATTTGAGTTCGAATGGACCTTCGAGAAGAGCAAGTGTCGACTCAAATACTTCGTGAAAACGAAAAAAAGTTGACTTCATATCGACTCGAGGTGTTTATTTGAGTTCGAATGGACTTTCAAGAAGAGCAATTGTCGACTCAAATACTTCGTGAAAACGAAAAAAAGTTGACTTCATATCGACTCGAGGTGTTTATTTGAGTTCGAATGGACCTTCAAGAAGAGCAATTGTCGACTCAAATACTTCGTGAAAACGAAAAAAAGTAGACTTCATATCGACTCGAGGTGTTTATTTGAGTTCGAATGGACCTTCAAGAAGAGCAATTGTCGACTCAAATACTTCGTGAAACCGAAAAAAGTTGACTTCATATTGACTCGAGGTGTTTATTTGAGTTCGAATGGACCTTCAAGAAGAGCAATTGTCGACTCAAATACTTCCTGAAAACGAAAAAAAGGTGACTTCATATCGACTCGAGGTGTTTATTTGAGTTCGAATGGACCTCCGAGAAGAGCAATTGTCGACTCAAATATTCCGTGAAAACGAAAATAAGTTGACTACATATCGACTCGAGGTGTTTATTTGAGTTCGAATGGGACTTCAAGAAGAGCAATTGTCGACTCAAATACTTCGAGTAAACGAAAAAAAATTGACTTCATATCGACTCGAGGTGTTTATTTGAGTTCGAATGGACCTTCAAGAAGAGCAATTGTCGACTCAAATACTTCGTGAAAACGAAAAAAAGTAGACTTCATATCGACTCGAGGTGTTTATTTGAGTTCGAATGGACCTTCGAGAAGAGCAATTGTCGACTCAAATACTTCGTGAAACCGAAAAAAGTTGACTTCATATTGACTCGAGGTGTTTATTTAAGTTCGAATGGACCTTCAAGAAGAGCAATTGTCGACTCAAATACTTCCTGAAAACGAAAAAAAGGTGACTTCATATCGACTCGAGGTGTTTATTTGAGTTCGAATGGACCTCCGAGAAGAGCAATTGTCGACTCAAATACTTCGTGAAAACTAAAAAAAAGTTGACTTCATATCGACTCGAGGTGTTTATTTGAGTTCGAATGGACCTTCAAGAAGAGCAATTGTCGACTCAAATACTTCGTGAAAACGAAAAAAAGTTGACTTCATATCGACTCGAGGTGTTTATTTGAGTTCGAATGGACCTTCAAGAAGAGCAATTGTCGACTCAAATACTTCGTGAAAACGAAAAAAAGTTGACTTCATATCGACTCGAGGTGATTATTTGAGTTCGAATGGACCTTCGAGAAGAGCAATTGTCGACTCAAATACTTCGTGAAAACGAAAAAAAGTTGACTTCATATCGACTCGAGGTGATTATTTGAGTTCGAATGGACCTTCGAGAAGAGCAATTGTCGACTCAAATACTTCGTGAAAACGAAAAAAAGTTGACTTCATATCGACTCGAGGTGTTTATTTGAGTTCGAATGGACCTTCAAGAAGAGCAATTGTCGACTCAAATACTTCGTGAAAACGAAAAAAAGTTGACTTCATATCGACTCGAGGTGTTTATTTGAGTTCGAATGGACCTTCAAGAAGAGCAATTGTCGACTCAAATACTTCGTGAAAACGAAAAAAAGTTGACTTCATATCGACTCGAGGTGATTATTTGAGTTCGAATGGACCTTCGAGAAGAGCAATTGTCGACTCAAATACTTCGTGAAAACGAAAAAAAGTTGACTTCATATCGACTCGAGGTGTTTATTTGAGTTCGAATGGATCTTCAAGAAGAGCAATTGTCGACTCAAATACTTCGTGAAAACTAAAAAAAGTTGACTTCATATCGACTCGAGGTGTTTATTTGAGTTCGAATGGACCTTCAAGAAGAGCAATTGTCGACTCAAATACTTCGTGAAAACGAAAAAAAGTTGACTTCATATCGACTCGAGGTGATTATTTGAGTTCGAATGGACCTTCGAGAAGAGCAATTGTCGAATCAAATACTTCGTGAAAACGAAAAAAAGTTTACTTCATATCGAATCGAGGTGTTTATTTGAGTTCGAATGGACCTTCGAGAAGAGCAAGTGTCGACTCAAATACTTCGTGAAAACGAAAAAAAGTTGACTTCATATCGACTCGAGGTGTTTATTTGAGTTCGAATGGACTTTCAAGAAGAGCAATTGTCGACTCAAATACTTCGTGAAAACGAAAAAAAGTTGACTTCATATCGACTCGAGGTGTTTATTTGAGTTCGAATGGACCTTCAAGAAGAGCAATTGTCGACTCAAATACTTCGTGAAAACGAAAAAAAGTAGACTTCATATCGACTCGAGGTGTTTATTTGAGTTCGAATGGACCTTCAAGAAGAGCAATTGTCGACTCAAATACTTCGTGAAACCGAAAAAAGTTGACTTCATATTGACTCGAGGTGTTTATTTGAGTTCGAATGGACCTTCAAGAAGAGCAATTGTCGACTCAAATACTTCCTGAAAACGAAAAAAAGGTGACTTCATATCGACTCGAGGTGTTTATTTGAGTTCGAATGGACCTCCGAGAAGAGCAATTGTCGACTCAAATATTCCGTGAAAACGAAAATAAGTTGACTACATATCGACTCGAGGTGTTTATTTGAGTTCGAATGGGACTTCAAGAAGAGCAATTGTCGACTCAAATACTTCGAGTAAACGAAAAAAAATTGACTTCATATCGACTCGAGGTGTTTATTTGAGTTCGAATGAACCTCCGAGAAGAGCAATTGTCGACTCAAATACTTCGTGAAAACGAAAAAAAGTTGACTTCATATCGACTCGAGGTGATTATTTGAGTTCGAATGGACCTTCGAGAAGAGCAATTGTCGACTCAAATACTTCGTGAAAACGAAAAAAAGTTTACTTCATATCGACTCGAGGTGTTTATTTGAGTTCGAATGGACCTTCAAGAAGAGCAATTGTCGACTCAAATACTTCGTGAAAACGAAAAAAAGTTGACTTCATATCGACTCGAGGTGTTTATTTAAGTTCGAATGGACCTTCAAGAAGAGCAATTGTCGACTCAAATACTTCCTGAAAACGAAAAAAAGTTGACTTCATATCGACTCGAGGTGTTTATTTGAGTTCGAATGGACCTTCAAGAAGAGCAATTGTCGACTCAAATACTTCGTGAAAACGAAAAAAAGTAGACTTCATATCGACTCGAGGTGTATATTTGAGTTCGAATGGACCTTCAAGAAGAGCAATTGTCGACTCAAATACTTCGTGAAACCGAAAAAAGTTGACTTCATATCGACTCGAGGTGTTTATTTGAGTTCGAATGGGACTTCAAGAAGAGCAATTGTCGACTCAAATACTTCGTGAAAACGAAAAAAAGTTGACTTCATATCGACTAGAGGTGTTTATCTGAGTTCGAATGGACCTTCAAGAAGAGCAATTGTCGACTCAAATACTTCGTGTAAACGAAAAAAAGTGGACTTCATATCGACTCGAGGTGTTTATTTGAGTTCGAATGGACCTTCAAGAAAAGCAATTGTCGACTCGTATACTTCCTGAAAACGAAAAAAGTTGACTTCATATCGAATCGAGGTGTTTATTTGAGTTCGAATGGACCTTCAAGAAGAGCAATTGTCGAATCAAATACTTCGTGAAAACGAAAAAAAGTTGACTTCATATCGACTCGAGGTGTTTATTTGAGTTCGAATGGACCTTCAAGAAGAGCAATTGTCGACTCAAATACTTCGTGTAAACGAAAAAAAGTGGACTTCATATCGACTCGAGGTGTTTATTTGAGTTCGAATGGACCTTCAAGAAGAGCAATTGTCGACTCGTATACTTCCTGAAAACGAAAAAAGTTGACTTCATATCGACTCGAGGTGTTTATTTGAGTTCGAATGGACCTTCAAGAAGAGCAATTGTCGACTCAAATACTTCGTGAAAACGAAAAAAAGTTGACTTCATATCGACTCGAGGTGTTTTTTTGAGTTCGAATGGACCGTCAAGAAGAGCAATTGTCGACTCAAATACTTCGTGTAAACGAAAAAAAGTTGACTTCATATCGACTCGAGGTGTTTTTTTGAGTTCGAATGGACCTTCAAGAAGAGCAATTGTCGACTCAAATACTTCGTGTAAACGAAAAAAAGTGGACTTCATATCGACTCGAGGTGTTTATTTGAGTTCGAATGGACCTTCAAGAAGAGCAATTGTCGACTCGTATACTTCCTGAAAACGAAAAAAGTTGACTTCATATCGACTCGAGGTGTTTATTTGAGTTCGAATGGACCTTCAAGAAGAGCAATTGTCGACTCAAATACTTCGTGAAAACGAAAAAAAGTTGACTTCATATCGACTCGAGGTGTTTATTTGAGTTCGAATGGACCTTCGAGAAGAGCAATTGTCGACTCAAATACTTCGTGAAAACGAAAAAAAGTTGACTTCATATTGACTCGAGGTGTTTATTTAAGTTCGAATGGACCTTCAAGAAGAGCAATTGTCGACTCAAATACTTCCTGAAAACGAAAAAAAGGTGACTTCATATCGACTCGAGGTGTTCATTTGAGTTCGAATGGACCTCCGAGAAGAGCAATTGTCGACTCAAATACTTCGTGAAAACTAAAAAAAAGTTGACTTCATATCGACTCGAGGTGTTTATTTGAGTTCGAATGGACCTTCAAGAAGAGCAATTGTCGACTCAAATACTTCGTGAAAACGAAAAAAAGTTGACTTCATATCGACTCGAGGTGTTTATTTGAGTTCGAATGGACCTTCAAGAAGAGCAATTGTCGACTCAAATACTTCGTGAAAACGAAAAAAAGTTGACTTCATATCGACTCGAGGTGATTATTTGAGTTCGAATGGACCTTCGAGAAGAGCAATTGTCGACTCAAATACTTCGTGAAAACGAAAAAAAGTTGACTTCATATCGACTCGAGGTGATTATTTGAGTTCGAATGGACCTTCGAGAAGAGCAATTGTCGACTCAAATACTTCGTGAAAACGAAAAAAAGTTGACTTCATATCGACTCGAGGTGTTTATTTGAGTTCGAATGGACCTTCAAGAAGAGCAATTGTCGACTCAAATACTTCGTGAAAACGAAAAAAAGTTGACTTCATATCGACTCGAGGTGTTTATTTGAGTTCGAATGGACCTTCAAGAAGAGCAATTGTCGACTCAAATACTTCGTGAAAACGAAAAAAATCTGACTTCATATCGACTCGAGGTGATTATTTGAGTTCGAATGGACCTTCGAGAAGAGCAATTGTCGACTCAAATACTTCGTGAAAACGAAAAAAAGTTGACTTCATATCGACTCGAGGTGTTTATTTGAGTTCGAATGGATCTTCAAGAAGAGCAATTGTCGACTCAAATACTTCGTGAAAACTAAAAAAAGTTGACTTCATATCGACTCGAGGTGTTTATTTGAGTTCGAATGGACCTTCGAGTCGATATGAAGTCAACTTTTTTTCGTTTTCACGAAGTATTTGAGTCGACAATTATTGTCGACTCAAATACTTCGTGAAAACGAAAAAAAGTTGACTTCATATCGACTCGAGGTGATTATTTGAGTTCGAATGGACCTTCGAGAAGAGCAATTGTCGAATCAAATACTTCGTGAAAACGAAAAAAAGTTTACTTCATATCGAATCGAGGTGTTTATTTGAGTTCGAATGGACCTTCGAGAAGAGCAAGTGTCGACTCAAATACTTCGTGAAAACGAAAAAAAGTTGACTTCATATCGACTCGAGGTGTTTATTTGAGTTCGAATGGACTTTCAAGAAGAGCAATTGTCGACTCAAATACTTCGTGAAAACGAAAAAAAGTTGACTTCATATCGACTCGAGGTGTTTATTTGAGTTCGAATGGACCTTCAAGAAGAGCAATTGTCGACTCAAATACTTCGTGAAAACGAAAAAAAGTAGACTTCATATCGACTCGAGGTGTTTATTTGAGTTCGAATGGACCTTCAAGAAGAGCAATTGTCGACTCAAATACTTCGTGAAACCGAAAAAAGTTGACTTCATATTGACTCGAGGTGTTTATTTGAGTTCGAATGGACCTTCAAGAAGAGCAATTGTCGACTCAAATACATCCTGAAAACGAAAAAAAGGTGACTTCATATCGACTCGAGGTGTTTATTTGAGTTCGAATGGACCTCCGAGAAGAGCAATTGTCGACTCAAATATTCCGTGAAAACGAAAATAAGTTGACTACATATCGACTCGAGGTGTTTATTTGAGTTCGAATGGGACTTCAAGGAGAGCAATTGTCGACTCAAATACTTCGAGTAAACGAAAAAAAATTGACTTCATATCGACTCGAGGTGTTTATTTGAGTTCGAATGAACCTCCGAGAAGAGCAATTGTCGACTCAAATACTTCGTGAAAACGAAAAAAAGTTGACTTCATATCGACTCGAGGTGATTATTTGAGTTCGAATGGACCTTCGAGAAGAGCAATTGTCGACTCAAATACTTCGTGAAAACGAAAAAAAGTTTACTTCATATCGACTCGAGGTGTTTATTTGAGTTCGAATGGACCTTCAAGAAGAGCAATTGTCGACTCAAATACTTCGTGAAAACGAAAAAAAGTTGACTTCATATCGACTCGAGGTGTTTATTTAAGTTCGAATGGACCTTCAAGAAGAGCAATTGTCGACTCAAATACTTCCTGAAAACGAAAAAAAGTTGACTTCATATCGACTCGAGGTGTTTATTTGAGTTCGAATGGACCTTCAAGAAGAGCAATTGTCGACTCAAATACTTCGTGAAAACGAAAAAAAGTAGACTTCATATCGACTCGAGGTGTATATTTGAGTTCGAATGGACCTTCAAGAAGAGCAATTGTCGACTCAAATACTTCGTGAAACCGAAAAAAGTTGACTTCATATCGACTCGAGGTGTTTATTTGAGTTCGAATGGGACTTCAAGAAGAGCAATTGTCGACTCAAATACTTCGTGAAAACGAAAAAAAGTTGACTTCATATCGACTCGAGGTGTTTATCTGAGTTCGAATGGACCTTCAAGAAGAGCAATTGTCGACTCAAATACTTCGTGTAAACGAAAAAAAGTGGACTTCATATCGACTCGAGGTGTTTATTTGAGTTCGAATGGACCTTCAAGAAAAGCAATTGTCGACTCGTATACTTCCTGAAAACGAAAAAAGTTGACTTCATATCGACTCGAGGTGTTTATTTGAGTTCGAATGGACCTTCAAGAAGAGCAATTGTCGAATCAAATACTTCGTGAAAACGAAAAAAAGTTGACTTCATATCGACTCGAGGTGTTTATTTGAGTTCGAATGGACCTTCGAGAAGAGCAATTGTCGACTCAAATACTTCGTGAAAACGAAAAAAAGTTGACTTCACATCGACTCGAGGTGTTTATTTGGGTTCGAATGGACCTTCAAGAAGAGCAATTGTCGACTCAAATACTTCGTGAAAACGAAAAAAAGTTGACTTCATATCGACTCGAGGTGTTTATTTGAGTTCGAATGGACCTTCAAGAAGAGCAATTGTCGACTCAAATACTTCGTGTAAACGAAAAAAAGTGGACTTCATATCGACTCGAGGTGTTTATTTGAGTTCGAATGGACCTTCAAGAAGAGCAATTGTCGACTCGTATACTTCCTGAAAACGAAAAAAGTTGACTTCATATCGACTCGAGGTGTTTATTTGAGTTCGAATGGACCTTCAAGAAGAGCAATTGTCGACTCAAATACTTCGTGAAAACGAAAAAAAGTTGACTTCATATCGACTCGAGGTGTTTTTTTGAGTTTGAATGGACCTTCAAGAAGAGCAATTGTCGACTCAAATACTTCGTGTAAACGAAAAAAAGTTGACTTCATATCGACTCGAGGTGTTTTTTTGAGTTCGAATGGACCTTCAAGAAGAGCAATTGTCGACTCAAATACTTCGTGTAAACGAAAAAAAGTGGACTTCATATCGACTCGAGGTGTTTATTTGAGTTCGAATGGACCTTCAAGAAGAGCAATTGTCGACTCGTATACTTCCTGAAAACGAAAAAAGTTGACTTCATATCGACTCGAGGTGTTTATTTGAGTTCGAATGGACCTTCAAGAAGAGCAATTGTCGACTCAAATATTCCGTGAAAACGAAAATAAGTTGACTTCATATCGACTCGAGGTGTTTATTTGAGTTCGAATGGACCTTCGAGAAGAGCAATTGTCGACTCAAATACTTCGTGAAAACGAAAAAAAGTTGACTTCATATCGACTCGAGGTGTTTATTTGAGTTCGAATGGACCTTCGAGAAGAGCAATTGTCGACTCAAATACTTCGTGAAAACGAAAAAAAGTTGACTTCACATCGACTTGAGGTGTTTATTTGGGTTCGAATGGACCTTCAAGAAGAGCAATTGTCGACTCAAATACTTCGTGAAAACGAAAAAAAAGTTGACTTCATATCGACTCGAGGTGTTTATTTGAGTTCGAATGGGCCTTCAAGAAGAGCAATTGTCGACTCAAATACTTCGTGAAAACAAAAAAAAGTTGACTTCATATCGACTCGAGTTATTTATTTGAGTCGAATGGACCTTCGAGAAGACCAAATGTCGACTCAAATACTTCGTGAAAACGAAAAAAAAGGTGACTTCATATCGACTCGACGTGTTTATTAGAGTTCAAATGGACCTCATGTTTCTTATGATTTTCACGTACCTACAAGTTGTAGGCTACAACCAAGCCGTTTCTGTGGAAATGAAACTTCTGAAAAATGAGACAGAAATCGGTCACCATCTGTTGGAAAGCTCTCAGTTTATCACGCATTTATTGCGCACTTATTCTCTGTGTTTATGAGAAATTAATCCAATTATACGGTGTTAAAAATGGGTAGTAAACAATGGGTGTCAATGTTTAGTTGTCACTTGGTTGATGGATTACCTATTTCTTATAAACGTTGGTGGATAATTTTATCGAACATTAGCACGATAACATTGTTGCATGTACCACATGATTTTGGTAATAAAATTTAAATTCAACTCATCTTCACTCGAAGGCTTGATGCGGGCAACTCCACATATCATACATGGTGCAACTCAACGTATCAGGCTCGTTGAGCTAACCCTATTATTATTCAGCTAATTTCGTAAAGGGTTCTCCCGTTTTTGTTCACTACAGGTTCAGTAACTATTAATCTATCAGAATAACACAAAGAAACAGCTGGAAAAAGGCAATTTATCAAATAATAGTCACGTTGTTGGGGACCATCACCGACACTCATGACTTTTCAACGGGAACTCGTGATGATACGTGGTGTTACCGTTGCATTTCTGATACGTGGTGTTGCTCAAACTGCGATTTCAGCGCTTTCTTTTGAGAAAATGACCATTTTGAGTAGTTCAATCGATCCGCCGCGAGATTCCGCATCGAATGATACATAAAACTCATTTTTCACAAAAGTGCATGATACGTGGTGTTGCACTGAGACCGACGATTTGCGATCATAAATCATAAATCATAACAAAACAAACAACATTTCAATATGTATTAAGTAATACATTTAGACTGTTTAGCTCATATTTAGGTGCATAAAATGGTTTTGACCGACCGAAAAATCCGTGCCCTTTTAATAGATATTAATAATAAGTGGGTAAAGAAGCGAAAATGAATTGATTCGAAAATTCATCTTGGAAATATGCGCCGTTAAATATCAGGGCCGATTTGTTCATATCCCTCGCACTTGTTTTGATTATTTTCTCAATTCGCAATGTTTCTGTTGGAGGGTGTCTTTTCAAATGTTGTGGTTGCTAACATTTTTTCGTGAGCGATTATTGATTCTTAATATTGAAGTGATTGGTAGTTAAAGAGAGTTTTGGATACTACACAATTATTCAGAACTCCAGGTGCCCCAAAACTGGATTGTAACATAATTAAATAAACAAGTAAAAGTTACTGCAATAGAAAATTGTTATTTTAAAAAAAACTTGTGCACCAACGTAATGTACGAACAAATTGATTAAAAGAAGTGGCAAATCAAGGAAAACTTGCAGAATGCTTTGAAGGGACGGACATACAGTTGTACCCCTGTGAAAAGAGACTTGTGAAGTAAAATAAATGTAAAAGGGATTTTTCGGTCGAGGGGTTCGAGATAAATAAATGGCGAAATACGGAAATGGGATTCGGATTCACGTCAGAGGGTAGCGCTAATGTACGTAGGATGATATACTTAATTTCTGAACCGTGAAATCCGTGATGAATGACGGAAGAAATGGAATGCCACGACCGTCCGATTCAAAATCCCCCGGTTTACCGCGCACACGCCCGCCTGCCCTTCAGTTTGAACACTTTCATCCAAAGGTTTTTTTTTACAAATTAATTCGCGGTTTTATTAAAGGGGGTTTTCCGGTGAAAAGGAAACGTGAGGATGAAGAGTGAAAAACGTCTGGCCCAATATTCACGTCAACACGTCGAGTAGACTACTTGTTTTCGAACGGAAAGCACTGAGTAAAGCACTTAGTAAAGCACTTGTATTTGACCAAATCAATCGAACACAGTACGAAAATGAGATAACGCGGTGTCTCTTGAATAATACTTTCATACCACTAGGTTTATTGGATTTCCTCCATCCCTTAATCTGCACTTGTAGAAATAGCTGCACATTTTTTTGGAATTTTCCAAGGCCCCTTATGATGTAGGTAACAGACTTAACATTTTTGAAACATGTGATTTATATAATTCCTGAAGGGTAGGTATATAGAAAATGTGAACTGTAGTACACATGACGAGTTTTCGTAAAAATGGCAATGTGAACTGTGGTTCAGATGACAAGTTCAGGTCAATCTAATTCATGGGGTTGAAGGTAGACTCAATGAAAAAATATTGTTTTTCTCCAATTATTTCTTTAAAGAAAGTTTAAAACCGTAAGCCTTCATTAACAAAATAGGGCACAAAATTGAATACATTTGAATTTGAGAAGAAGTACGAGTGAATTAGTATCTGGTAATTTGTCATCTGTCCTGTAGTTCAGGATAAAGTATAAAACATGAAACGTCACTTTCTCGCCAAAACGTACGTGCTCGTACTTATCTCCAAAACCGAATCTTCGTCCTTTTTGGTTCTTCATTACACCCATTGGATGACTGACGCTGAACGTATCCATGCATCCGTCATGATTTTATACATTATCAAGTATCAACTCATTCTCTGACATTGGGCCCCAACTGCTCGGTGAATAAAGGTTAAGGAAAACGAATAACACCTCAGTTTAATGCTGAACACGTAAGCGAAGTCAGAATTGCGATATCTCATTCCGTTATCAGATTAGAGCAGATGAACCATGAAGACCACGTCAAGTATCAACCACTTTTCTTCACCTTCAAAGTGCTCCCTTCTAAAACTCCCCATAACCCCTCACTTTATAGATTTTTCATCGTTTAGCGTAAAAATAACCCTGAAAATGATTAAACTCCTCAAAACCCCTTTTAGAGTGTCTCGATTCCGCCCATCTACGAATTTAGCTTTTCGATTTCCAGGAAGGGTTTCTTGTGCAAATTTGGACTTTTTATCCCAATTCTATCTGCAGTGGATTCAGGATGGTCTGGAACGGATTTTCGTGTAAGACGTTTGCGGAAATTTGGCAAAATTTGGTGTCTATTGTTCAAATGTCCATTTGTGTAAGAATCTGTTCTCGGTCCAAAAGTTATAAAACTTGAATTTCCGAAAACGTTTTAAGTAGGTACACCAAATTGTGATGTTGATTGTTAATGATTTTGGTGATGTTGATTGTTGATGATTGCTCATACAAACTTTCGAATAAGTTAGAGGTTGGCAATTCATCAGCGTCATGAGTAAAATCATTTCTGACTCTGTTTTTCCGAAAAAGCTGCGAAATTATTCAAATGTTACAAACCTTTTCGGTGATGAGTTCTTCGTTCTATACCTACAGTGTTCCCCATATAACTATGATTTCTTTATGTACTTACATTGTGCATATATAGACTAAAACTCAAATTTTATTAATTTATTTTAATGGACATTCTTGAATACGATTTTTGTTACGTTGAATAAAATTTGAGCATATTAATGCGTAATATGGTCTTTTGTGTAGAATCATAAGAATATACGAGTAATATGCACAATGTACGTACATAAAGAAGAACCTAGTGATATGGGGAACACTGTATAGAACGATGAACTCATCACTGAATAGCTTTGTAACAGTTGAATCATTTCTCATCTTTCATTTTTCATCACTGATTTGAAAGTTTGTATGAACAATCATCAACAATCAACATGACCTTGTTGACTGTTTGTTTCACAGTGATTTCATTGTTTCCCTTTCTTTTTTTTCTCTCCTGTTACAGGCGATGAGATCTGAGACGAAAGTCGAGTGGGTGAGCGGAAGAAGTACGAGAAAAGTTCGCGAAGTGGCGTCCCTAGAGCCCAGCGCTGCCGAACTAACTGATTGCTCTTCGGTTAGTCGTACGGTTCACTCAACTTTACTGAATTATACCACGTTTCCCTTTAACTTCTGTCGTTTCAAACAACAATTTAATCCCGCACAATCCCAGTGTGGATGTCATAGTCGTTGTCCGTTTGTTGTATTCTGATTAATACGTATGGTAAGAAATAGTACATTTTTATTTACGATATATAACTAAAAGCATTTTGATAACAGTTTCACACAACAAAATCTACCACTTCTACTTTATAACTTTACCACCTACCTACGTATTATTTATTACCTATAGGTACATGAACAGCAGCATTAAATTTCGAATAGGAGTTTCAGTCACCTTCCCCGCCATCAAAAGAATGGAGTTGGACAAAACACAAATTTTGAATACCGAATAAAAATAATGTTGTTGCTTTTGGATTAAATTACTGAATATTGAATAAATTCAATGTAAAGCCCAAAAAAAGGATCAAAAGTGGAATTTTTTGAAAATCAGAGAACGCATTGATCAAATTTGCGCTGGGTTATATGTAAAATTAACGATCAAAATTAACGTAGGGTGTATAAATGAAAGTGAGGTCTAGTGAAATTGGTAAGAAAGAAAAATGTAGCAAATTTTTCAAAGCGGACCTAATAATTTTCATTTATATGTTGAACTATGATAAAAATATTTGTAGTAATATAATTCAGAGGTAGACTTTCATATTTTTCATATTCATTACATAGGTAAGTAACTTATGTTGTTTTCAATTATTTTGATTGTTTAGACGTAATCCTGGAGAATATTTATCATAATATGATAAATGATATTATGATGTTTTTCATTTCCAATCTTTTATATTATATGACGTAATTTATAATGACATACATATTATGTACATATCACTGTGAAAAGTCGAAAAATATAGTCCTAATGGACACACCATTTTAATATGAGACGTTTCAATTCAGTTGTGGGACACCTCGAAGTAAGTCACCTTTGTGAGGAAAAAGAATGTTTGAGCACCGTTTCGTTTTATCGATAAAAGAAAAATATCTACCGATTAAAGAACATAAATTAGGTCTCGGAAAACGAGGAAAATATTTTATTTACAAATAAAACTATGCATGAAGACTAAATAAAAAGTTGAAGGCATTAAAATATCAATATGAAGGTTTTCACCAAATCAGCTTCCCAGCTTCTGAATGCACTCCCGATTTTCAATGTGGAAGAACAGGCATTCAAAATGTCCTCCATTGACAACATGTGATCACTATAAGTTGGAATATCGAGGGTCTCACGGCAACTTCCCACATTGTCATTTGGGCGAATTTTCAGCAGAGCCAAAAAACAATCTGCCAATGACTATGTTTACTGAGTAATTCAGTAAAATAAATCGTGATTTTTAGTGTTACCGAACTTAGGTACCTAACTTATACTTAGTTAGGTCGATCCGCCGGGGAATGACGCTTCGAATGGTATGTATAACTCGTTTTGACCAAAAGTGACGATGTAGGGTGTTGCCGTGAGACCCTCGATATGGAATCGGAATCCGAACGTACATGTGCTCGCACCCGTCGAAATAAATCCGATCCGTCCGTTGCGTGCGTTCCGTCCAATGACGACAAGTGCGTGACCATTGTCAATGCCTTCTCCACCCTTGTCTATTCCTTCTCCCCCCTTGTCACTGCCTACCCTCCTTTGTAACTGTCTCCCCCCTTGTCACTGCCTTATCCCATCCTCAATTCCTTCCCCCCTCCACCGTTGTCCTGTCACTCCCCCCTTGTCAATGCCTTCCCGCCTTCACACTTACTCACCTCTTGTCCTTTCCTCACCCCCCCCCCCTTGTCTATTCCTTCTCACCCCTTGTCACTACCTACCCTCCTTTGTAACTGTCTCCCCCCTTGTCACTGCCTTATCCCATCCTCAATTCCTTCCCCCCTCCGCCGTTGTCCTGTCACTCCCCCCTTGTCAATGCCTTCCCGCCTTCACACTTACTCACCTCTTGTCCTTTCCTCACCCCCCCCCCCTTGTCTATTCCTTCTCACCCCTTGTCACTACCTACCCTCCTTTGTAACTGTCTCCCCCCTTGTCACTGCCTTATCCCATCCTCAATTCCTTCCCCCCTCCGCCGTTGTCCTGTCACTCCCCCCTTGTCAATGCCTTCCCGCCTTCACACTTACTCACCTCTTGTCCTTTCCTCACCCCCCCCCCCCTTGTCTCTGCCTTCTCCACCCTTCTCAATTCCTTCTGCCCCCTTGTCTCTGCCTTCCCTCCTTTGTCACTGTCTCCCCCCCCCCTCTTATCATTGCCTTATCCCCCCTTGTTACCGCCTTCCCCCTCTTCAATTCCTTCCCCCCTCCGTTGTCCTGTCTCTCCCACTCGTGTCTCTGCCTTCCCTCCTTTGTCTCTGTCTTCTCTATTCGAAAGACATTCACGATAAATATTTGACCTAGTTTTACATTGTTGACTTGTACTTGAAATGTAGATTGAAATTTTAATGAATTTCGTACGTTGGGTTCGTTCTATTCATTTTACCTGCCCAATTTTTCCCCAAATTTTTTGAAATAATCGATTAATCGATTATCAAGGTCCCGATTAATCCATATGAAATAATCATTGATACCATTAATCGAGTAACCGCTGGTCGATACCTATTCCTAGCTGTGCCTTGGCGTCCCGGCGATCGTAGAAGTTCGGATATTTAATACAGGCAAATCTCGTAGGTAACAAATGAATTGAAGCCCTTTGAACTGGGTCTGTCCCATTACTGTACGGTTTATCCTATTGACCAACGAATATTCGAAATGACCTCGTTCCATAGAAACAAAACGCCGTTCCCGAGTATGAAAATCGTCCTGAAGTTCTCCAGATTGATTCTCGCCCTTATTTACGATTCTTTTCTCGGTTCGGCATTCGAGCCCTCACTGGTCGTTTTCTTCCCACAAAAAAAAATTCTCTGAAACCGTCAAGTTTTTCGTCAAACTAACGATCCTGGGGATAAAGTGTCGTGTGTCAGTTGAGACATACACATATATCTTTGGTTATTGATCTCGGTTATCGTCTTGTTTCCTCCTCAGGTGAGCTCCGAGTACTGGGGAGGCGGCGGAAGGAAAAGCGGCGGAGGAAGAAGACGAAAACCATCACTCAACGCCCGTGAACGGAATCAGAGACGCCTCGAATCTAACGAAAGGGAACGAATGAGGATGCACAGTCTCAACGACGCTTTTCAAGTGAGATATTTCAAAAGGCAGTTTCCACTAAGTAACAATTTTGAAGGCGATACGCCATTTTTTTCCTACATAATATTTGTGACATTCCAGACAATGTTGAGTAGATTATGGAAAATCCCAAATTTTGTCAGAATTGCGTGAATTTTAAAAGGGTGAGTTTTAACTGTCATTGGACTTACAAAGATATTGTCAAAGAACAGTGATATACAGGGTGATTCTTAATCGACGTCCCACCCTTTTTATTTCGAAATAAAGAGAGATGGTAACGTCCGCTTATTTTTTTTTCACAAAGAATGCAATGATCACAGTTTTGTACGCTATGCATGCCAACTTTGTTTTTCCAAATGAAAACCCCCTTTTCTATTGCAGATTCGGATTCTGCGTCAAATTGCATGAAGTTTTTACTTCGAAAACCTTCTTTTTTCGCGCACCTGCAAGCGTCCTGAAGCGCGCAGATTTGGACTAACCGCGTTTGTTCGTAATTTCCCTGAGACGGAAAACCCCAGTGTGGCACATGAAATTTCTTATTTTTCGACACTGAATCACGTGGTGATATCAGTTTTTTTATTGGACTTGATTAAACCGGGATTACGACCTAAAACATGGTCGTTTTTTAAGAAAAATCACCTTATTCTGGCTCTTGATGATTTTAGTTTTAGTTAGATGAGTTTTTTGGCAGGTGGGCAGATATCTTAATTATCTTGTTAAGCCCATGTGGGTATGAAAATGTTTCGAAAATTCGAGTTTTAAAAATTTTGGACCGAGAACAATAGTGACATTTTCTTCGAAAATTCGCTAAAAACATAACTCAAGACCCAAGTTGTATATAGACTGAAACAAATAGTCTGCTTTCTGCCTTGTCGGCGTATTGTTTCAAAGCCCGACAAGTGAGGGACCTGATATCGGGATCGCAGGCCACGGCGATTAGAGTAAAAGCCATTTTGATAACTTCCCTGTAAGTCCTCAAAAAGGGGGTTGTGCGTTTGTTGAAAAATTCTCTCGATCGCCCATCAAACGAGCGCTTAGCTAAATATAGGGAAGATATTTTCCTGCGAGCGGAAAACTCCACTTTGTTTGAAGGCGGAAAAATAGTTCGCCCGTTTTTCACCCGTCAAACGTTTGAAAAACGGTTTCCCCGTACATTTTCAGAGAGCGCCTGAAGGATAGTTGAGGGGTTTTGCAGACTGAAAGACTTCTAGCTGTTGACAGAGCGCCAAAAAGATCACTTGAAGTTCGTTCGTGAAGTGGAAAGATCGGTGTTTTCGTTCGGTCGATGTAATTTGAAATTTTCTTTCTCCCCCTCGTCCCATTTCGTTAGTGATTGAATTTGTCAACTTGACATGGCTAAACTGTGCGGGACTAACAACTAAGACGATATCGGACGGTTATAAACATTTTTTTACGTAACTATAGAAATTGGAGAATCATTAAGAATCCGGTTTGGCGTTATTATATTGCCCCAACAACCCACTCAGACATTAAGACAATGTCATGTTTTGGACACTTCAAAATATCTTCAACTTCGACATATCGCCGGTGAAGATGAGAAACCTCGTATCTCCAAATTTCGCGAAAACGAGTTTTATTGCTACCTACCTATCATAATATGATACGTAGGTAGCAATAAAAACTCATTTTATTCTCAACTATTACCGATGTTAGCCCTTGCAGCGGTGAATAAGTGAGTTAAAAGCGGGAAAATCAAGTTCCTCAAGGCGTCATAGGGTTCATAACCGTTTTTTGCTCTCCTGAAAAGAAAAAAAGAAAAGAAAAGAAAAGAAAAAGAAAAAGAGATTATGGAGATCGTCGGACCGTCGTATGGGCGTCAAAAAATGGCAACTTGCCTGCAATATAGACCAAAAAAATTGACGTTTAAGGGGGTTTTCAAGGGAACTAAAAATGAATTGGGTCAAAAATGCGAGTGGGTGTGCGCATGGGTCGGAAATTTGCATTTTTGGTCCCAAATTCGTGTCTAGCACCCTTAAAAAACCCTTTTAATTGGTCTTAATTATTGTCAAGACGAAACTCATTCTGTACGAGTACGTACAAATATATTATAATCGTACATTCCTAGGTATTTGTTCAATTTAATTTAAATTCGACGAACGAATGGAGGCCTGTAGTAACTTTGACCGTTACTACTATTATGTATCCACCTCTAATGTACCTCGTATATAACAAGGACCCAGAAAATTTTCCTTTTCAGCAGACGATTTAATCTGAAACAGGTTTCCACATTAGAGGTATCAAACTTGAAACCTCCCTTTTAACTCGGAAAGCTTTCAAGACCCGACGTCGCGCCTGTAGCTACTGAATGGGTTTTCATCCATTGTTGCCGTGTGCCTCCGTTTTAATAATAAGGGGGTTATAGGGACGTAGAAAGGGTAGTGGAAGGGAGAGAAGGGTTGCAGTTAATTATCGTCAACAGGAGTTCGTTGTCCTCCGTAATACGACCTTCCCTTTATTAGGAAGGTTATGGCGGTTAGTTCATACAGTTATTTTTTAATGGTCGAAATGAAGAAAATAAAAATTAACGACGAACGGCGATTTTCAATGGAGCTGAAATGCCGAAAAATACTGGTATATATACCATTATATATAATGGTTTATTTATTTTTTTTTTTTTTAAGTAGGTACCAGTAGGTACCTTCACGTTTGCCACTTGTCAACCAAATATATGTACTAAGTAAACATCTTGAGGATCGAACCCCCATTTTCGGTTTATCATCTTCGATAATGAACCATAGGAATCACAAAAAAAAATTAACCCCCTCTAAATTTGTTAGTAAACGTTTTATGATACGTAGATTCAGAAAATTGAATAGAAAAATATTTAAAAATCCGTCCGTTTGCCGTACGCCGTAATCTATGGGTTCAAATAAAAACTGTTCACGAGGAGATTTGAACTATTGATGTTTTTTGCGCCCATGAGTACCCCATTAGTCAGTGGAGGGGGGGGGGCACCTAGGGTTGTTCAAATCTCCTCGTCAACAACTTTCATTTATCCAAACGGGCTTCAACATATTATTTATCCATCAAGAATCACTTGAAATTTGGTGAATAACATCAGCGAGGGCCAACATTTATTCGAAATGTGAGTAGCTGGTAATTTCACCGTCGGGAGCATGAAATAGAGAGCGGCATTTGGGACGTAACCGCGGAGGGGTTGGGGCGGTCGGTTGTGGACTTAATCAACTTCAAATTTGACGAATGCTTAACCCTCAACCGCCCGAGAATCCCATTGTCAGTGACTAATCCAACTTGAAACGATGCTAAATGCCTAAGAGAGCGAGAATGACGATTCTGGTGGTTCAGTTTGAAAGAGGTAGCGAGAGTGGGGGGTATTTGGTGGTTTACCTTTTTTTTTAAATATCTGGACCATGACCATAATTTTACGTAATCAAATATACAAAACCCTCTAACTGTACACATAGATACTCGGTTGAGATTTGGTAAAATGTTTGCCCTTATCATCTGATTTCTCACAAAGTTAAATAATTTAACTTACATACAACGCACTATCAGAAGCACCACCAACAGTGGATGGAACCGTGCTACTGTGGAGGAATCCTAAGTCGCACTGTCGCCACAATACTTATTATTAGTATTACTAATTGATACTTATTATTAGTATTATTACTAATTAATACTTATTATTAGTATTGTGGCGACAGTGCGACTTAGGATTCCTCCACAGTAGCACGGTTCCATCCACTGTTGGTGGTGCTTCTGATAGTGCGTTGTATGGATACTGGGGACCAGAAGAAGATGATAAGAGATAGTGACAGTATTTTCGACTTCCATGTGCTTTGCATTTGGTTAAATAAAAGAGTGTTTTGGTTAAGTAAATAAAAGAGTGTTTATTCCGTGTTGTAGATAGTTTATGTTCATTAATCACCCGAGCCCTCTACAGTATGCCGTGAAACTTTTTTGTTGATTCTCCTATGTGTTTAGAAGTTAGATGTTTCTCAACCAATATGTCATGATTGAAGGTATGTCAGTAGTTGCACAGCTAACTTTCAGATTTACGCTAGATTGGCCTCTTTTTTTTCTCGGAAACTGAAGTCTTTATCACAGTTAATTGGGTGGTTTTTGCTGTGGTATACCTCGACAATAATTATTATTGCCATTGATCACATCATTCTCTTGTTGCAGTCACTCAGAGAAGTCATACCACACGTCAAAAAAGAGAGAAGGCTGTCCAAAATCGAAACACTCACGCTCGCCAAAAACTACATCATGGCACTGACGAACGTCGTGTGTGACATGCGTGGTGAATCCCTGCCCTACAATAGGTAAGAGGCAAAAAGTACAAAACCATTTTTTATGATAAATAATATTTATCATACATAACATTTTAATACATAATATTATTATGTATTAAAAGTTGTTATTCTCGCCACTGTGTGAATTTTCTTGTTTTTGTGAAAAGTTTTAGTGCACCAAGCATTAAAATGATGGTATTCGAAACAGCTCAAAACCCTCAAGAAAATTCAGAAAAGCAGCAACCTAAGAAAGCGGTCATCTACCAACCATCAAACCCTGATGGTGAAATGCCCCTCTAAATGAAAAGCCTTTGAACCACGGAATTGTAGTTGTACAAATACACAAACTGTTGGGATGTTGAGTCAAAACTGATTCTTGTGTCGTTGTGCGTCAAATCGAGTTGAAAGTGTGACTCCAGTTGTTCAACTGCAGAAGTGCGGTGGCAAACGAATTTCCCTGTCTGATACTGAAAGCTTTTTGCCCACCTCGCGCCGCTCGAGGGCTCCCAAGTAAATTATTCATTACGGCGGATGCAGGGCTTTCCTCGGAAATTACCATTATGTGTACTCACAGATTTACCTTCACTTTATTCTTCCGACCTGATTTTTGTTTTTTCTGCGCCCAGTAACGTAACCCTTCTTCCTCCCTTCATAAATTAATGTATTCTGATTCTTTGGTAAACATTTATGAGAGCAGTCGTCGAGGTGAGATTCCACTTTAAAGACACTAAAATATGAAGACAGCAAAAATGAAGAACGACCTGTAATACATTGGTACAGTGTAATTGGTAAAGTGGCTTACCCACCGTTGTTTACTCTACCATGAAATTGTCATAATTTTCAACCCTTTGAAGAGGAGGGTAGCTCAGGGGAAGGTACTTCAACAGTGGCAGGAAAAAAAGATAATAATAATAATAAAATCAGCAATAACTTATTTCAATTTTGACGTTCAGTTTATATGGTTGTAAAAATCAAACTTCGTTTTGCTCACATTTGGGTCTCATACTACTACTACTCTCTGAACAACTACTCTCTGTCATGATTCTCATAACCACTCAAATTGATCATTTATTTTGATGATATTTTCAGGGGTCGTAGGGTTAGACCTAGGGATGCAAAGAAATAATCGATTTATTTACTTTTAATCGATGTTTAGCTGCCGATTATTTCTAATAATTGATTATTATTACTGGTTAATCGGTTTTCGAATACACCACGATTTGATGCATTCTAATATGCTTAAAAAACGCTTTTAAATCCAGATATATTCGAAAACCAATTAATCAGTAATAATAATCGATTAATACAAATTAAGACAAACCGTCGTTGTTAATGTTACTACCTCCATGAATGAAGGAAAGAGGTGTATCCTTCATCTATGGAGGTGGTAACAATAACGACGACCATTTGTCTTCAGCCCCGGGGTACCCTCCTACCGCTACCACTGTGGTTGTGAGGGGGGGGGTCTAGATTTCACAATTATTATCTACCGTTTCAAATGAAAGTTGTTGACGATGGGATTTGAAACATTAATGTTTTTTGAACCCTTTGTTTTGGCATTACTTTAACTTCATTAGCCTTGTAATTTACCAATAGACCTATAGACGAAGAAACCCTTCGGAAAGCAAATAGTTATGCATTTGAAATAAGTACTTGAAAAATCGATTATTTGCTTCCGATTAATCGGTCATCGATTATTCAATACCGATTAATCGGTCACATCGATTATTGGCTTACTATTAATCATTTGATGTTATAATCGACTATTGGGTTCCGATGTTGCATCCCTAGTAGTTCGACCCCCAGAAAGTCTAAGTGATTTTTAAGAAAGTATAATACTATTATACTTTCTTAAAAATTATACTATAATGACATATCACTTATGTATATACTTATGATGACATATTATGTCAGCATGAATAACTCACGTATTATTCAACTGATTCCGGTGAAAATTATCCTTGTGAAAAGAATCTCTTTGCCTTTCGAAGGTTTATTTCATTCCATTTCTAACCGCAACTTGACTTCCACAGGCCGCTGGAAGTTGAAGAAGTCGGAGAAGATGACTCGCCCATCAAACCAGAGCCTTTGGACCCTATAAGATCCCCATCGTAAAAATGGATATTGGAGACAAAAAGAGTATTTTACTCGTACCTCCTTTAAGAATTACACTAAAATCAAACCACTAAACATGAATGCCAAATTACGTTTAACAAATACTCTAAATCAATGAACCAAAAGCCAGTTCGATAAAACAAATAAACAATTTCAATGTATTTCCAAGTCGCAATTAGTCAAAATGGCTTGAAGTTGAAACAAACTTAGTGGCACATTGTAGTTTGTCATTACGAAATTTGTATTTACCGTTCGATTTTGATTCTGATTTTGACACCACGTAGAAGGCCACAAATACCAATCAAATCGATACTATGACAACATCGATCGTATTTGAACATTTAAATATTATTACGAGTCCAAATTAAATTGTTGAATGGTGCGTAAATGGTGATAATGACATTTTGGATCTTATAATTTCACAAACGACCTATTTAGCAGCGGTCCTCTGCAAAGTTTTGTGATATATAATGTAATATTGTGTACATATTATGTACTCTTCACCGAATATTTCAACAGTTGTTTTTCTGTATACATGAATGAGTATTTATACGCATTCATGTATACAGAAGTATACAGTATCAAGAGTATTTATAAATACTCTTCATGTATTGAGAAGTTGGAATAAATAGGTCCCAAGTGCTCTCGGGAACCCAAAATTCGGGACGACAGAAATTGATTGCACTGGCATAGAAAAAAAGGCGTTGTTTGGTGCAAAGTAGATAAGGGTTGGTGTTTTTCGGTGTGCTGAATCCAAATCTGAAACCCGTTTTTCGCCATCAGGTCTAGTTTTTGAGTTATAGTTCACAATATGAACTAGGTATATTATGAAGTATAATATACCTATAATATAATAATACCTCTTTTCTAGTTGTTTGTGTGTTAAAAACTGTAGTTAATCCGAAAATACTTGTTAATTATGTTAATCCTAGTTAAAACCTAGTTAATTTTTCACTTCCAATCACTCTTTCTATGGTTTTTGAGGTGCAGAATCCGAATTTTTAAAAAGGTATAACAGATAGAAAAAATCTAGTTCTAGTTATTTTATAGATTTGACAAATAAAAGAGAGAAATTCTTACATGTTTCATGGTGAATCCGAATTTGGAACTAGAAACTAGATTATTCCTATTTGCCTTAGTTTTTCAAACAACGGATTTAAAAAAGCAAAAAGCCCAAAGTTTTTTTTTTTTTTTTTTTTTTTTTTACGTGCTTTGTCAACATTACCGCTGTTTTCCGTGGAATAGAAGAAGATAACTAAAATTTTAGGATTTTAGGAATTTCAAATTCGGAGTCTGCACCTCAAAAACCATGGAAGTGATTGAAAGTGAAAAAATTCGAGTTTTAAACATTTTGGACCGAGAATAATAGCTTTCTTTCCTTCGAAAATTCGCTAAAATGAACTAGGATTTTATGAAGTTGTACCGATGGGTGTGTTCGTGTATTAAATAAATAAATTAAGTACGAGACGTAATAGGAAAAGGAATAACACGTAATGAACATTGGAACAGGAATAACATTGTATTAGCCAACCGAAAGAAATTATTAACATAAACCAAACAGCTGTTACAGAAGGGAAATGTGTCAGCTGCACAATGGGGTTGATTGTGACTGTTGACTGGTGGCTACCCACAAAGTAAAATTTAATGAGCTTTATTTAAAAAATAAAGCCTAAAAAATAAATACCTGATAGCGAAAAGCGGGTTTCAGATTTGGATTCAGCCCACCGAAAAACTTCCTCTGCACCACACAACACCTTTTTTTTGTTGGCCAGTGCTATTCGTCGTTCTTGCTCAGCACGTAGGTACTTGTTCGTTGATAACCGAAAGCTTAGTGTGTAGTATATATGCGTTCCATCAAATTTTATTATTCGTGTGCCTATTACTGTGGAATAAATTTATTGTAGAATATAAAGCAAGAAGGATCGTCGAGTGTAAGAGAGTGTACAAAACAAAAACTGATAATGATTGAGACAACGAAAAGCATTTTCAACTGTAAGGACCTACATGTTACACCAACATAAAATACAACTTAATTTTATAATTTTGAGTATGCTATTACTTTTACGAAAATTACGTAATGCATACACAGTGCTACACTATACTTGCAGTAATAAAGACAATCAGTGTAGTAGTTAACCTATTGAAAATCGATAAATGTTGATTTTTTTTCAATTTTCAACCTGTGATCTTGTGATTTCAACCATCAGCTCTGAGGAAACTTGTCATGGTAACATGTAACTTGTTGGTTCATTGATTAATTCGGGTAGCCATTATAATCACAATCCAAAATCGTAATCGTATAATTCGGGACATGAGACGTTTCGCTCTCATGTTTATGACTCATGGTGATCGATGCAGAAGTAACATAAGTGACATTTTGGCATTTCAATCAATTGTTTTTTGGTGGCATTAATTTGTACGAAGTTATTGAAAACTCAAAACTGTTTCAACGGATCACTTTGAAAATCCGTACCTACCGCCGAGTGATGAAAATGTTTATATTTCATGCCGAAACGTTGATTCATATAATAATTATTTCAATAGACTAGCATGTGATTGGATGTCTAAATCAGTAGTTGATTTTTCCACTGGTAACGAAACGTGGAAAAATATTAAATTGTGCCAAACGCAAAATTCGTCTACCATTAAACTTTAAGACTCAATTCGAACAATGTTTGATCAAAATAATACAGTTGAACCATTGAATTCGAGATACATTTCCGCAACTTGAATAGAGAAAATGTACACAATCGTTATGTAGTCTGCATTACCACTTGTTTGTTATACCTAACTGTGTCGTTTTTTCCAAACCTTTTAAATTTAATCGCACGAACAGTGATTATGATGTTAATACAACGACGGTCCACTATGTTAAATATAATATCAAAGGTGGACAAAGAATACACTGGTTTCCCAACTTGATCATATTTAAATATGACCCGGTATAGAACTTCACAAACGTTTACTTCGGCCAGTTTGACAGTATTAGAAATTTGTATAAAGAAATTATATTTGTATTTAAATGAAAATGCAAAGCCAATTATTAAAGAATGTTATATGAGAATGAAAGGCATTTCAAGAGAGTCCAAAGGCCTAAAATGGTCACAGCACTGATACAAAGAGCATCCTTAGCTACAACGGTATTAGAAAATATTTATAATTTAGGCGATTTTCCATTCTTATTATATTGTTTGACATTTATCGACAAATAAATTATTTATAAACATTGTGTGGCGTTGGGGGTCGGCCCTAATTTAGTCGTGCTTGGAACGTGTAAGCTGTGCCCCTCACGGGCGAATTTGCGACATTGATTGTTTGTTTGAATTCATGTTTTTGTTTTAAAGACTTTCACCGACAGTTGTATTGTAGTATTGCCTATACGTACTCCCTGCAACAACTCCATGCTATTGAAATATGCTACGCTGTACGAATTAATTTAGAAGCTTTCTCGGTCAATTGAAATTGCAATTCAGCTACTACAGGGATTTGTTATTGTGATTTTGTGATTTTTCGTTTGTTTATTATTTTATTAAAATTACTGTAGTTTGTTTTGTTGCCGCGTCTTCGTTTACGCAATGTGGTTCTTAATACATACGTTCGCTTCATAATATGTGACTTCACTAATAGTATTCAACTTTCAACTTACGCAGAGCAAAAAAGTTGCAAGATTCAGCAGATCTTCATCCCACGGTATGGATTGGAAAAGTTTGCCCCTGCGTTTCTTTCTTTTTGTCGGAGCGAGTTAGAACTTGAAAAGAGATCTAAACTTCCTGTAGAAAACTTGTTGACTAAATACGTGTGTGCTCCCACTTGTACACTTATTTTTCATGTTTATTTATTTATTTATTTATTATTTTTTGTTAGTCTTATTTTTGTAAGTACTGTCTCAATTCAGATCCGTGATTACGAATCATATGATAGCCCTGCAGGTCATGATATCCTCACATACAAATGTAATGTTGTTGTATCAAAGTAGACTTAAAGCGTGTTCAATTTCAAGTTTCCGTGGTTCTTACGGGTTTTATGGTAAATACTAAAAATTATTTTATGTATATGTAGGTACTTACAGGAATATTGGGTACTTCCGCAGCCAACGCAAAATATCCTATAAAAGGGTCCAAAACCAGGGCTGGGGAGGGGGTACCGCCCGAGGAAAAATTTGAAAAACGGGGTACTAAATAGAGGGGTTTTATCTATTCGACACTTTATTGAACAATTTTCATACTTAATCCAAGAAAACTTCATCTTTCAAAGAAAAATCACTCGTTTCTTTCCCCTGCTCCATGCTTAATTCATTTTTAAATATGTCTTAAGATGTCGGTGGAAGGGGGGGGGGGGGTCGGAACCTCCACCTCCCTCTTGCTACTCCGCTGGTAGGGTGGTCCAAAAATATTAAATAAAACTCTCCATATTTTGTATTAGACCTTGTTATTATATTCCGTTGGCGCTTGGGGCGTCAGATATTACACAGCAGAGATTGTCAGCTTCCAGAGTAGGTACATTGAAAGGAACCTACTAGGTACATTGAAAAGCGGTTTTCAGAAGGGTCATATTGAGTCTCTGGATAATTGTGGGCCAATTTTGAGTAGAGAAACTGTTTTATTACGAAAATCCTTCACCAAATAATTCAGTGGCTTTCAGTCGAAATAATGCAGAATTCTAGAAGAGACATGTATGTCTCTTAGAACGTGGTTATGCTTTTGTATGTGTCCTTTAAAATTCTAAATGAGAATTGAACAAAATATACAAATTAATGAATTCAATACTAGATCTACTACCTTAAACAGTACCTACTATTGTTTTTCGAGTTAGGAAAATCAAAAAAGGTGTTGAAACTTATTCGTGCGTTGCCACTGACTGCCATCCTGCATTGATAAGAACAATTGAAATAACGGAAAGTAAGCACTTTTACTTCTAATTTACCTTTTACTTCTCACTTTCGTGAAGTTGTCGGGAACTATTGAAATCTTGAGAATTCAAATAGGTTTTCCCTTTCCATTTGGGCCATCCTAGCCATTGTTTTTTTTTTCTTCTTCTCAGACTATAGCAATATGGGTAAATGGAAAGTAGGTATATGGTTCGTCAAATTGAATTTCTTTTACTCGTTAACGAACCTATGTATTGTAAATTGAGTGATGCTAGCTAATTATGATTAACTGAATTTCCATTAAGATGTGATATATCCCTATGGTTACCTATGAGTTGAAGTTAACTTAAATATATTTAATGCGTTGTTGAATCGTAAACAAAAGGTACGAAGCTATCCTAATATTATGAGTGAATTACGAATAAATTGGCTATACGCATTAAAATAAATATGAGAACTATAGGAATAAATTTTCTGAACGATTATAAATATATATTAATATGGAAATAATATGTATATTTTGTGTGTTTCTAAATGTTTATTTTTTGAAAATATGCTTCCTTGATGTGTTAAAATAAGGGTTACTACTATAAGAGTGAGAAAGGCGTCATCACATACCTTTCGGCATTATGTGGAATTAAGCCGAAAAACCAACGTTGTTATAGTGTTCATAGTCCAATTATGAAATCATGTACTCTGTTTAAAAGTTCAAATAACTTGGTAGAAATCGTCGACGTTTTTAGGCAAATGTGTGCTTCATTTTGCAGTGTTGGTTTTAAAGGAAATTTCATGAAAAAAGAAAATGTTCTAGTAAAAAGACAACAAAAAAAACGCCGTGTATGAAATGTACATTAAAATGAGAGATATGACTGTAGTTGAATTTTTGTTCAAAACCACCCCCATATTACCCAATAAATATATTGTTACAGTGAACAGAAATTTCGTTTTGTGTACGTAGTTTGAAATATCGTTGGAAATTGTAAAACCAGTGGAGAGTCCAATTTTGGTTTATTTTCTTCGACAACAAACTATCGGAATCGACCAAAAAAATATTAAAGATTAGGTATTAAAAAGGTTTACTTTCCAAGATACATAGAAACAGAAAATCAAATTTGACGTGGCTGACGGGCAAAATGGTTATCATTCCTGAGGAGGTTTTTTGGCAGGGCAGTTTTTACAACGGAGTGGTTTTTTTAGGGGATATATGGTATACAGATCTGCGATCTGCCCAGAATATAATGAGCCGTCGTGGAAAAATATGCAGCGTCAGGTCAATCATGTGAATATTTTACATTCGCGAAAAACAAAACATCACTAGGCAGGGTGGGTATTGTTAGAGCGAAATGTAAGATGAAGGGAATGATTATTTAATACAATGTTTCTATCATTGCTAGCCTAAATTACTCACGATAATGCGTGAACCAAGTGCATGATGTGTCTCAACTCTTCTTTCAATCCTTCTGATCAACACATAGGGGCAAGGTAGACTCAAAGGTAATTAATCCAAACAGTAGCCGGTTATTTGAGGAAGTCGCCTGCGAGTAGCTCTTGAGGATATTACAGTTCCACATTCCTCTCTTGGCGCCTGCTACAGCTATAAATCACAGCACGGTAATCCGCAGGCTTCGTGTCGTGGAACCAGGATTCCAAGACCAACTAATCCCACTTGGGGACAAATTCTTAGCGCTGTATTTCATACGAAAGCCGGGATGTGAGAGCAGCGCGGTAGGTATACCAAGACGCCTATTTGACCAAGACTATTGAGTACCTATATATTAAGTAGGTACACCAAGACTATTGACGAGTCTCCCGTACCTCACACGTTTTCGAACACTAGTCACAACCAGCAATTTTATCAATGTTCAATCATTGAAAACCCCATCGGATCAAATGGCACTTTAGGAACTGGGTGACAGGTTTTTTTTAAAATTTTATTATTTTGTAGTGTTGTGATAACAATAAAGGAATAATTTATAGGTACACAAGTATGAGGGTGGCTGTCCAGCGACAGTCCCTCGTTACTTCAATAGGATAATATTGACAAACGTTTTAATGCATTGATGTATAGTTGTGGAGTTGTTGGGTATGGCACGAATAAATGATTAGACGCTTTCCATTAGGTCTGCGGTTCTTTTTCTTTTGAGCCGTCGAGGGAGCGTAATTCATGGAAAACTGCATGAGCGGTCTGATGTGATGGTATCATGCATACGTCTCATTGATGATTTGGTGGTATCTTCCACTGTAGGCACTTCCAGGTCACGGTGGATCTCATCATTCATTACAAACCACGGGGCATTGGTGATCATCTGAAGAACACGGTTTTGCTGCGTTTGAACCCGTTTGATTTGTGAGCTGCCTTCACAACATAGTACATTCAATAAGTCAACAAGCAAGACCACATTGAAACTTATACTCACAGTAACTGGTGACTTAAACATAATTTCTTAGAGCTTCCCCACTCTCTGATTGGCCAATTTTCTAAGCTCTTTTATATTCTAGTCTCTTTTTCCAGGAAATTCCCTCTTTTCCCATAGCAGAAAATTCGAGACTGTGCTAGTGCTCTTGGTGTTTTCATATTAGACTATTGTCATGAAGACTGAAGACCAGTCTCGAATATTCTTCTGATTGTAGAAAAGTCGAGACGAGACCACATAAGAGCTCCTAGTGTGTTCATGTTAAACTACTGTAGGCGGCCAATCCACCCAATCACCCACTAGACGGGAGTTAGGACCGATATTCTTAGCGGCAAATTCAAAATTAGCGAACCGAAGTAAAATGTCCACATATTCATAAAATTTTTTTGAACTACCGGATAATGACCCAGTTTTTGCATAACCTGGTCCATTCGGCGGGTGTTCTCGATTACCTGCTAATGGGGTAGATCTATGGTTGTCTAAAAAATAGGGGTTCTGCACCAAGATGAGCTCACTTCATCGCCCCATCGATTCAATCACATCAAATCGAATATTTTTCACGTCGTGTTACAGTAACTAACCGATAATGGTGTACGAATTGATAATATCACATATCACATCAATTCGTATCGAAGAAAAACATTATTTTTCACGAAAACATCAATTTTGAATTCCTTCCTTGTGTTCCTTCATGATGAGGTATTCCTTCCTGATGACGTATTCCTTCCTGATGACGTATTCCTTCCTGGTGACGTATTCCTTCCTGATGACGTATTCCTTCCTGATGACGTATTCCTTCCTGATGACGTATTCCTATTCTCCACATCGATTCATCTTATCTGGTGTCTCTTCATTGCTTACAATATAGAAAAATTCGTGTCAAAACAATGAAGAGACACAAGATAAGGCAAAGCGATGTAGAGATTAAGAATACGTCATCATTCCTGATAAGAAGGAATGAAAAATTGATGTTTTCGTGCAAAATTATATTTTTCCTTATTTTATATTATAGGTTTTACGTGTTGTTGAGGAGAATTGCGAATAATACCATCTTCGTTTTGTCAAATAATTACCGTCCCCAACAAGATATAAATAAACGTCCTTCCATTATTTTCTTTTGATTTCATTGGAAAGGCCTCAGTCATTATAATGGCGAACAAAGATGAATTGATCCTCTGGAGAATAGCTGAGGGCGGAACATTTTCTCACTTTGATATACATTGATGTCATTATAAGCATGAATTACTCAAACGGAACTCATTAACCTGATATGCCCGCTAGAGTACGTTTGTAAGTAGTTACGTAGGTACCGTGACTGAGAGCAATTGACCTTTTGATTTACCTATTACTGTAAGAATGAGTATGAATCAATTTAATAATTTAGAGACTATTATTCTTACATCAAAGCCTATAATCAATTGCAGAGTGTATGTCACCTTCAAAGCAAGTATTTTCTCATGTTCAAGGAGGGTACAAGTATTTTGTATCACTCCTCTTTGGTTGGCCAGCGTTCGAAGGGTGAATCATGGTAGCCGCATACGCCTTATTGTTGGCCAGCGGCTGTTTTTTCCTACTGACGTCATCATCACAAATTCTAACAGCAGTTCGGTTTTATTTCAAGGACGAACCAGCTTTACATGCATATCTCTGCCGTCGTGAAGGTGATTATCGTATGTTTTAATCAGATATTATTTAGTAAATAATAATATTATATTACCTCCGAAACTTGGAGAAAATTTAGTTTCTTTGCAAAACATGAAGATTAGACCTAAGGAGTGATGTTGGGAGTACCTATCGAGGGTACTCCCAACATCACTCCTTAGAATACCAGTGGTCAAGAACCTGATTAGACCTACTGTAGGTGTAATACATAAGGAGATCAGGCAGCGCCGTCACCTACGCCAAAGGATACTGATACGTATTGCTGTTCCGAATATCAGTATCGAAGGCGCTCCTCGCCTGTACTAAGGAATTGTTTCAAGGATTCATACTCGTATTTCTAGTTTATAGATCCGTCTGCCTCATTGTGTCATTGAGATGTGATTTGATTCATCGTGTTACTAGATGCCTTTCAACTAATGGGACTTGCCGCAGAAGGGCGCTCAATAAATACTCGGCATATTCCACTGAAAGTGGACGTCACTCGGAGCATTTCAATCGGCAGAGAGCACGGAAATCGAAAAGGCATATTTGTCGATATGAGGTGCACCGGAGGGATATCCATCATGGAGCGGGTGAGTGGAGGAAGGGTGACTTCTGTTTTCTAATAGGTTTTCATTTGGCTTACCAAAGGTCTAATTTCCGAATATTTCTTCTTGCGTTTATTCATATAATAATATTATCAAGTTATTATCTAGTTACAATTATAACTAGCTAGCTATTTAGTTCACAAATTAACATGTTTTGCGGTGAGAACCCATTAACTTCTACCGCACTTAAATTGCACGTCACTCATTGTCAGCACAGAAGGTCCAGGGGCTTGATTCTCTCCAGGCGTCGAATTTGTTGAGAGTTGTCAAGTGGCTGGATACCAGCTTGGTTTGGATGTTGACATTTTATGTCTTTACTCTGGCACATAACGCGAAAAACGATACACAAAAGCGTTACACGAAATCGTCACGAAAATTTCTGATGATTTTCGCTTACAACCGATTCGGTGCTACGGAACTTTATCTTCGCCAGTTATCATCGTACAAAAATCGTTCACCACTCGTTGGATAGCTCTCGATTTACCTAACCATATTACGTTAACCACTGCGGAGTGCGTGGCCGACAAGCTGCGGTATGAGCGTGATTGTTTAAATAATTGTTTACACACAGGTGATCATTCTCAATAATTTATAATATTTACAATATTATTGTCTATACGAATGCAAGCTTCATAATTTATGATGAACCCTACAATTAAGTATAACAACTACGCTACTGGGGTAGGTGATGTAGCATTGTTCGAAGGTTCTTGAATCACTTCTTTAAAGACATAAAATGTCCCAATGTGTTGCAGACTCATATGCAAGCATTTAATTCTCGACTGTATCAACAACAGGATGGAGTTGACATTCTTTTGACATTTTCATGTCTTTGCTTTGGCACATAAACTGAAACGGGAAAAATTTGTTTCCTTGATTCACCCTTTCCCTCAGATCACGTCAGAACACAAGCGACAGGCGGGCCACTACGTCAGAGCCTATGACGCACGAGCGTATGACGTCAGACAGCTGGATGAGGCCAACTAGTACGTCAGAGCCTATGACGTCAGACGGCTGGCCGGAGGCCAACTAGTACGTCAGAGCCTATGACGCACGAGCGTATGGCGTCAGACGGCTGGCAGGAGGCAAACTAGTACGTCAAAGCCTATGCCGTAAGAGCCTATGACGTCAGACGGCTGGCAGGAGGCAAACTAGTACGTCAAAGCCTATGCCGTAAGAGCCTATGACGTCAGACGGCTGGCCGGAGGCCAACTAGTACGTCAGAGCCTATGACGCACGAGCGTATGACGTCAGACGGCTGGCAGGAGGCCGACTAGTACGTCACAGCCTATGCCGTAAGAGCCTATGACGTCAGAGGGTTGGCTGGCTAGGTGATCGGGTTTTAATAAACCTCTGGAATTTCGCGCCTTCATTTTGCATTCATTTACATCTTCAAGTTGAAAAATCCTTCATCTTGTCGCTAATTTTATTTTTAAGAAGCCTTTGCTCATATCTCATAGCTAGCTTTGTTATGACATTGGTGACTGTCTCCACTTTGAGGTCTTCGTGGAGGTCATTATTCCTGACATACCAAGGAGCGTTTACTATGCTCCTCAGAACCTTATTCTGAAATGCTTGAATAATTTTGATATTCGTCTTAGCTGTGCAACCCCACAGCTGGAGTCCATAGGTCCAAATAGGCATTAGCAGTGTCTTGTACAGAAAGCTCTTTATTATGAAAAATTTCAGAATGCACTTACTTGCATTAACTTGCCTTCACAAAACCTGTGATGAAACCTAAAAGACGAAAATATATCACGAATCTCGTGGCTGAAATCACTCTTACTATGTTCAAACAACTTTTAGTAAGTTCCACGATTTTTATTTTTTTTTTCCATAAAATAAAATAATTTCCTGTTAATGAGGATTTTGCAGGCGATCGGTATGTTCAATGACAGTTTCACGTGGCTCCTTTGGACGGACAAACCGTCTGTAGCCCTCGGGCTTCTGGAGGATTCGAGAGTGAGCGTCGACACTCGCCTGGCTCTGGCAGTAGCGGAGGGCGGCCCAACCGTTTTGATGGACGTCTATAGGAATCACGTCAAAGGGATGTTCATCGTCACGAACGTCACGGTCCTCGGAAGTAACGGTAATTGGTTTTCATCGCTTCGGCGTTTGCCAGTGATTACAACGAGAAGTAGGGCCAGAACATTGACGCTGTCTATAGTAGTCACAATCCGGAGGACCTGCCTTGATCGATAGTAGTTTTGGTCAACGGCAGCTGCCATCTGTACGCCGGTCCCGTTCTCTTTCAGACAACATTTTAAGAGTGTGTATTGTATCCGTTCGGCAAGAGAATGGAACTCTGAGAACTCCGCCTTAAATACGAGTAATAGGCAGAAACTGAGCTGGGAAGATTAGTTCATACAACTAAACAGAAAGTGGTAAGAAATAACGAATTCAGAATGGGGAACACGTGGAGTGATTTTTGAATCAGGCACATTAAATCCGTAGCTAAAAGTACATAGGTAGTAATTAAATCTAATAGAACACGATGGAGGTTCACAGACTGCCAAATAATGGAGCTACTTGGTAATGTTAGCTAAATTCTACGGCCCATGATTTTCTCAGCTTCGCAGTACGTTTGCGTTGAACTGATCCAGCACTTGCGTCGAGTCATGGTGTATACGAGTATATGAAGAAAAACTCTACCCATCCTCCTCTTCACGGTTTTTTTGTTTAGTTTGATTGTTATTCACTTATGATGGGAAACGTCTTTGTGCCAATTGAAATGCTTAATAATTAATGCTTAATAACAAGTGAGAATCATAATTATTATGATTCTCACTTGTTATTTATGTCTTTAGGGGTAAAAAGACTGAGGAAGCTGATATACTCGTACGCATGCCGTCAGATGCGGCTGCGGCAGATGGGTTCTCCCGCTAGAATGTCGCCAGTTATTTTATTATTGCGATGGTCTATTCGGCCATCATGTATGGCATTGTAGGGTGGGAAGGATGTTCATGAACTGTTAAACTCCGTATATCGACCCCAGAAGCTCATCATTAAGGTACTACTAAAGAAAAATATTCGGTATCCATCCCGCCTGGTCTTTCGAGACTTCGGAGTTCTGCCAATGAAGAAACCTAGAGACAAAATGTCCACGATAAAAATTTTTCGAGAGCTCTGTGACAACAAATGGGATTTCATTGAGCGAGGGGGTACGAGGGCCAGTGGGCAATGCGTCTTGAGAGTTCCCTTCAGAAGAACGACAGGTGGCCAGCTTTTTAATCAGTTCCCGATTGAATTAAAGAAAAGAATACATTTAAATTAGAAATTAAAAACCATTTCATTAAAGGAATAGGTAAATTATAAGATTGTAAATTGTATAAGATAAATAGGTACCAAATTTAGGAGTATTATCCGAGTATTCCGACAGGAGGTTTTCCGTGGGTTAGTTTGCTTAGCGAAGTACTTTACTCCTGTAAATCGTCCTTTCCTTTGACCCTTGTTTCAAGGTGTCCACATTCTGAGTAATCTGTATTACCTATTTATGTTCACTAATATTATTCTATTACTACAATATTTAAGCACAACTCCTCCCCTCAGCGCAAGTTTTACTTGAAGAGGGGAGTAGCATTTTTCGTAGCTACATTGTCAATACAATATTTTCTTATTTTCGTTAAATGAATGGAAAAAAAATATACACGATTTACTTGCACCTCCGTCCGCCTATAAGAAAAACAGAAAATTTTGAGTAGTTTGGACGTAAAAGATCCCACGCGAGTGCACACGTGTGTAAAACGGCGCCAGTGCTGGCCAAGCCCTGACCATTATCAATGCCAGGTCGCCTGTAAACAACAAAAGTGTACATCCAACATTAAACTTTCATACACTTTTCTTTCTCTTTCCTCCCTTGATGCTCCTCTCCATTCTACACCAAATTTCAGGTCCATCGCCCTCAGCTTGATATAACAAACTAGGAGCAGAAATAGCACGACCTTGTTTGGATATTTTCATTCGTTGTTTGCAGATTCTAATTCATGGATTCCGCCGCCCCGAACAAACTTTAAACGCTACAAGTTTACTGCATCAACTGTGGTGAGTGGGTATTTTCACTTTTTTTTTTTTTTTGTATTTTTGGAGCTTCAAATATTTTCACGTTTTACAGCTCCAAACTTGCCCCAATAACCCGATGCCAATCTACTATTTGGTTGTAGTTTTGATTGATTTCAGCTTTTTGAATTTCCGTTTCGCGGAAGAGAAGACGAGGAAGCATTTATGAATCCAAATTACCAAGAGTATGTGGCTGGTTTCCGAAGATACGGCTACGTGATGTTCTATCTGCTCAGTCATTATTATAATTTTGAGTAAGTACTCGTATCAAAGGACATCAGGTAATGTTGTTTGAATTTGTACACTTTAATGGTATAATTTCGTAATGCACCGTTCAGTTTCGAGATGAAGGTGTATGACAGATGGCACACGATCTTTCCTAACGGCACTGCGACGGGGATGCTGAAGGACCTCATCTTGGGTCGTAGAGACTTTGGAATGGCCCCGAGCAAGTATATCGGCGAGCGGCTCAAACTTGTATCTTTCCTTGGAGTATTGGGTAGCGTCACGTAAGTAGTTTCGAAACCTAGTAATATAATCATATAATATGATCATCATAATATGATATTATAATCACATTTTGAGTACATATCGCACCTCAGGAATAGGAGTGTGACAAGTCAAAAATCCTAAATGTTGGGAAACGCCTTTGAAGTTTGGGTCCCAAATATTGGTGAAAATGTCGTTAAATTACTTTTTTCTTTTAGAAAAGTGGCTTATGACTACCTACTGTTTCTAGGGAAGTCTAGCCACCTGCTCCATCAACAACTAACGACTTGAACAAATTCTGGATAATTTTATTGGATAAATTTAGAAAACGTTTTGAGTGGTTACATTACTATCTTGGATTTTTATATCCATTTCCAATGATTTTACCTGATTGTTTACCCTTTTTTGCACGTTTCAACTCGGAAATTTGCAAAACATTATTCCAGTATCAATTGAACAGCAATGCAGGCAAATATTATATATTTATACATTTAAGTATGTGTCACTCCGGACGATAACTATCGATCGAATTGAGATAAAAAGTTCGAATTTGCACACAAAAAAAACTCCGCGAATTCTTGACACAACGGTTTATTATCTTAGTGCAGATCACCCTCCTGCAGATCACTAGATGGTTGAGTAATAATAACAATTATTGTTATTATGAATTATCATTGTTTAATAATAATTATTATAATGAGAATTTATAATAATTTATTATTATAATTTATAATTAATTATTAATAATAAGAATTTATAATTTATAAATTATTATAAATTCTTAGCAACGATTAATGAATATTCGTAGTTAATAAAAATTATTAATAAAGGCTATTAATTATTAATTATAACCATTATTAATTAACTCGATATCTGAAAACCTTGTGATGTTCGAATCAGCTGGGCCGTATGATTCACCCTCATGTTGACGACGAGGGAGGGAGGGTCATTGTTACATCATTACATTATCACTACGAATCATTACATTCACAAATACACTAGCCCCGTACGGGGAGCGGGGAAAGATGAAGGGAGGGGGAGTGGGCAGTTTGAGGCGACGTGTGTGAAGGGGGCGGGGGTTAGTAGGGTTAGGGCGGGGGAGGTAGTAAACTAGCTAGTAAACTAGTAACTAGCAGCTCTGCTAGTCAGCTAGTTAGAAGCTGGCGAGTGAGCTAATTGACGATTACACTTAGTTTATATACATACATGCCACGAGAGGCCAAGGGAGCGGGTGTAGGGGAGGAGGAGCTCGCGGGATATACAAACCCCATGGGTGAGACTGAGATCATAATACACCTAACTATACATAGTTGCGTGTAATATACGTAAACCTTGAATGATATACATTATGACTAACTATCATATTATTATATGTTATATGTATTAGATGATAAGAATGTTGTACACTCGCAGATAACATGTTTCTATAAGTTATACAAAATTCGCATTGCTAGGACGGCAATGACGACGGAGGCGTTTCACCATTTCACCAATTTTCGTATGTTTATGGTCCGAACTCCCCCACTTCCGGCTCGAATTTAGAAATTTGGACTTCACCATCGAAAAGCCCAGATCCAAAATAGGCGGGTTCCGTAAAACCCACAATTTCGTGATCATTGGACTCGAGGCGTTTTTATTTAACAGGGCAGAATCGATTTGGCGAGAAATTTGCTATATGGAACCACCTCTTACTCAATTTAGCCGAAAAAGTGAGTTATGTCCTAATTTACCCTTGATATATTGACCGTAATGTCGATATGTCATGATTTTTGAGAATTTTCTGTATTGTTCATTATCTCCATTGGTTGAAAAACCTTTGTCTGTTTGGAGGGTTGTAGGAGGCGGTAAGAAAAGAAGAAGAATGATTTTTGAGTTAATTTTCTAAGCCGTAAGCCAACTAAGTCTTCTCCTCTTCCGCGTTTCGTAAAACTAACGGTCCAATCTAGATATTTCCGAAGTCCCTGGTATTTATAATCGTGGAAGTAATACCGGATGAACGTAATACTCCGTTATCCGTATCCGAGAACAGCAGCTCACCTCGGAAGACGAAAGAAAAAACTCCCGAAGTTTCCGAGTTTAAAAAAACCGGGAGACCACTTTTTTTCTGAGACCTTCGCAGGGCAGACTGGGTTGCACCCTGACTTGAAGCAAAAACGATCTACCCGGCAATCGAGTCTCTCCTTCGGTTCCTTCCTTCTTTATTTCTTCCTTCTTTGTTCCGGAGTTCGTAGAATTGAAATAATTTTGTTTCATACAAATGTTATTATTTTGGATTCGAAAGTTATTGCATGTAGGTAGACATTAGAGAGTTCTTAAGAGATAAGTTCATAATAGAAAGGCCGTATCTAGTGGCCTTATCTAAGGCGAACAACTTTTGGATGCAAATTAAATAAGTCAGGTTTGACGGAAGTGGCCTAATCTAAAAGTAACGTCAACTTAACTTAGCACAACGCTAAGTGAATAACGACAGTAGAATAACGCTGAGTTCATTTTACACACATTAAAACACATAGCTACTCACTACCAACTAGAATACCTAATTGACTACCTACTACTAGCAACTGTATCGAAATCAAGCAGGTACCTATACTCACATTTTGTCGATAAGTTGGTATACTTATAGAATGTTGATAGGTAATGATAATTTTCGTGAGAAAGCTTCGTAAAATCACTTCGTGGAGAAAGGTTTGAGCTGGCGATGGAGACTACAGAACTAAAAACGCGGCAAAAGGACTTGTCCCGGAGTAAGGTAAAAGACGATTCGTAAGTTTGTGCCTGGGGAGATAAGGCGCCTTATGGATGAGGCCGGATAAGTCGAACTTAACGCAATAAGTTCGAACTCAGCCGGCGCGCATGCGCAAATGAGGAAAGTTCGAACCTGCGTCTGATCTTCTATGACTTATCCCTCAGGACCGTCAAGAAATTTTATATAACCCGGCGAGAAAATAGAAAAATTTTATTTTCATTTAATGACCTTCGACTTCTTCTGCCTGTCATATTTGGGACGTTGATGAGACAATTAACTGAAGAAATTTGAAGAGGCTGACGATAAAACTGATGAAATAAAGTCAGTGACTATTTACCGCTTCCAAAGTTGCAGTGGTTTCAATTTACGAATAAAACGTTCGCTGTTGCAGCTTTTTCGTCGTATTTCGCCAGCCCGTTGCACTCGGTGCAGTGAATGCACTGGTGGCTCCGATGTCGGTCGGTGCTTGGATCGGATTTTTCTGCGCATGCGCCGTTTGCTGTTTTGCTCTTTGGATTCTCATAGTGAACGACTCGTCTGTCACCGAACCGCACAAATGGAACGAAAGCTTTTTCGTAACTCTTTCGACCGTCGCTCAGCAAAGTACGTTTACATTAGAAATTGATTGAGTGGTTTTGATCAATCAGCGACCCTTCAAAACGATAGGTCGTAAACTTTGTTTACTCCCAATAAAATCAACTTCAAATGAAATTTGTTATTATTCTCACTGTGGACATATAAGGCACTCTTGCATGATGAAATTCTACTCACAAGGTTTTCCTTCAATTCATATTTCTGACCAATACTGGTTGGCTCAAACCACTACAACTTCCTGGTGGTGGTGTTACAGAAAATATAGAAAACTAACAACGAAATTTATGATTTGATTTCAGGTATCGAGTTCATCGGCAACAAGCCCGCAACCCAAATCGCCTTATTGACCCTCCTGGTGATGACGTTTATTGCGAACATTTTATACAACACGTCCGTCCTAAATGGCTTACTCATCAAGGCCCCGGACGCCATACAGAATTCCCAGCAGCTTCTCGCCAGCGATTTGAAAATGAGTTGCAATAACGTGGGCTACCTACGAGATCAGATGGTAACATTTGAATAATACTGAAAGTACTGATGTGGCTTGCTCATATTGACAAGCACTGATATCTCGTCTGCCCTGGGTGGGACGGATTACGAGTATATCAGCTTTGGTGCGCTGATGAAGGCGATTTCGGAAACTTTCCATAGCTTTTCAGCACATCTGAATAGGTATTGTACTGGTTTGCTCTCTGATTCTCATCTTGAGCTCTTCCAGAGTGTGAGTTCGATGTTTAGAGATTTGGCCTTCAGGTACTATACATTTCATTACTGCAGCAATTTACGCATTGACATGCCAAGATATGAATCGTTTGAATATTCATTCTAAAGAAAATCATTCAGCTTTTTTGAATTTATTTACGGATACTGAACGCTTCATATTTATAGGCAAGTCCACAAACAACCTAGGACCCCAAAAAAAAAAAACTGCCTCTTGAAAAAAGTCATAATTAGGGTGAGGGTGAAAAATCATAATTGCTGTAAAGCCAGTAGAAAACTAGGTGGTCATCAATTAGGTTTGAGTTCTAATTTGTCAATGAAGATGAATCATTATATTAAATTAATGTTTCTAAATTGGTCTACATTCATCAATTCGTGTAAGTACCTTGTAACGCCGGAAGGCTTATACAAATAAAACATTTCATTTCATTTCATTTCAATACGTGTAAATTTTGTCTGTGGGGTCACAAATTAACCCTCCACGGCCAGATGAGTCTGAGTGTCACACTGGCAAGGTTTTTGAGTCCCCGACTGTTCAATTACGAACCTTAATGCATTCTCCAATTCTATTCACTTTCGTAGAAGATTCCCAGATGTTTTTCTCGTAACCATTATTACGGGGGAGGGGGGGGGGGATTATTTCAATAATTTTGAACAACCGTTTATTTTTAAGGGAAAAATAAAATTCAAAAAAATCTCTCAGTCATGAAATGTGTATGAGTCAGTCACGTGAGAATTATTGTTTAAAATTTGGTTTAGCACCATAGAAGTGCAAAATCGGATTCGTCATCGCCATCCGCCGCCGGGGGAATCTGTTCATCCCCATCAATTTCTGAATCGGATTGTTGCTCACTAAAGACCACGTTATCCTGTTCACAAGTAATGTCTCGTGCCATCATCGTTGGAAGCGTTGCCCTCTTCTCTGAGCTCTTGTAGAACCAACTGGTACTCGGAAGGGGTGACGATGCGGCGGGATATGGTGGCCAGATTGGCGTACGAAATACGCCAGGTCGCGTTTTAGGACTTAACCGGCTAGCTAGTTGTCGAATATTAACTGATCAGCAGGCGTCAGTTTTAAGTCCCCTCCCCGGAGGGCCTCCCCAGTTGCTTGCACTGGGGGGGAGATCGTAAGCTCTGAGCTGGGTATCTCCCTTAAAACTTTGGATTATGATCAGCAGCCGTGGTACTTCACGTGCGTGTTTAATGGATTAATGGAAATTTTACTGCGCTTGGCGTACTCTATTCGCCAGATCTGGCCGTCGAGGGTTAAGAAGATCGTATTCTGATTTTATGAATTTTCAGGAAAGCAATGACAGTTTGACAAGATCCTTCAAGGAGAAACTGCTAAAGAGCGACAAGGTGTTCATAAACCTGGAAGAAGGTAAGTTCAGAGGTAAAAGTACGTAAGTTAGAATCGGTCAAAAATTCAACTTAATAGACTGCTTGAATCTATTTAAAAGACGTGAATAATTATTACATACGAGTCCATGTCGCAGGTGTGCATCTCGTGAAATCAGGACGGTACGCGTTTTACGTGCTTGATGACGATTTTTACCGAGCTTCAAGTCATATGCTAGCGGTTGAGGAAATTTGCTCTACTAGCAACCTCAAGAAGGAGCGGTCTTTCCCAACAGGAGTTTACGGAGTTCAAAATAGCCCCTACAAAGAACATTTTCGTCGTGGGTAAGCCCTGAAAATGTTATCCAAATTGCTTAAGATTTCCGATATGACCAGGGGAGTAATTTGTAGATAGATCTTGCAGTCGAGTTTCTTGTGAACAATGTAGATTTCCAAATATATCCCCCTAAAAACCTGCTAAGAAATCCATGTTCAATGAAATAACAAGGAGCATGATAGTCAAGGAGAATTGAATTACAGTGATGTGCCAGAAGATTTTCAATCATAATAATTCACGATAACAGACTTTAATAAACAACGACACGGTTAGACGAATTAATGAGGTGAAACGTACTCGCCTTGACGAACTGACAATGACTCTTTTATAAATTTGAAACTGGGATGACTAACGTTTGTTTATATCATTTTTCAGAACCACGTACCTTCTGGAAATAGGGATCCTACAATACTTGTCGAAGAAGTTCAGGGCCAGTAAGCCAGAGTGTATATGGTCGCTGGAAGCTGAGCCGTTCGGCGTCAAGCCACTGAGTCTGGCTTACATTGTCTTCGGCAGTGGATTCGTTATATCCCTAATAATTCTATTTAGCGAATGTGTCTACAGCAATGTACTGAGAAGAGGTTGCATCAAAGGTCGAGATCCAGAACTGCAAATGAATCACGGTTCCGCTACCTGATACAGCTCTTGGGAGTAGGTGGAATTTCATTGTAAAGTAAATAAATATGATTAATGTCGCCTGAGTTATTCCACATCATCCATGTTTGCTAACTGTCCTTCCTCGACTGAACAGATGCATGCCAGAATGACAAACCTGATAATATTTTAGTATATTATACTAAAAGGAAGACACATTTTGAAATGCATATTGTGAACGAGCATTTATGAATATTTTTGTTTGCATTCCAATTTCGGTACTGATCTGCCGACTTACTAGTCACACTACAAGGATTGCCTAAGAAAGTCGGCCCCTTGAACCCGCCATGGGGGCTTCGCCTAGGGTTGCCAACCGTACTTTTTTTTAGAAGTATTGTACTTCTTTTTGTTGATTTGTACTTTGTACTTTCTCAAGTTAAAAAAGTACGCTAAAATACTTTTACTTTCATCATCGGGCTCATTTATCGTCTTAAATCATCTTAATTAGTAATTTTATTTCCCGACTAGCGACTTCGACCGAGAGGAGGTCGTTACTACACTAGGATTTCACTGTCCGCCACTGAAGAGACGAGTAGATAAATAAATATCTATGCGCTTTAGAGGTTGGATAGAAGCCATTAAAAAACTTTAAAAAAAGAATCAAACTTCATATCTCCAAAGATCATTTCCATACGGAAAATCTTGTGTAATCAGTATCTCCGGTTGACAGTAAATTTGGAGCCGTTTCTATTGCCTTACGAATTCTTATTTTGAAAAAAGCTTTTACGGGGAGAAACTATAGAATGTAAGCTACATTAAAAATTTAAAATGATCATTTAAAAGAAATATTGAAATTTTAGGTTTTGTCCAAGTATTTCCCAGTGTGCGCCGTCTCCCAAAAACGTGACTCTTTTTGCCAGTTAGCTCAAGGCTAAAGCATGTTCCATGCGAAAAGTGGAACTTTTCATTCCTTTCAATAAATTTCCTTCAATAATGTTGAATGGTTGCCATTGGTGTATAAAATAAGCAAATTTTATCGGTAATTTGAAAAAAGATCCTTCTCTATCCACACAATGCTGTTTTATGAAATTCCAAAATTTCCGATACAACTTCAATATTTTTCATAAAATCCATTGCTCTCATTGTTACCAAGACAGTCAATAAACGACCTGTATAGTTTTTTTTGGGAATCCGCGACGGAGGAAATTATTCGTGACTTTCACAACAGATTACAATTCTAACGATGAAATTAATTTCTACGATGAAATTAATTTGTGTTCACTTGGTAGTATGAAGAAGCGCGCAGACGATGTCCAGGTTATCACTACTGAACGATGAGGACGATAATGCAGTGAGTCTTTTTCAGGCAATTCTGATGATACTAATTTGCAGTACAAGAATATTTGGTAAAATAGCAAAATATTTATATTATACTTGGGCAGAAAAATCATCTACCATTTGGGTATTGAATACGATCCATCCGAGGGAAGTTGAGTTTTGTGGACCAAATACTCTACACAAGGTTGGTATCAAGTGTTGACTCAGTCGGACATTTACGATTACAACCTGACAAAATAAAGACTTGTTGGTTTGCCGATATTGAGTCAGATCGTCATATTAATAAGAGTTTGTTGTCATATTTGAAGATAATATAGGCGTACAGGGGATGGTGTACTAGCCAAAACTAGTTATAACTATGAATATGAACTAAATCACTCGTCAAAAAGCCAGGAGACAAGAGTAGTTAGAAAACTCTTCAAATTCTTCCACAACGGTTTATTATCGTCACACATCAAACCCTTCTGCCTAGATCACTGCTCCGTATACCATTACCTTGTGAGAACGATAACTGTATGAAACAAGTTGAGTAATGTGCAAAAATTTGTTCAGCTGAAATCAGTTTTCTAATTCGGATTCTGCACCTCAAAAAACATAGAAAGAGCGGTTGAAAGTGAAAACAGTCATGCAGCACGGTTATAAGAGCCAATTTTTGAAGAAATACCTGTTTTTATATAAAACTAGCTGTGTACCCGCGCTTCGCAACGGTAGAACATACACCCCCTTTATTCACATCTCTGCTTCCAATTACCCCCTTTTCACTCCAATTCGTCAAGTAGTTTTTGGATTGCCGGTAGACCCTCCCCCCTCTCACAACCTGCACCCCGCCCCCTCCCACTAACATCCTGATTGAAGTACCACTTGAAAGTACTCGTCGAGCTGAATCCAGAGACTACTTACAATCGGTTCAACCTTTCAAAAGTTATCCTCATAGAAGTGATTATAACACGTTTTTTAGTAGTATTTCATTCATAGCGTTTCAACGAATAGACAGATTTAAACGCGGTTTTTCCATAAACCTTCCCAGATAAATTCTGCGTCAAATGGTACCAGCCGCAACTTTCTACGTTCAGCCGTTCTCAATTGATGATGAGACAAACAGACAAACAGACAGACACGATTTTATTATATAGTGTTTTAATTATATAGTACGATTTTATTATATAGTACTATAATAGATGTGGTGTTTGGGACATCTCATTCAAATATTGGCAATCTTAAACTAATAAGTCTTATTGGGTAATTATAGGTATGTAAGTGTGAAGCTATTCAGATGTATCGGTATGCATCAGGTGTGGTGCTCTCAGTGCATATAAATAATTTATTAACCATAACTGACCTAGTCCCCCCTCACCGCTAATTTGTCACCTATTTGAACAAACATTCTAACGCATTACCTACTTAACTTTTTCCGTAAAGTTATAAGGTAATTGAATACAGAGCAGTGATCTAGCAGTTGTCTGCTCAGAAGAATTTGCAATTTTTTTTTTTTTTTTTTTAATACCTCTAGGGAATATTCCATACTTCTTGCGGTAGGCCCTAGTCTGGATCCCCCCCCCCCCCAGACTGATCCCCAGGCTATTGATGTGATATCAATAATATGTTCAATCAAGTACAGTGTTTTGGGCGGTGCGCAGTGGTCGGAAACCCGATTTTAACCAAAGGTTAACCAAAAGGACTAAAAAGGGTGAAAATGAAAATGAAAGAACGGAATCGCTGTTGTAGTGAAAGTACACCCAGATACCTACACAAGGTTTGTTTACTCGCTAATCTCCCCTCTTGAAACGATAATAAACACGTTAGGACGCGCATTCCTCAATAGCGATCTGTAACTACTTCTAATAGATGCTAGATGCAGTATGTAGTTGCGTTCAACACACAACTTTCTGGTGCTACTTATGGTGGAAAAAACATTTGATCGTATTAGAAAGATGATAAATTGGAGACAATTTTTTCATGCCTTTCAAAGTCTGCCAATATTGAACTTGACTTATTTTAAACAAGATCCTTTTATGGATATGATTTCTCAGTGGAAATCTGTGTTGAGTGACAGATTATTTAAGAATGAATACATACCTACTAATATTTAAAACAATAAATAAATAACATTAATAATAAAAACTGAAATATAAAGAAATGTTGCCTATTCTACACTAGCTATATGTAGCTATTTGATGCCAATAAATATATTTATTAAAAAAAAAAAAAATCAGCTGCCACTACCTGCAACTTTTTGTGTTTTAACTGGTTCAGTGCTGCAAAACGGTGTTTCACCTATTATGTAATCAAACTGCTAAGTTCGTATCATTAAGAATCCGTTATTTTTTCAAATATATATTCGAATTTCGCATTACCAAGTATATTACATCATTTGCAAAAGCAATAACATTTGTTTGCAACTACCTCTTGCATTGCCAACAAGGAGCTCTAGATTAGTTCATTATGTACGAACATTATGGGGTCTATTTTAGACCCCATGTTTATAGCACTTTTTTGTGCAGCGTAAGAATTTACACATAAGAGCAATTCCTTGTAGCAGAAGTCAGTGCTACCTAAATCAACAAATAAAACTTATTGAAATTGAATCTGAATTCAGATAATTTCGCTCCCATACAATCGGTTGTCCGACCACTGTGCGGTGGACCGACAGCTTTGTATGATTATTGAAAAATAATTGGGTGACCGAAGAACGAATATATTGACCAAGAGACGTTTAAATGGGCATATCGTGCTGAATGTTGACAAACAATCACTGGTAAACATCTTGGGTTGACCCAGTGCTCGAGCGGCCCAGAAGAATGCAGTGTGGGTTAGGGCAGAGCCAGGACCTCCGAGGCAATCAATACATCAGGCGGCGGTGAGTGGGGGGACGGGGGGGCAGCGCCCCCCCCCCCCCCCTTCATCGTCCTCAGAGGGACTACGATTCTCCTACTGAAAGGCGAAGGTTCCCCACGTGGTTTCCCGCCCCTACCAACTCACTTCGAAACCCTTCTCTTCCCGGTCCAGGCAACTCCTGTCACCGGGTACTCGGGGGGGTCAGTTCTAGCGTTCAGTTCGCCGCGTATCAGCGTCCGCGCACCACCGACGTGTTAATAGCATCTCAGTAGGCACAGTCATAATCGCGATTTAGCCCTTTGAAATCAACTCGATCTTCGTGATTATCCCTTGCATTAACCTCAATCCCCTCAACAACTAGTCGAATCTTCAAACCCAAAACATCTTGCGTTTGAAGGCGATCGCCGGGTGTGACTGGCATCGAAAAGCCGGCGATTTGGAATTGAGAAATAACAAAGAGGGCAACATCGATCCGCCACGGCAAACTACAAAGGTAAACAACTACCAACATTCCAAAGGAGTTTAAAAATTACCCATAAATTCCCAAAATGAAACAGTCTGGCAAGTAAGCCATCATTTTAACGGTTTTTTTAAATGCTGAGCACGATGGTGAAATCAGAATTGATTTATCCTAATCCGTTCCCAAACTGGAACATAGTGAAGATGAAGAAAAGTGGTTGATACTTGGATGTTTTTCATGGACATCTTGTCCTTGAATGAAATCATTTCTTCGAAAATTCGCTCTTATAGCCATGCTGCATGACTGTGGATTTTATATGATGGAATGAACCATTTAGTACCTACCTTTCTAAATTTAAAAACCCTCCAAAATCCAGTTAATATTAAAATTATAGTGATTTATCTGCAGCGAGTGGATTTGGTCAGTTTTACTAGCAGAGCATTGAAGCCCATGTTTGGGGGAGTTTTAGAGAGAGGGGGGAATTACCCATAAATTCCAAAAATGAAACAGTCTAAATACCCAGTTATTTCTTCGAAAACCCTTATCGATATTCTTGCTACGTCACCGTTATAACTATGACTATAGAACTTACAACAGTCATATTTATCGAACATTACGTTGGGCTGACTAACTGCTTCGGACACAACTGAAAAACAAGTATCGATGTTAGTATCGCCCGTACGACAAGCACTACTTTCGACGGTATGGTGTTAGACACGTAATTTATTCTCTCCTGTACCTATCGAACTGTGAAAAACAGGTGATTTAGGCTAAAACGTTAAGGGTGAATGTTAGTCAAAACAATAACAACTCATCAAAATACTTTTGCCTCCAAGAAGACAAGTAGGATTCTGTTGTCCTCAACTCACTGTATCATGCAAAGTCTACTTTAGGTTAGTAACTGGAACTTGTTAGGTCCTTCTAGAGTGTTCTGGAAGGCCTCAATTTCAATTTTCTGAAGTTTTCCAAGTTTTCAAGATTTCTGATATCTGATCATCGGGCTGAGTACAGAGACATCGATCGACGATTCCTCTTCATCTATAATGTGAAATCCGACGAAATTTGTTACAAGAAGGATTCAGGAGGAATCAGGATTGCAAGGATACAGTAAGGAATCAGGAGGCGCAACGAGATCAAAATTTGATCACTTCGTCAACTACGTCGTACATTCTACTCGTACCTATCGATCATTATTATAAAATCTTGAAACTTTATATTCGTTGCGCCTCCTGAATCCTTACTGTATCCTTGCAAGCCTGATTCCTCCTGAATCCTTCTTGCAAAAAATTTCGTCGGATCTCACATTATAGAGAAAGAGGAATCGTCGATCGATGTCTCTCTACTCAGCCGGAGGATAATAATTATTATCCCGATCTTTGGGGAACATGGGTCATATTCGTATAGTCAATGTGCCCTAAAGATCGGGAGCTTCGTAATCAATCAGAAGTGTAGAAGACACCCATGGCGTTATCGTAGATTCAACTGAAATTGCATGTTCTGATTTATTACGAAGCTCCCGATCTATGTGCCTAAAGTTACATATAATCTGACCAACTTGGAATACCTACCTAAAACAATTCCGGAACCTAGGGATTGTGGTGCAAGATACCCTGTCTTGGGAGGCCCAGGTGACCAGCATGTGTAACGCTGTTTTCAAGAGCTTATACCAGCTTCGAAGAGTCGCCATTAATTTCCCGTTAAATTTTAGAAAACAATTAGCCGAATCATTGATACTCCTCATCTTCGATTACGCACCCGTTGCACTTTGTGATTTAAAAATCGAAGACATCACACGCTTACAAAAAGCGCAGAATGCTGTCGTGAGTTTTGTCGTAAAAATGAAGAAAACGTATGAACACCAACACTACAAGAAATTAGGTTGGCTTAATCTACGAGAGGAAGAAGTTACAAATTGCAGTCTCATTATTCAAAATTAGGTATAAATTGATGGCAAATGAAGGGCCGAGTAAAAAAATGATCAGGGTCACGTTCAGGATACATGCCAATTTTCAAGTCTCTACCACCACAGGAATTGGATAATTTTTTATGGATAATTTATATTGGATAATGGGTTAAGCACCTAAGCCAAATAAAGTTTTAAAAAAAAATTATTCAAAATTCTGAAATTCAAAAGACCCCAGCACCTATACAACAAATTCACATGGATGTCCCAGGAGCATGGAAGGGACACTAGAAACAGAGATCGATCCATACAAATCCCGATGCATTGTACAACCATCTACAACAGAGCGTTTGCTGTGCAACGCACCAAAATGTACAATGAATACGCCGATGTGCTAGATATTAGCAAAAAGACTGATGCGATAAGAGATGAACTTAAGAAGATCCTTGTAGATGCATATTGATTGTTAATCTTATGTAAGCTGAAATTTGTCATGGTGAAGTGACATTTTTCGAATAATCTTTATGGAAGATTGTAAATTTCATTTTTTTGTTATGCTAAAAGAAAGTAGGTAGTAACGTGGTAGTAAGTAAAAATTGTAAAAATTTCGTTTTTTTCGACACTAAATCTGATAATTTTGTGTATTAGAAGAATAATTTTGTGTACTAGAATAATTATTATAAGAATAATTATTAGAATAATTATTATTCCATTTATTATTACTTATAAATTATATACTCTTACAATCGTGTATGCAAATATTATAAGTTATAATATTTGCATACACGATTGTAAGAGGATTTTGTGAATAACTGTGTCCAGGGATGGTGGAAGAGAGGGCCTCATGTCCCGAGCCTTCCCTGGTTTTTGTCAATAAAAAAATCAATCAATCTGTAGGGAACATTGACTATACGAATATGACGAGTACTACCAATATTTACCACTGTTTTACAAAATAAAATACCTACTTGTAGCGAATAGTTTCTGCATTGTTTTGAGTGTGGCAATTGAAAGGAGTTCTGAGGCATTCCACCGTGTGTGACGTCACGTTAATGCCCAATTTTCAAGTTTGAAGAAATACCTCAATAACGTCTATCTTGCTAAAGGTATAGTGTGAAATAGGTGATCCCCAAACCAACACGCGACGGCTCAGCTCATGTTGTTGCGTCACAACTTTCGCCTTTTGCCACTGATATGACATATCAGTGTATATCAGTGTCATTATATACATTGGAGGGTAGATCATAGTGCCCGAAAACCCGGAGTGCAAGGATGAAAATTTGGAATTATTGTTATGCCATAGCGTACTCAGAACGAATACATTTTAAATATGGGGAGCTCTGGGCAGCTCCACAATTTGACATGGATATGTCTTATGGCTGGGGGTCATTCCAAAATTGGCGTGATACAAAAAACTGAGATGTTTTTTGGCGCAATTCCCGAGGTGGTAGAGACCTGAAATTTGGCATGTACTTTAACTTAACGCTGCCCAGGCCCCGGATCAGCTGAATGGCTCCTAAAGCTAATTTCTATGTTGTTCACACTATGAAGCTGTAATTTGACATGCTGCCTCCTTAAGACTTACTCTTTAAGCAGCATAGGACGGGGATCAGCTGAGTGGCTCTTGAAGCTAATCTCTATGTTATTCACACTATGAAGCTGTAATTCGTTACGTAGTCTCCTTGGGACTTTAACTGACGCTGCCCGGGCCCAATATCAGCTAAGTGGCATTTCTGTACAAATAATATTTTGTCAGTGCAGTTTACTTTTTTCTCGACTTATGCAAATTACTTAATTTTTTCCCTTACTGCGAAAAAACAGACATATCCATGAACTGATGTTTTTCCCAGTAATAGAAAAATTAAGTTTAGTTTTAGTTGAGTACCTAGAAGGTAGGTACTTACTACAGGTAGATGCTACAAGATACTAGAAGGTAGATGTACCTACTATAATGCTGAAAAGGCTTCATTCTGTAGGAACCACCGGGGAGATAGTAAATAATCAGAACTGTGGTCAGATGAGCGTATTTACTACCTACTTTTTGTAGCTACAAGCCTTGTCAAGAGTTGTCAATCGAATCAACTTACCCTGATCTCGTGTAACTTTCGTTTCTTGCTGAGTTTCTATTATCAGCCCATACTTGTAACATAACGAATAATTAGAATTGTTTTCTTGCAGGACATTCCCTGGACAGCCACCGGTGACGACAGGACAGATCCTCCGGACCCGCAGGAGGGAGGCGCTAGCGGCAGCAGCATCACCACGATGAAGACCCAGTGCACGGCCACTGAGGACATCCTCAAGGGCTCTTCCGAGCTCATCAACCCTTTCGTCCACCATCTCGAGCTCACGACCACCTACGAAAAACTCAAGGTAGGACATTTTCTACATCACAACGTGAAAATGTGATGTTAGGGTGTGACGCCCACTATCGATAATTACAGATAATTACGATAGGATCTCAGGCGGCAGGTGTAGTTACGTAGTTATCTGTCCAATCCAAGTTTGTAGCACAAAGATAGTAGTCGCGTTCAAGGACTGTCAGAATAATCCCTCAAAGAAAATTCTACGCTCCTCGTAATGAAAGTGGAAGAAGAATTCATTAATTATTCCACCTACAGAATCTTTAGTGATTTCACTGGTTCAGCATGTCTTTGAAACATCTAATTCGTTGATGACAACGCAATAACAAAAGCTCTACTGAGCTCAACTTATTCGACCTGTAGTCTTGTCTGGCTGGAACGGCCTTCCGTGACCGGTGAGAAGCACAAAACCTTCTATTTTCCCGTTTATTGTACATATTCTCTTTCCCGGCTATTTGTTGGCTAGTTGTAGAACAGAATATAATTAACGACTTTGCGAATCGCTCGCTGTTAGTGTTCGCTGGTGTGATTGTTTTCGTACCTACTACAGTTCTCCTTCTAGATATTGAAATAAAATGAAATGAAAAAGAACTTTACTTACTCCGTATATCTACAAATGATGAACATAATAGTAACAACTATTTGGTACAACGCAGTGTAGAATGACTATAATACGACTACAAACTACTTTTTTTGACTATAATACGAGTACAAACTGGAACCTTCATAGAACTACTTTCCCTGCTGAGTGGGGGAGTCGTTTAATGGCTGAGGTCTTGCAAAAGTATCTCGCGGTCTCCAAATTACATATTAGTAACATACTATGAGCACTTATAAATGCAGATGTGAGAGATACAGTAGATATTAACATAATATGTTATGTTAATATAACTATATTACAGTTATAAATGATAAAATGAATTAAGAAATAAAAACATGCAGACTTGAAAATCAAGTTTTCGATTCCAGGGGTACCCCTTTTTTATTACCTTCTAGTTTTGCGGCAAGTGCCTCAGTAGGAATGGTAGACTAAAATATATGTGACGAGTCAGGAACAGGGACAACTAATTGAGTAGATGAACGAAATGCATACGGGACCATGACTTGCTCGTAATCGAACGCACGAGGGTTCTTATGGGAGTACGTGAGTGCGGAGTTGATGTAGAGCTGAGTAATTAATAGAAAATACAGGAACTTCTGAAGAAAAGCGACGGCTCTTAGAAGGCATGACTTCATTAATGCTTTCTGAGCAATTTTCAATGGTTTGATGACGAATTGAGTCGTACCTCCCGACACCAATATACCAAAGCTCAAAACACTCTGAACTTGAGTTTGGTATGAAATTAGGAGAAACTTGGAGTTCACCACATTCCTAAGCTTGTAAATAAGTGGATAAATGACATCACTTTCTTCGCTAATCGTGAGATTTGTGTGTCCCACTGCAAATCCTCTTCAGTCATCACCCCCAAGTACCTGGCACACGAGACTATTGGATATCGAATGCTCATTAAAAACGTGAATATGAATTAGTACAGCTACCTACGTAACGCTTGCCTCAAAGATTCCATCGTGGGTAGCACCAGCTGAAACAGAAGAACATCATCTGCGACTCGACACTAAAGATTGTTCGCCATTGTTCGGCAGGATGAGGAATTGTACTCTTTGTACACGGTGCGCATTGTTTGAGCGGTTCCATGAGCTTATTATGTAACTATTCATCATCTTCAAAAGGTCCAACGAACAAATGGTGTTTTTTTTAGTCCAGGTTGTTGAACGGCGGACTCTTTTGCATTTGTTTCATCGTATCATCATGTAGCTACTTAACCTTTAAATCCCCGTACAACGCATAGTATGGTACGTACGCACCCCATAAACTGTGTTCAAATCTTTCAGAAGCTGGTACTGTGATCAGCCTTTGGTCGACCTCTCACAAACCGGTCTCAGATGAAGGTTCGATCGAATTTGTCTTTTTTCTTGGACCCCGTTGATTACTTTCTATTCGATCTAGACCTCTTTCTCTTCCGTTCAGATAGTCGCCGTTGTTTGAACCTCTCATCCCACTCGTACAATTGGTATTTTTCGGGATGATATAACGTATCATATTCAATATTCAACTCTGGCGACCTGTTGGACATGCTGGCAGAGTTGGTTCCAAAACCTCCTGAATGGATCTGGTAAAATGTATTGATTTTTAATGGATCCCGCATATATCAATCTTATTATCACTATAATTTATTTTCACTCGTATAGAGAGTGGTTCTTATTGAACAAAGGACCACCCTGTGTATGGAAACGAATGAATATTAAACTGATTCCCAACATCTACATTTCCAAAATTTCCCCCTCCAGCAGCTTCCTGAAAATTTCAAATGCCTGTAAGTATTTCCAAAACGCTGTGCGTTTTGGTTTATCATGTCGCTTTGAATGAGACAGGAGTGAAAGAAAATATCCTCGATTTATATTGAATTTATCATCCTCCTAATAAGAAGCTTTGAATTTCTTGCATTACTATCTCAATTACGGATAAATGCAAGAATCGTTGTTACCATTGTATCGATCTTTGTTTAAAGAAAAACAAGATTTGATTATCACGAATTTTTCGTTTTCAATATTTTTTGATCCAATATCAGTTCGGTACTCTCCTAAAAAGACAAATTCTGTAAGTGAGCACATAGAACGCTAATGGCTCTAACTCAAATTACCCGTTTAGCTTCCATCAACGTCCCAAGATGTGATCCATTAGCCCGAAAGGTATAAATAATCCAAGCTCGCTTCTTAAATTAGGAACGCCATTCATTTTCCTTCAAAGAACTTGATTCGCTCATTGTGAAATTATTCGAAATTAATTTTGGGCTGAAAACATCAATATTTAGTAGGGAAATTGTCGTGAGAAGAAATGGAGTTCAAAGGGCAACTTCGAAGTCTTGCAATCAATTCAACTATAATAGTCAACTATAATTGGCACGTGGACGTCACGCACCGATTTTGGCCCCAGAACGTCTTCTACAATGTCTGTTGAATAATGTGTGAATGAATAAGTTAGCGACAGTCGTATTCGACATCTGGTTTCGTGTAAGGATGTTTCAAGCGTATGCAGCCACTGTACTTTTTAGTTTCACGGTAATTCCAAGTTGAAATGACTGGTTTGATCGTTTTCTTCAAGTTGTCGGACATTTTTTCAGATGTAGAACATTGAAGAAATAAGTTGAAATTCTGCACTTTACATGTTAACATTCTGCACTTTACAGCATTAACAAAATTTGTTCGTCTCCATAAATTCAATTATTGTCTGTCAGTTTCAATAGAATAATCTTATTATATTATTGTAATATAATATTATTCTATTGACAGCGTGATATTCCCACGACAAGCACTGATCAATCACAATACCCAAATACTTCGTGCATGGTACTTTGGTTCGAGTATGCTTTCACCTTTGTTCCCTACTTCCTGCCATTGGACAATAATCACCTAGAAAAAAATACCTGCACAGGTAATGAATAAAATGCAGATTCTCAATCAGACACGGGTCTCCATTCCCAAACTTGAAGCGGCCATGGAACCCAAGTCTTTTAGAAAGCGACTTTCATACTTTCACCTACAGATGCTTCCCTCCTTCGCCGTCCCCACCGTAAGATCGATTCATCTTGCAGCTTCACAAGGAATTCGTGAAGATGTCTTTCGTTTCCGGGATGATGAGTTCTTGGTTTTTACTCCCAAGTAATGACTACCGGTACTCGTCCTTCTACTGCAAACGTGATCAAGTTTTTATCTCTCCCTCACAGGGTACACGCGAAATGCAAAGATTTGGGCACGTACGTTGGTGTATGAATTTAGATTTACTTATGTTCTGGTAAATTAGAAGTGTAGATTAATCGATAGGTACAATGAGCCTTGTGATGCAATAATCAAACATCGTCAGTGCATATGCCGCGCGCAAACCTTTAGCGTGCCCCCCCCCCCCACCATCCCCCATCGATATTGTAGGTACCAAACGACAGTCGAAACTACAGAATCCCGATCACGGGCAGTTTATCTACTTATAAATGAAAGCTGTTATATTACACCCAGTTCTAGGCACCTCACTTGGTCCCAACGCGTTTCGTTCGGTTTTTCCCACGTTCATGGCGGAAAACTTACTCACCATTCAAGCACAGTCAAACTGTAAAAAAAAAAACCTTCCAATTTCTCATACACCAATTTTCATCGCCCTGATCTGGTTGGGAAGTCTTTCGGAGTTTCGCCTCTTGGAACCAATCGATCCCTCGGTGGAGGTGACTGTAGACATGTTGCAACATTTTCCCCTCTAAAAACGATCAAGTTTCCTGTGCCCAATTTCCCCCTCACTACTCAAAGTTTGGAAATTCTCCCGAGGCAGAGGGCGTTAAACTATGCTACAACATCACTACAACGCTACTATTCGTTATAACCCATATTGCTGCTATATTTTTAAATTTGCAACGAATACTATTAATATAGTGCTTTCTGAAATGTCAGTGGAAGAAGAAGAAAAACTTTTATTGTCATAAATTACTCGACATTGCTCGAACGGTTAATAAAAATAAACAATACGGCATATAAATCCATCTGCCGGAAATTGGGACATTTTTTAGAAAGGATAAATAAAAAATAAAAGGTAAAAACTCCTTAAATTGAGGTAAAAATGAATATTCTACTATTGTGGTTAAAAAGGAGCGGTATCTTCAGGCTGTTCGACAAAACAGCACCGGCCTGATCCAATCCGGGCCATTGAGAATCGAGACTGCCTCATCGCGTGACATGTCAGTACCTCAATTATATCTTTCTATCATTATATACACCCGAAAAATTTTCACTTTGAATCTTCGACTCTAAAATAAGAAATATTTGACGTCCTTTTTTTCAGAGGATAACGAGTTATTTGAAATATTGGGCGACCTTTTTTTCCTGAGGATAACGAGTTGGGTAATAAAATACAACAATTTGTAACATTGAAAATTGCATCATGCAAAACGCATGTCCTCGATTTACTGACAATCGTAATTATAGTTCGTTCCTACTCTTATTTCCTTGTCTAGTGGTGGAAATATATCGCGTGGTGCTATACCCTGCTGTTCACTTTGAAAACCCAAGTCAGTTTCAAGATTTCCGATCAAACCCTTGGATTTCAGGTTCAACGTTGACTTTGAACTTGACATCTAAAAAGGCGATTCTGGAACTGGTTCCAGACGCTTCAAACAGGTTTTAGCCTCTGGTCTTGGTTACCCAATATTGTCGATGTGAGAGAATGAAGAATGTCAGTACTTGGAGAGGGGTATATCTATCGACGTTCTTATCGTTGTATTTTTTCATTGGTAGATTTTCGATCATTTTCTTGATTGCTGCTGCATTGGTTCCAAACGGTAACATTACGACACAGTATCTAACCCTCAATATTCTAGGTAATTTTCACCTTCCAGTATCTGTGTAAGTACAACTAAACCACGTTTCCATTCAGAGTTCAATATTGTGTTTTGACTTGGGAATGTCAATGCCAAAAGGTCCCGCAGGAAAATGGTGGACGACGCGAAATTACACCACGATATTTCGTCACGAAATGTTTTGTTTTCAAACCGACAACTGCTATTGAGCTCAGTTGAATTGTATTGCATTACTTCGAACTAGGTCAGAGAGGTAGGTACACGGTACCTACGAGTATATCAATAATTTCATTTTCTTTTACACCTTATTCCGCCCTTGACCAGCTTAAATTAATCACTTCCCTTTGCCAATTAAATCTTGTTCAATTCAAACAAATGACTCAACGGTTTATTTGAGCTAAAAAGATCATATTAATAGTCACGAATTCATTATCGTTTTCTTCAGAGCTTTGCTATTAAGATCCCCACTTCGTTGTGAAAAAAACAACTATTTCTTCCCGTGTAGGTACAAGCCATTCTATGATCGTGGATTCGCCCAATTAAGTTGATAAGATTGGTGAGCAAATTAAGTGTTCCATTTTGTTTATCGGTTATATAAAACAGGAATTAAACTAGATGCGGACGAATGTGGAGATACTTCCGCGCGTTCTAAGGTCGGATCGAATCCCGCTGTGGCTATAGGAATAACCGAAACCATCTAGTTAGAATTCAAGGTTGATCGCTCGCTGTCAGGTTCAACGTTTCCCCTGCCGAGACAGTATTTCAAGAATACTACAGGAACTTTCTCGTTATGGACAGTTTTTGGATACACGTTTACTGTTTAATACTTGTCTACCAGTTGTCACCATTTTGACGTCAATTACATTTAGTACCCTTCGGAACCAGAGCCTTTTTTCACCCCAGAAATCCGTTTAATCTACCAATAGACTTGAAGAGCTCACGTCTATTATTACTTGCTTATTTGAATTTTTTGACACCCATCTTCAGCTGTAGTAGAGTAGGCCAGAAATGCAGACTCTGAGGGCCACGGGAGAAAACCAAAGAGAGGAAATAGGATTCCCAAAAGGAAATGTTTGTTTTGACATGGTCCACAACTTATCATTAAAATGAATTAGTCCAATTCACAAACTGGTATCTATATAATATACTTTAATAAAACTTATATATAAGTTTAATTAAAGCATTCAAAGATGATTAGAGGGAGATGGGGTCACCACTGTAATATAATATATTTCATGATTATATGATATTATCAAAATATCACGTAAATACAACAATTTAGTCTTGGGGAGGTTTTCTGATACTAATTTATATTAATATGACATTAATATACGAGAATATTGTAAAACTAATGAACTACTGCGTCCATTCTCAAAAATTTTTGGTCTGACCCTTCCCCTCCCCCCTTCCGCCCTACCACTCTCGAAATATTAAGACATTAAGAAATAAATTAAGCATGGAGAAGGGAAAAAAATAGTGTTATCATTAGGTACCTACTGTTGACTACGAATATTACAATTATTATTCAAGTAAGAATTTTTCCTTGAGTGGTCTGCGATACTCCTCTCCCCAACCACCAGGCAAATGTTTGAAAAACAGAGTACCTACGAAATAGAGGGTTTTAAACTAATTTCAACACTTTTTACACCTAATCGAAAAAAATATTTTCAAAGAAATCGTTTTAAATAAATGATTTTGCAATATTTTTATTTTTTAATGATGAACCAAAGTAAGTAATTGTGTTTCATACCCCCGGACCCCCCTGGTTTTTGGAGCAACAACCCAGAACGGAATTCCTGGCGACGCCACTTTTGATGACTGGGTGGAATTCGTATTTTCTGAATATTCAAGTTTTGGCTGTATTTTCGTATGTGTATGTTTCCAATAACGGAGAATAACTTTGGAATTTGTTAAGTCAATTTTTTAAATATGCCCACCCCCTTTCACTTATCTGTTCCTTAAATGTTTTTTCAGTCCCTCAACCCATCAATTTGAACAAATTTCAGTTTTCTGTTGGAGTAGGAGTTTTTACTTTGGAGCCTTTGCAAGGCTTCATAATGAAAATCGAACCAATGAAATTGAATCATGAAAAGGGAAAAATACGTACTAAACATGGTTTTAAAGGACTGATTATGAAAAGTGTCGGTTTGGGAAAGTTTACCCATTATTATTATTTGTAGTGGAAAATGAGAAGAATTGGACGAGAAGGTACCTGCTTGCGTAAGTTGCAATAAATATGATTCCACGACGAGCGTGGGACCAGTGTGGGCTAAGCTTGGCCGAAGCAACCAGAAGAGCTCGAGATCACACGCGATCCCAAGTGCGATACAAAAAGAAGTCTGAACCGTTTCGAACGTCTTTTTGATTCGCACGAAACAGGCGGCACGAGATCCATAACAAGATTCTTAACCCTTAATAACCGAGGAACAGGCGGGTGGGTTCGGTGACGTCAGACCTCAAGGCCGCGAACGGTTCGCGAACGGGAAGTCACGAGGATTCTCAACCAACTGACCCGCTTATTATACGAGTCGCATCTCCAGTGCATTCTACGAGATTTTTTTCGCGAAGCGGCTTGTGCGAATATTCGAGTCGATGCGCGATTATGTGAAGGGGGTTCGGGTTTCATTAGCGCCGATTGGGCAACGCTGGGTTGTTGACGAATTCTCGTGAAGTTCGAGGTTCCTCTGGAAAAATGATGCTCAACGAGCTTTTTACGTCCCTTCCGCGTACGTTCCGATGATGGAAGGTCGCAAACAACGCCTGCCTGTAAAAGGGCAATAAAGCATTCTCATGCCCGTCATCCACCAACTCCGTATGAAACTTACAAAATCCATCTAATGAGCGAATTTTCGAAGCTACTCAATCCTCCACCTACTAATACCTACCAGTTATTGACATTTCATTCGATTTATGAACCATAAAACCCAACTTTAAATTCGTGTGGATGTAATCCGAACATGGGCAAAAAATTAGTCTAAATATGGCAAAATTAATTAATTAAGAATTAGCAGAGAGAATGAGAATGAGCCACTCATGGTGTTCTTAATTATCTGCTTGGTGTTCTTAATTATCTGCTTGGTACTTATTTATTAAGGTTCAATGTTTAGAGGTACTTATTTAAGATTTCTTAGTAAACGAAATACGTTCTTGATTCCCTCCACTTCAAAATGATATTTTACATTTTGTTCAAGATTAAGACACCGATTCTCGGTTTAAAAAACTTTTTTTTTGTGGTTTGTTCGCGAATTTAGAAAGAAAAGGAAGTTGTTCTCGAACCTAAATTGATAAAACTCAAATTTCCAAAAATATTTATACCAAAATCCGTTTCAGACCATCTTAAATACACTGCCAAAAGACACTAAAATCATGTGTAGGTCTTGTCTAAATTGCTGGACTTTGCACTTACCTATTTTCTCTTTTGTAGACACTTTACAGTGCAAAACGTTCTAATGAACCATTCGTGTTTCAAGTACATACAGTGACTTCAACTTCATAGCTTTCTTCGAGATTGTTGTGTCATTTCGCTTAGTGTGCTTTCACCACTCAGCTGCCTCTTTATTCCTGACCCCGGACCGTCCAATGAGTACGTTCTCGTACTTGATCGCGTTCTTGATCTACTTTCCCGGCAGCGAATTGAAGCTCGCGAAATATTTAAATAATATAAACCCTCGTGTCGTGGTCATCTTGTTTCTTGTCCGATCAAAGGCCGAATTAATCTGCATTAATTGGGTGGAAGATAAACCGTTACTGGCTAATTGGTGAATCGCGTTTAGCTCTGTGAGGTATTTGAAATATCCGCCGAACGTTCTCTGAATTTCTCTCAGAATGAGCGGGAACACTTCCAATAATGTTGATAATTATTGTTAACATTGTCGGACAGGTGTGCAATGATGTCCGCGTCACCCAGCATCCGGAAATTGGGGGAGAAAATACAGTGTACTAAGTGATTCCTTCAATCGCCGCGACTAGTGACATGAAGGAACTAGTGACATTGACTGCAGATCAATAATTATTTCCACCGCCGAGTATTGCGTTGACATATTTGTTTACCCGGTGGCACACTTTCGGGTTATTAACTCTATTTGTCCTCAACAAATAGAGCGCAGCCTCTATTTTGGAAAATGTTGACAAATATTCATAATTATTATTGATCTACTTTAAGCCAATCGTAAGGAAGTAAACCATCGTGATACAGTCGAATAAACATGTAGGGAATACTTGATTCACAATGACAATTTTACCTCACCAAGATTATCTACTGGAATTACTAGACGTAATGGCATACCTATGTGGGTAGGTAGATTACACATACATAATCTACTCACATTTGTCGTATATATTCCTTATAAATGTAGCATGATGTGACCCCCATTCGATCAAAATGAGCTATGCGTGTCTCTGAACAGATTATTATTTTCTATCTACAAACTTTATTCCTAAATTACGCTAAAGCGAAGGAATCAACATTGATTACCACGACACGTTTAAAAACGTTAAAATACATTAATACGTTACGGTTTTTATTACGGTAGGGGGAAAAATAATTAGAAAAATCAAAATAGCAAATATAACGAAAAGTAAAACAAGTAAAAACTCTGCAAATTCTTGACCCGACGGTTTATTATCTTTTTTGTGCAGATCAGCCTTCGGTACAGATGACTAAAATTTAGTCATTTTAGGGAATCATTTCAATCATTTAATGATTGAATAATTATTATAAGAAATGAATTATCGTTAACTAATAATAACAGTTATTATAGTTACTATTATCAATTAATGTAAAACATTAGTAATTATTATCAACGATTTATAATTATTGTTAGTTATTTATAATTATTAATGAAGATTATTAATTATTATTAATGAACTGGATATCAGAAAACCCTGTGCTGTTCGAACCAGCTGGGTCAGTATGAACATTGAACAGACAGGCTGCCTCATGATTCACCCTTATGTTGACGACTCTTGACATTCTCCAACTTTGAGACAAACCTCCGGATGGTCTTGAAAAATTCTAAAAATTAAACCCTTCTGAAATGTTTAGGGTTATGAAAAGTTTCAATGATCATTGTGGGGTTGGTCCGAACCCGTAAACCAAATTTCGTCATTTTAGCACAACGCTAACTGGGCAAAGTGGCGCTGACGTCGTACGGCGGACGGAGGGATTTTTATTGTTTATCCGATTTTCTGAATCCAGGTAGGTACGTATCTTGAAACGTAAACTAACAAATTTTTAGGGGGGAAGGAGGGGGGAGGGATAATTCTCTTGGGCGATTCGAATCCTTCGTCGAAGGTAATAAACCAAAACAGTTGTGTTGCTCCCTTGAAAATGAGAGAAAATGACATGCTGCAGTTAGAACGACGATATAATAAATCGAGGGTGAAGTGGCAACAAGGCCTACCTCGAATGGGGCTGAACAACACGGCCTACCTGAGATAGTACAGAATATATATTTATACAACAATGTCATAGTGGTGGTAGGATAAGAAATTAACTTGAGTTTCTTCATATTCTGATTTTCCATGGTTTTTGAATTAATGTTCTGCTCAGTTTTATGGGATCTGGTCTACCATTCGAAATTTTCTTACCAGTCTTTTTTTTTTTTTTTAGTTTGAAAGGTGCCCCAGCAACACGTTTCAATCCTCCGAAGGTTGATCGCTTATTATTATTATTATTATTATTATTATTATTGACAAGTGCATTTGTGCCGGATATGCATTCTCGAAGCGCATTCATCACTCGTTTATTCCCGCTACGTTACGGTACCGGATCTCTGCACTGTGATGTTTGTCTTCGGTGGAGCCGAATGAGTCGTGAAAGGGGCAAATCGTTTCGCGGTCCGACCTCGAAAAATGTTGTGGTCAGCGTCTGTTATAGTGGAGTTCACTGCTCTCGATCAGGATCATATTCAACTACTGTCAAGAAACCTTCCTATTAACGAACTATAGCAAATATTTACAAGCTGGTTAGAATTAAAAGAGAACTTGGAATTCGCTCATTTCAGCCATGCTTTGTGGCAAATTACACCAAAAATTCATCCTAGGTAGTACCCCATCTCCCCTAGTGAACTTACTTTTTTCCATTTCCTGTTACAGTACTGGTCATATACATAACCTCACCTTCATGCTTATTTCATTAAATACATTCGTGTGATTATGGAATAAGTATCTCATCTAATACTGTTACACTATATCGACAGTGAGTATAAAAAACCTCTCAACTTCAAATTCGGCGTCCTTTGGGCTCGAGGTTTTCAGGTTTGAAACCAACCACCGAGAAGTTATTGGTGCTTCTTAGCCCTTTTTCTTGGATCGAGAACGTGCGTTAGGTCGTATCCTACCCCTAAAATTCATTTTTGGACAAAATGAACCTTACGAAGTTTTTTGTATTCACTGTCGATATGCTCATTAAGGGTGTATTTTCGTAATAGACCCACCCATTGATAACCAAATAATTCGGAGTTATGTATAAGAACATCCACATCATTTTGCCCTACTTTACCTCGCGTCCTTGAACTATTGAACAAACCTGCCTACCGTGATTGTTAATCTAACGTTGATAACCAGCGGTTTTCGTAGCATCGAACCTTCAAGGACTCGGAGGCGAAGGCGAGTCCCCAACCACTTCCTAGAGAAAGCTGGAGCGTGCAAAATCCGTCATGCTCAGGTGGCTCAGAGTAGTTTCCTGGTTATAAAAGACAACTCTACAGAGCTGCTCTCAGGCCTACGTTCGTAAAGATGATAGGCAGTAAAAAAGACGACGAACTTGAATTTTTGTAGAGGGATCTGTCACGTTGTTTTCCAGGAGATGTGTCATGTTTGCATTTTTGTTTTTGAATTCTTTTCTTTCGAAGTGGCCGGCTGACGCGACTCTTGTGCACTGTTACGGGCCAATGCCTACAGCTGCACAATAAATTAACCTAAATTAAACTAACCACTTCATTGTACAATACGTTAAAATATATATTAATAGTTACTGGATGGATGCAGCCCTGTAGCAATAATATTGTAATTTGTTGATATATTTCAGTGGAAATAGGCAATTTTTCAAATACTCTTGTTTTTCTTAACATGGGTTTCCACGATTTCGTCGCGAGGGATTTAGTTCGGGTCAGTTGAATAAGGATGAGCTGTAGACCGTTTCGGCCGTTACACCATCATCAGTACAACAGAATCTGTGATGCTACGACTAAATGGACCATTTTTTCTCCATATTTGTCGTTCTTAAGACGTGGCTCAGTGCAATTAATCTCTGAATACGATTTCATTTCAAGAACCCATAAAATAAGAGAAACCCAGCGTTGGAGAAATCGTTTCCAACAGAACTGTTTTTCTTGGCGGAGCCTCATTGGCATTGATAGCCTCAAGGCAGATGTACTTTACCGGACAAAAAGGAGGACCCGAGTTTCACGCGTTTTACGGCAAAATAGCTTCAGATCGCTCGCTTCGAATGTTACGGTACGTCCTGGTCAACACAATAGATCGTACAATGAATAATGGTAACTGTAACGTCGACGCTTGAGATGAGAATTACAGGAAACCATTCTAGGGATGGTAACATGAAAGAAATTCCTCTGAAAGGAATTTAGAGAGTGAGAGGCGTCATACCATTCGTAATAATAGTAACGTTGAAAGAAAGAGAAATCTTGATTTCGAGTACTCCAAGAATTGGTACCTACATACTCATTATTCTGAAATATCCCTGGGTGTGCAGAGTATCCCAATGGCGTATAATTATTAAGATATGAATACTCAGATATAACAAATAGAATAACAATATGATTGTAGAATTTGGACATTGAATGTTATAGCCAATACAATTTGAGTTTCTACTTCTTCACACTATAGTAGAAACTCAAATTGTATTAGCTATAGGTAGTTATCATTCAATGTCCATAATTGAATATTATTCTAGCAACCTCATCTGATGAACATCGGAGGTTGGAACTCATCGTGGACAGTTTTGTCACTTGCAGCTCTGAACAGTTGCTACATTCTGTGAGATTATTCATCAAACTTGTCTTTCTTCCTCTTCCTCTCTTTCCTGCTATTTTCCCTTCTAAAGTAAGCTGTAAGATCTTGTAATTCCCTGATAATGTGTCCAAAACATTGCATCCTTCTAACTATCCTTGGAATAGGACAGCATTGATGAAACTCCCGGACGACTAAATATGGAGTAATTATGGAGTTCATTAGGAATAGCTCGAATTTGAAGATTCATTTGGAGCACAAGCATCCAAAACTCAACGTAAAGAGTCCAGCTCAGGGCGTGTCTGAATTGAAAAACACTTCAAAAAGAAACGTTACAGGAAATATGGAAATAGGAATTGTTAAAAAATACTCAACTCGACGGTAATTTGATATTTTATATAATGGTACTGTTGAGAGTACAAGTAGATTCAAGATTACGATCCGTATTTACATAATGCTCATTAATATTAGTAAGGAAGAAGTGGAGGTTTAAAATATTTGGCTCCCCTTGACCCCTCTGACGTCATCCATTCCTGCCGGTCCACGTACGTCATCCATTTCTCCCGGTCCACGTACGTCATATCCTGTGAGGTGTTCTTGCCGGCCACTTGTCTGACGTCATCCACCCCCTGCCGGTCCACGTACGTCATATCCTGTGAGGTGTTCTTGCCGGCCACTTGTCTGACGTCATCCACCCCTTGCCGGTCCACGTACGTCATATCCTGTGAGGTGTTCTTGCCGGCCACTTGTCTGACGTCATCCACCCCCTGCCGGTCCACGTATGTCATATCCAGTGAGGTGTTCTTACCAGCCACTTGTCTGACGTCATCCACCCCTGCCGGTCCACGTAAGTCATATCCTGTGAGGTGTTCTCGGCGGCACCTGTTTGACGTCATATCTTTTGACGTAGTTGGTCGCTTGTGTTGCGACGTCATATTATCTGAGAGGCCCGTGGATGAGGTGAATTAAGGAGACAAAATAGACTTCATATCGAATCGAGGTGTTTATTTGAATTCTTCTTCTTAGATGATTTGGCTTCAGACATGCCAGACATAGCCATTGGATTCGTGATTCAAAGCAACCATAAAGTGGGTACAGCTTTCGTACGAGTACGCAACCACGAGGGACATTTTATGTCTTTGCGCCCCCTCCCACACCCACACCACGTACCTGTGTGTAAACAATTATTTAAACAATCACGCTCATACCGCAGCTTTTTCTCGTACAATTTTCTCATGAAGCGTGCGGTTGAATAAAAGTAAAATAAATTGTGTTCAGATGAAGAATTTTTCTTTAAACTTAATATGAAAAGTATTTTGGGCTGATAGGGCTAAAGCACTCCTAATTAATAACAGGTGCCTGTTTACTTAATTATTCTTAGTTTATAAATTGAATTTTCTGAATATTCGCATATAATATATGCGTATATTATACGCATACAAACGGTGCATTTTTTTCTGGGAAAGTAGTATTTTCTAATGTATTTTGCTTCCTGAATTGAATAAAACCATTCCCGAATCGATATGACTATCCGTTCTGAAGAAACGGAGTTTTTTCCGCTTTTTTTCGTTTCGCCCCACTGTGCGGCGGTTTGAGGATGCCGCGGGGGGACGACGCACAGTGGTCCGAATTACGAATCTAGCTGATCAAAAATAAAAAAGTTGACCCCTTCAAATCCGAATGGAAGGTATTACGATCAAGTGGTAACATGTTCCTGATAGCAGAACAAAAGGACAAAGACGGCTGTAAAAGAAAACAAAGGGTCAGAGCGAGATGTAAACAGACAAGTAGTGAGGATCGCTTCTGAACCAGTTATTTCAGTGCTTCCTTCACGTGTAGACACAGTCGTAATACAACGGTTATCGCCAATTTTTCAAAATGGACTTCTCTAATTAAGGTAAGAAAAACAATATTTGAAAGGTTTCCTAAAAAAAAATTTTTTTTAGCGATTTGAATGATGACTTTAAAAAAAGAAGAAATAATGACTAAAGTATTCATCTTGAAAATACTCTTAATTTTAGGGAACCAATGAGAACCGGAAAATAGTTTCAAATACACGTTACCTAACTATTATACTTTGAAATAAAATAACAATCAGCTGCGTCCACTTGCGTTTCTAAAAATTATTCAATTTTTTGTTTTCAGGGTCAGAAGTTGTCATTAACCGCTTGGAGTTATTTGATGTGTTAAAGGCTAGCAATTTTGATTTTGCATAAGGTAATGAAATTATTTTTGCACATATTTCGAACAAATATGGTATAATTCAAAGCTACATAGAGGAGAAAAAAGCAGAAATTATTTCTGAAGTCAGCAACTTTTTGAAAATTTTTAAACGCTTCTAGGTAAAATGCTACAGGAATACAAATCGTTTCTGTACTAAATATAATACTTGGTTACAAGGTACCCTAAAACCTTTTAGCCCAAGTACTCCTACACCTGGTACCAGTCATGGGTCGGGGGGAGGCCGTCCAAAAACTTCAGTACCTGCAGCGAAGTAACAAAACGGCGAAAAATTAGGAACATCGTTGAAACACTTTCATTAGATGAACTGTGCTCTGCCTTAAAGTTGAAGTTGCGGCATAATGGAAAAAAAGACGCAGCATATTTGTTGGGTGATATGCTGGCTTCACCAGCAAGAGCAACAAGCATTTTAAAAAAATACAAAAAACGAATTGAAATGGATTCCACGTTATATTCTCCTCAGGAAGCACTGGCATTAATCGTTGGAGTTCAACTCACCAAACATCAATACCTACTACTTCGCAAAGGTGTAAATGCCAAGAAAATCCCTAAGTATCCGTCATATCACGTGGTACTAAACGCCAAAAAAGATTGTTATCCATCCGAAACAGAGACAGTGATCAGCGATTCAATGGGCTAATACGAATAGTGACATTTTGCATGCACATTTTACTTGTCTCCTCTGATCCCCTCATAACGAGTTTTAGACCTCTACCTACTACTAAAGACCTGGATCAATTGGAGCGAGGTTCAACAACTTTTCACTGATGCTCCTACAATTTCGAGTGACAACAGCGACTGTGATGACGAGAACTATACGAATCTCGATACGCATCTAAATGATATCTCATTGTCATGAAATTTTATTGTTTACAATAATAAATGGATGGGTTATCTCTTGTTAAATTAATAAAATGCTGTTAAATGTCATTAATGTTTAAATTAATGTTAAACATTAATAAAATATCGTCTCGTTCCAGCCAGAAGGGCGAATATAGCAGAAATTCACTTTTTGAGTATTTGATACAGATTTTTTCGTTTTTTTCTTCTCTATTCGATTAAAAAAAGCGCGCGAAGATTCAACCAATCAGGTAGAAGCTATTTGACTTCAAAGAAAAAAAGTTTGGGGCGAATACGACACATTGACAGCCAGAAGGGCGAATAGAACAGAAATGCGGGTAAAGAAGACCACTCAAGTTGCCTATGTCAGCTCTTATTTTGTAGCCCAGACAGTCGAAAAAGTGAAACATTCTCAACACTATCTGGAAAGAGAAGAGGAATAACCTTCTCACATTGTGAGAAGGTTATTATTTTACTGGGTACAGTTTTAGCGTTCAGTCTCCAGCGTTCTAGTCTCCAGTCTTCTAGCGTTTTTCTTCAATTTCGTATTTTATACCTCATTGGTGTGTTTTCGCCCCCATTCTTTGGTGCTTTGCATTATTTTTTATTAGTTTTCTTTTTGTGTTTACAAATATGGATGAAGAGGAAGTGGTTGAGTTCTATGACATCGTCGAGGGGTGTCTTGTGCGAGAGTTTCCACAGCTTGACCCCAATCTTCAAGGTTTGTGGCCAACTTTGATTATATTTTTGTTTGCTTTAATCTCAGATCTATCTACCGACAATTATTAAACTCTAGTTTTAGTGTCTATGCTTACATCTTTAAAAAGTGAAGATAACAATAGTTCTTGTCTTGTAAAGGGAATGAGCCCGGAACTGAAGCCATAATCTTCCATCAAGTCAATAAGTTCTTGTCATGACAGTTATGGTCGAAAAACTTCAATAATTTATGGTTTTTCTTTTCCTTTATCCTGCAGTGGCTGTTTCTGAAACCGATGAAATTAATGACTCGATAACTTCTTCGCAATTGGGATATGCTGTTGACGACGTCTTGCACAACATCGGTGATCTCGAAGAACAAGAAGTAGCAGTAGCAGAAGCTCAAATTCCTGGAAGCCCATTATTTGCTCAACTCCCATCATCATCTATTACTGATGATCGTTGTGCTGAGCTGTCTTCTCCTCAAGCTGCTGAACTGCCTGAAGATTTAGTTGTTGGGAAAGGAGGTAGGCGCGCCAAAAAAGTCAATAAAACCACTCTCAATAAATCTCTGAAAGCTCAAGGGAAAGCGTACAGGTCTCAGAAGGGAGGAGTTGAAAGACCTGCAAAGAATATGAATTTGACTCCTTGCTTACCTGAGAACTGCGCGAAAATGAACAGAAGGTGTGGAGAATTTTCCCACGATGAAAGGATGACAATTTTCAAAAAGTTTTGGCTCTCTGGTGATGCGATCAGGCGCGAATTCGTTCTCGCTAACTCAGTCAGAGTTGACATCAAAAGGAGAGTAAAACCAGGAAGTGACAGCAGGAAAAATTCGAACCGACATTATTTTTTGCCAATGAACTGCCGAAAAATCAGAGTCTGCAGGAAGTTCTTTCTTGGGACCCTCGGCATTTCGGAAAAGTTTCTCCGATACACAGAAGAGCATAAATCCGAGATAAACCTGAGTCAAGAAGATCGCAGAGGAAGACACCGTCCTCACAATAAGACGCATGAAGACCAGCTTTCATTTGCGCGAAATTTCATTGAACAATTACCTGCAGTCCCTTCTCACTACTGTCGTGCTTCGACCACCCGAAAATACTTGCCGAGTGAGATAGGAAATTTGTCCAAGTTGTATCGAATTTACAAAGCTCATTGTTCTGAAAAAAATGAATCCTCTGTAAGCAGCCGCGTCTTTCGTCACTTGTTCAACTCCGAGTATAATAACATAGGCTTCCACAAACCAAAGAAGGACAAATGCACAACCTGTCTCAAAAACGAAGCGGAATCGGAACCCTCCGAACATTTTTCATCACATTTGAAGGAGAAGAACGACGCATACCGTGCTTTCCAACTGGATCAAAAAAGAGCGTGTCCAACTGCTGAAACGCCTGATACTTCGTTTATTTGTGCCAGTTTTGATCTAGAAAAAGTCCTGAACACTCCACATGGAGAAAGCATGCTTTTGTATTACAGCCGGAAACTAGCTGTGTACAATGAGACATTTTACGAAAGCGGTACAAAACTTGGTTTTTGCTATTTGTGGAAAGAAACTGAGGGCAAGCGGGGGTGCAATGAAATCGCTTCCATAGTCTTCGACTATTTGCAAACGGTTGAAAGAAGCAGGGAAAATGTTAAAGAAGTCGCCCTATACTGCGACAGCTGTGGTGGTTAAAATCGAAATTCCACGATGCTGCTAATGTTATTTTTTTACATGAATGATATGGCCAAAACCATTGAGAAGCTTTCAATAACATACTTGTTGCCAGGACACACATACATGCCCGTTGACTCGATGCATTCGGCAATTGATAATGCTGTCAAAGGCAAGCTAATTCTAGCGCCATCACAGTGGCCAAAAATTATGAGGGAAGCTAGAGCAAAAGGTGAGCCATACCAAGTGAAGAGTGTTGACCACACCTTTTTTCAAAACTGGTCCGATTTCGGAGTCAATCTGAATAAACTAAAAGACTCAAAGGGACAACCAGTCAAAATCAGCAAGCTAAAAAAAGCGATTTTTTCGAAGGGATCAGAACTGATAACATTATCGTACACATACAACCCGGAAGATCCAACAAGCATGGTAAAAATAATGTCTTCTACAGAGTGGCTTCGACCTCGTAGGAATTCGAAGAAAAGAAGTACTGCAGAACTTCCTGGCGTGACCTCTGAAAGCCCTCAAATTCGTAAAACTATGAGGAAGAGAAAAATTGTCGAGGATGCCCTTCAGTCATCCTCTTCACTAAGTCCTGTACAGCCTGTTCGTCCTCTTCCGCTTTATAAAGCTCTACTGCCTATTTCTGCCACCAAATACAAGGATTTAAAGAAGTTGTGCGAACAGTGCGTGATTCCACGAATGTACAAAAACGAATATCTTTCTCTTCCTTTCTCCAATGGAACACCAGATGCTCTCCCAGAAACAGACCTAGAAGATGAGGATGATAAATGAGAACTTTTTTTCCTTTACTGAGCGAGAGCAAAAATTAATTTTAGTCACGTGAGTTACCAGTGAATCACATAGGTACGAGTTACCAGTTAATTACATTGGTACGATATTAAAATTGCTGTGAATTGTGTGTTACCAAATATTCTACTGTGATTAGATACTTTCAAATGAAGACTGAAGCTTGCTTACAAATCCTTTAAAGAGTAAAACCGTTGGCTGTTATCTAGACTGTTCTGCTTAATGTGAGTTTCAACAGTGAGTTTATTTTTGATTAAAAGTTTCAACGAAAAGTTAATTTTTCTTTAAACCTCCCTTCGACATAGTAATCCTGTCTGGGCTACATTTTCAACGATTAGCATCAGCATGAATGTGGATCTTCTCTATGAATGGTGGTACCTACCTTCTTTTCAAACATTATCTATGTACTAGGTGCTTTGAAGCTCAGCCTAGCTATGAATCGCTGACTTACAGTTCGGTAGTACTAGTACCTACCTATCAGTTAAAACTTGAGGATTTCCAAGTTTGTTCTAGAACTTTCCAGCTTTGAGCAGGTAAACTAAATTAATATTGAAATAGCTTTTTTCATTGAGAGGGGTCTGTGGGACGGGGAACAGGGGTTCAGGACAATAAATAACATTTCAGGCAGAAGGGCGAATAAGACTTTAAAATGGCGCGATGTAACAGCGAAAGGGCGAATCTGACTAGTGGTTTTGAGCACAGTGCATAGCAAAAGGGCGAATATGACACTGAAACTTGGTTTTCGAGGCATAACTTATTTTCAGTTGGTGTTAGAATGAATGTAAGTATATGAATAGAATCTGCAATAAATATTGTTTTTTTTAGTACCAAAAACATGATAGTTGGTATAGAATTGATATTCGCTAGAAAAAAATGCGATTTCCCTAAAATTTAAGCGATGCTGTTTACGCCCTTCTGGCTGGAAGGGGACGATATGTAAGTACCAGCGCAGTTCTCAAAACACCTCTTTTTTGTGTGGAATAACCTACAATATCTTTTAAAATAAAAAATTTAGCTCAAATCGGGTTTCACCATCGTGTTTGTCGTTTAAAAATCTATATGAAAACCTATATACATTGTAAGTTGGGAGATCGTTGTATTAGCTACGATTTTTGATCAGCTGGATTCGCGATTCGGACCACTGTGCGACGGTGGCGGACGACGGTGGCGGACGACGGGGGAGGAGGGCGGTTTGAGGGCGGCGAGGGTGAACGTCGGGGGAGGAGGGCAGTTTGAGGACGGCGGGGGAGGACGGCGGTTTGAGGACGGCGGGGGAGGAGGGCGGTTGGAGGAGGACGTTGTAGGAGCGGACAGTTGGTGTTGACGTGTGGAAAGGGGGAGGGAGTAAGGAAGGGGTGGACTATTAATGCATCACAACAATACATTTTATTGAGAGTCATTCATGAGTAGACGAAGAAGATGTTTCTGTATCCATGCGTCCATTGAGGATTCTGTCATGAGGTTCGATGCAGGTGCAATTGCTTCTGAGCTTTATAAGCCAGAAGAGAGAACAGCACAGGAGAGAAGGGCTCAGGATTCCGAGTACTTCACCCCGCACAGGGAATTGAATCTGGAGGTCAAGTGTGCAAGCCTTGTGCAGGTTGGTCCGTTGGAGTCTCTCCACGCAGTTCGGTGGATTCTCAAGTGTCGCACAGAACTATAGCCATTGAATGGTCGTGATTATTATTCAGCTGGCTTGGAGGTACAGGAATTTTCTGATAAGACAATTAAACTTATGATCATTCGTTTTGTGCATCTGTCTGTGTCAACAACCACAACCTAGCTGTTTTCCAATTTTATTTTATTTTTCTGATTCACTGTAACGTCGTACTTGATAGGAAGCACTACCAAACCTCCGGCAGAAGGTTTTTTAACCATGCCGTACCGTTTATTGTCGTTTATCATTTGTTTCATACTCTGTTGGTGCATGTTATATAAACTATTTATTCATTCTGTATTGCCTGAAAACAATAATAACACATGATCAGTGACGTTATTTTGTCATTTTAACTGTCGGGCCCGCACTTTGCTTCAATCCGGCCCTGATCTGTACAAAGAAGATAATAAACCGTTGTGTCAAGAATTTGCAGAGTTTTTTCCAAATTAGGTAGAAAATCACATAAATATATTATTAAAAAACGCTTGCGTACGAGTCCGCAACACATTGGGACATTTTATGTCTTTAGTTCCCCCCCCCCCATTTACCACCCACCCCTTTCCCACTTCTTTATATCTGTACTCCCTTCGTAGATATATCTACGAATTACAATTGATATGGGGTGAAGTATTTATTTATTGTTTTTCATTTTTATTAAAACTGTTTATTAGAAACTGACAATGAAAATGATATACAATTAATTTATATCGGTGGCATCCATGATATTATACACTATAATATAGTGTACCTATAATATTATTATACAATTTACTCGTACCTAGTGGCGGCATCGCAGTTTAGAGGCTGTTACCAGTTGCCAAAGTAAAGACATAAGAAGTCCCTCTACGAACCCTCACCACCGTCACGACAACCTCGATATCTAGTAGCTACATTTCAATAAGAAATTCGATAAAAATTTGATTTTTGCCTCCAAAAAGTTGTCGATTAATCGTTGGATCGATTTCTTTGATGTCAAATAATAATTATTGGTGTATCGATTAATTAGTCAAAATATTAATCGATTGCCAGTATTAGACTAGTTGCATCCCTAGTTTCAATGAACTACTTTATAAACTGATTAAATTCTAATTCGAGCTATTCATCGAGCTGCCAAACAAGATATTTGAATACTGCTAGATACTGATCCATGGATGTTATTTTGAGGAAGTGGTTTATCATTGAAAGAAAACATCAAGAGGTACATGAGCTAAGTCCATTTAATGTTTAAAAGTGAACAACAAATTAAGATATAAGCTATATTAATAAGTAAACTAGGTATTTAAAGTAAGTCTACAAAATAGAGAATTAAGGAAAAATTAAAAAACTGCAGCTGTACCAACAGGTAGATAAGTACCTACCTAGCGAGGTGCTTAGGCCAACTCCCCCACTTAGCACTGTGTTCCAAGAAGTGGAGAAGTGGGATAATTCCACATTATTATAGCTTACTCATTTATTTACAAATAATATGTTTGTTTAAATCGGATTGTACTGATTGTTTAATATGTTTTCGAAGGAATAAACTTATTTTTCATTTAATTTCAATGTAGGTACTAATTTAGTTCAGTAGACTTTTAAATTTAGAATGAATAAGGATACAAAAGGAGCTCTGGCTGAAGATGGAATGCAAGAGGTACCGGTGCTGCGTAAACGTTTCCTACGTAAAGAAAACAAAAGGAGAAAGCCCAACCATTCAGTGCCAAGTGGGTCACGTTGAGGTGCAGAGAGAAGAGATGGAAGGGGCGGCCAACGGGGCCTAGAACTCCACTCCGAAGGGCCTATCGTCCTTATCTTTCCACTTCCGAAAACACCAGAGGGCTCTTGTCACCGGACTGAAGCATCCCGTGGACCCTTCGGGAAGGTTTCGAGTGCCGTAGCCCTGGTGCTCGACCATTTGGTTATTTTGAGTTTATACAACTCCGTCTTTTCAATTGTGAGAGCTGAAACAGAGCGAAAACTAAGTCATCAAAAAAGAGCATCGCCCAAACGCATTTCGTCGGCTAAGAACCAGCATCACACAACTCAATTTCCAGGAGGAAATTTCTGGAGGACGAAAAATTAATTTGGTCTCACTCTCGTGTCGAATTATTTCTTTTTTTCAACATAATACAATGTATGTCATACATATATGTTGGGTTGGTGTAAAAATTAAAAGTCCACTTTTTCAAAAAAGGAGGTGTTTGATTATCAAGACTCTACAGTATATTATGTACAGCTGGAAATTAAATAAATAATTTTATAAAGTTTTTTCAATGCAATTCCATCAACTTTGTGATATTCACCAACTGCAGGGTAAACATGATAAAATGTTTTAGCGGAGATTGTGCAACTATCCAACAGATGTTTGTTGATATTTTGGTGACTGTTCCTTGAGGAACACCATAAAATGACTGGAAATTATTATTTATTAGCTCTAATTTAGTAAAAAAAATGACTTTATACATACTAATCACTATTTCCAATCAGGTAAAAGTAGTCAAATTGCAATCTTCATTGAAAACCTAAAAAGTATCAGTTACGTGGCATTTTATCCACTGTGTCCTCCTTTATTCAGGTATGGTATTTCAGAGTTCAATACCAGGTTCCAGGGTTCGAACGTTTGGGAAAGAACAAATATTAGCAATCCACACTTTCCTACTAGTCAAGCTGATCGAAAACTTTGGCCGGCTCTTCTGTAATATGTCGAAAAATGCACTTGATCACTTTTACCTCCAACCTGACGATATCTTAATAGAGATGGGTCGTTCTAGTCGTACCTACCCGTTACGTGGATCCTAATCCAAAGGTGTTAATCCTGGAACGGTTACGAATCCCTCAAGTTAGCTGTTCCATGGAACGGTTAAGAATCCCATTATGTTAATAATATTAATATTATGGGATTTCTAACCGTTCCGGCATCATAATATTATTATGATTCTTCAACGTCTTCTTCTTTATTTCATTGTCGTGGTACGTAGCCTTGGTGGGTATTTATTTTTCTATTTTTTGTATAGAGTAAAAATAGTACCTAGTTATGAGTTACCGTTACCTTATCTTTGAAGAGGTGAGAACTGAAACGGGACGGGTTCCATTTCCAGTCTTCAATTAAGTTTTAAGACCAACTTCTTCTCTATCGTTCCTCAGAACCATGATGTACAACAAAAATGGGCTCAACTTCTTCATTCCACTGGTTCCATAGCAGTTCCACGATTACCTATCATGCGTTCCATCATCTCTCATACGTTCCATTACCTCTTATGTGTTCCATTACCTCTTATGCGTTCCATTACCTCTTATGTGTTCCATTAGCTCTTATGGTTCCTAACACTTATCGGTTCCATGCAGTTTAAAAAATGCACGCAATAAGTGTTGACCAATGATTGGTCAACAATGGCTAATAACAAAATTACGTTAGTGTGACGTTTTCGTTTTCATTTACCTTCTTCTCAACATCTGAGTTTGTTCGGTTAGTGTAGGTACATATTATTTAGGTAACTATATAAGAAGATTAACCCAAAACTTTAACTCTTCTAACTAAAGTCTGCAATTTTCGTCCTGAAGAATCGCATCTTGTGATTTCATTTAATTAGTACAACAACTAAAAATTTTTAAGAGAATTTATTTACGTTAATGTTGTTTCTTTCAACGAAATTATTAAAATCTTTGCAGTTCCTTCGCAATGAAATTTCCTCATGATATTACTAGTTACCTACCTAAAATTTTCAGCACCTGTGACATCTATTCAGGTCTATGGAATAAAAAGCGTTTTGTGATATAAAACATGGTGGTGAGTGCCATTTATTGTATATACAGGTACTGCCTGCATTTAGTTGTCAGTCCATTCATTTAGTTTCTGAGCTCTTGATGGACGTTGGAATCACATGCCTCTAATTTACTGCAATCCAATGACCAATATAACCAAAAATCTACTACTAGGTACCTACTATTTTTGAAAGTTTTCCATCAATCAGCTCCGTGCAACGGATAGTGGAACTGGAAGGTTTTTTTTTTTTTTTAAGGATTTCCATCAATAAACTTGTTTTATTGGAACCGTTACATTAGTGTCACTGGAACGGTTACAGACATTTTCTGGAACGTCCCATCTCTAATAGGTATCTAATCTAAAAAAAAAACTTATTTTGGCTAAAAATTGAGTTATGCGACCGTTCTTAACCGACGATTTTTTGCTGAATGTCTCTTGAACGGCTACGTCGGAAAAGGCCCATATCCGTCCAGAGATTGTTTCCGGTGGATACCACGTAATGGACCATGGAAAAGAACATTACATGGTATGGTAGATCTCATTGAGATTGAACTTGAAGAACGATAGAAGGCATTAAACAGGCACTGTAGCCTCCAGTAGATTTGGAATAATTGGGGCTTAAGACCAGAGAACATAATTTGCTACAGGGTGAGCCAAACCAAAGGACGATAAAAAAAAAACTCGGCCCTGAGCCCGCCCGGGGCCTGCGCAGCCTCAAGTTAAAGTCCTGTACGGTGGCTGCATGTCAAATTACAGGTTCATAGTGTGAATAGGATCGAAATTAGCTGTAGTAGCCACTTAGCTGATCCCGGCCCTATGCTGCTGAATTTCTATGAGGTATTTCGGCGGTCAAGTGGTGAAGCATCGTATCTCTACGTTTAAAGATTGGAGATAGGAGGATCACTACTTCACCGTCGATTTGGAATTTACAGCTCATTGTTTGTAAACAAAATATGAACACTGGTATGCCCAGATATTATCTCTGCTATTTGTTCACGGAGTTATGGTGAACAAAAAATGAAAGTTATGATGATGATGTTATGGTGAATCGAAAGTTTTCCAGCGAGTGGTGAACGATTTTTGTTCGATCCAAAATGGCGACGATAAATTTCCATAGCAACGGTTTGGTCGTAAGCGGAAATTATTATAAAATCGGAAATAGATTAGCGTAACGGACGGACGGACGCTCAGTTTTTGCCAAAAATGTGAAGGCTAAAACATGTTCCATGTCAAAAACGGCGGAAAACGCGAATGCGGTTTGTTAGATTCCATACATCACCCCATTTTGTCAGGTCAGGAAGAAGAGGTCTCTCGTGAATTTCTCTTGGGTTCCGGTCACGCCAGTAGGAGACATTTTATTTGAGGTGGAAGTGCAAGAGAGTGGCTGACATAATTTGAAGGACTTGGGTCATCAAAATGGGGTGATGTGTGGAATCTAATCAAACAAACCGCATTCTTCTGTTGCGCCGTTTTTTTTTAAACGCCCTTCGAAAATGCACTGATTGTTTTGCCTCACCCGGTAGTTTTGCTTTAGACAGGTAACTTGGAGGTGTACCTAGGAAGTTCTGACGAAAATATGGCTTTGTGTAAAAGTAAGTAGCTCTTCTGAATTCGTCAACTCCTGAAACGAAATTCGACTACGCTATGAATTGTTTCGGTATGAATTGTGTTCCTGACATGGAGATGATGCAATACCATTTCGAATCTAATCAAACTGAAATCAATACTTTTGGATCGGGGTTGTATTAAGAATAATGTAGAAAATAAAGTTTAAAAAATTAAGAAATACATCTATTGAAGCTTGTAAAATGCATTTTATTGAAACGTTTAATTTAGAAAATTTAACAAAACCTTTGTAAGTTATTATACTGCGGTGATGGCACGATATTTGCCGGTGAGTCATTGGACTTCCTCTTTAGTTCAAGTTGGTTGGCAACCAGATTCACCCGTTTTCGCCGCCCTTGGCTCCGATGTTTCTATCGCAAAGGGAAACGAGCGGCGGTCGTTCGCTGTCCAAGATATCGCCGGTCGAACGGTTTTTATTCGGTCAGAAGTAGACGGCGTTGTTCCGAGTTGGTCCGTTTCTAGGTGGAGGAGACCATCGGAGCCAGACCGGAGTTTGGTCCAAAAGAATCTCCCAAGGTTGTAGTCAGTTGGGCTCAAACTTGAGTCGAAAACCACATTTCACAGCGTGTAGAATTAGTTCTTGAATTCCAAGTTTCGACGCCTCTTCTACATTTTCAATTGTATGAATGAATGACAATGGTTTTGAAATTCAAAGCAAGTTAAAACAAATTGCACAGACGAAGTTCTACTCACACCCACATAGAATAGCCAACCTATTAGAGGCCCCAAACATTGTTCTGGAAAATGCTCGAAAACCATAATTGACTTATCCTATTTATTTTTCTTAAGGAATTGTACGGGTAACTTTCTGTAACCTACACAGAATACACAAAATGAGATAATGAACTGTCGCATCACCTAAAGTGAGTCTACCTGCGTTTTAAACCTACAAATCCAGTACATCCGAGTGGATCAACTAGGTACAATAATTATGAAAATCCTGCTGTTGGCTCTTTAAATGTCAATGGTTTGTTCTATATAGGATGTAGGTATGTTTTGGATCGGTAAGCCAGTTGGTTATTCTATACAGAATGTACAATCAAACTGAAATTCCTACTCAAATCTTCAATAAACTACTTCTAGTAAGCTAGTAGCCTCCTGCGCCAGTAAACGCTCGTGATAATGTAATTGCCGGGTAGGGGGGTTGTTAAAGACAAAAGGTTCCACCAAGCTGTCATTCACACAACTTATTACAATAGCTATTTACCATGTCGCCAATGAGTTTCGTTGTCATTTCTCACCGAAGATTTACACAGACGAGCCTTGAATGATACACACAACAACGTATAACTCTGCATGTTTCATAATCAAAACCAATATGTACAAATTCAAATGAATTCTGGGTAGAGTCTCAAATTATTTGAGGTAATGATTCGTGCTTCAATGCGATGTGTATATATTTAACGAACAGGAGGATGAAAATTATAGAAAACACTTACTAAGTTTGGAAAAAGTGGAAATTTTCGCTGTACAGCGTCGTCAGCCCGAGAGAAAAAGAAATTTATATGTTTATGTATGTGTCATTCCAGACGATAACTCTCGATGGAATTGAGATGAAAAGTTAAAAACGGAATGAGATATCGCAATTCTCACTTCACCATCGTGTTCAGTGTTGAAAATTCGTTTAACTGAGGTGTTACTCGGCAAAAAAAGGGAAACAAAATTTGTTAGAAAACCAGTGAAATGGAGACATTTTACATAAAACTAGTAACTAGTTTTATGTAAAATGTCTCCATTTCATGGTTTTCTAACAAATTTTGTTAGAAATAACTGTTATTTCTTTGAAAAGTCGCTCTTCTAGCCATGCTGCATGACTGGATTTTTTTTTTAAATTTTAACGAGGCCCGAATCGGGAATATGACATGCCGCAGTAATATTTGTCTATGTCGGCTCAAAGTTGACAGTCACAGGGAAAGGAAGTGCCGAAAACTGTTGCCCAACAGATGATGACGAAGCTGACTTTTTCATCAGCATTCGGTTCAGACGTAAAAGTCATCACAGCCGCTGCCAATTTTATTCGTTGTTGCCTCACTACGTCGATGTGACCACATTCAACCCTTCGAGTTCTTGAGGAGCGCCTACTTGAAAATGACGTTCATTCACCATCAAACGAATGATTCCACGTTCTGTTCTTAACAGAAACTGCTTTGTCTGTGATTTGCCTGAAAGCTGTTATGAGAGAGGTTTATACAATTATTACTTATTACCTTGATTTCAATTGAAGGTGCCCAGTGGCTGATTCAATGGGGATTCCAAGGGGACCCCCGAGAGCCAAAAATCGGCAATAGTACGTGCACTAACTTTTCGGTAGGTTATCTCGATTTTCAAGAGATTGACACCTCCCAAATTTTGAAGGGTTACTCAATAGGTCCATTACTAAGGCTGAGTTCAAACTTGAACGTCTTTGCGGAAAGTGTATTATTGTACCCGGACCTACCTTCTTTTGAAGCCCCCTCCCGAACGGAATTCCTGGCTACTTTACTGATGCACAAACAGGAGTTGGGAAGACATTCGGTTATTGTCAGTGATTAGATGAGCTCTGCATGTAATTGAAAGAATCAAATCGTTGAAAAAACTTGGGTAAGGTTAGATTATGAACATCATCCCCCCCAAACCCAGAATCGAAGTCTGAATCCGCCCCTGAATGTGCACATGGTGGGATGGAGAAACGTTGTTTTTACAGTATTATTTGATCATTTCTGTACATTTTCGGTATGTTATTTTAAATAATACATTTTTGGTTTATTATTTCAAATAATGTACCATTGGAATCGTAAAAGATGAACACCCTGTTTAAAATTTCAACAACAAAGTTTCAAAAGGTTTTGGATTTTAAAACTAGATACAAATGTAGATTTTATCACTCTCAATAACTTTGAATTTGATAAGCAACGTTAATCAAGAATAAATCATGATGTTTGAGGATAACATACCGATGAAAACTTGGATACAATAACAATATTAAGTCAGTTTCGTGTGGGTTCAGAGAAAACAACACAAGCTTTGCCTCGATTGCCTCAATAATGATGATAATGGGATAATGTCCGATCTGATTAGGAATTACGAGTAGTTAGGCACCATCACTGCAATTTGCAGGTGATAATATGACAGTTGCTCGTTTTAAAAGCTACTACTTACTGGGCGCTACTTATCTCCAGAAGCCCGCGAGCTCGTTGGCCTGCTTTAGCCTTCGCGTAACTGGCGACCTTGTGATACCGAGTTGATTCAGCTTCTCATCAGGTTCACGAACGCCCGTTTGAATTCGAATAAGGTCCACCCAATGCCAAGTTCATATGACTGATGCATTTCCCATACCTGGAATACCAACTTCTCATTGAATGAAGTCATTAATCATTCGACCGAAAGGCGAAGGTTGTCGTGTAATCGAATAAAATTGAAACCACTCACCGGTAGAGCGAAGTCAGATTTCCGAGCATCAAGTACGTCTGAGGGTCGTGCAGACGTTATTATGCACGTTTTTCTTATAATGATTTCTAGCAAAAAATATAAAGGTAAATTTAAAAACCCTTCCTACACGCCTCCAACTGTAAAACCGAAGACTTCCTTAAGAAAAACATTCCACCCTGTATTACGTTCTTTTGGTTTATTATCTTCGTTTATTAACTTCGCACTTTTCACTCATTTCGGACGAACAAAACCCAACGACGAAATCGACAGGCGGTTGAAGCTCGACTGAAGCCGACAAGCACGTCCACACGTTCAACTTCGACTCGGTTCGGGTCGGCTTTCTTCGAAACCAGACCGGACTTGGATCGGGTTAGGTTCGGTATCGTTCGGTTCGGCATCGTTTGGTTCGGTTTCGTTCGGTTCAGCTGCCGAACTTCGGCATCGTTCGGTTCGGTTACGGGCAAGTCGGTCCTCACCGCCCATACTTCGGCTTTGCCGAGCGGATCAAGCCGCATGGTGCCGATCGGCATCGTGTACCCCCCCCCCCCCACCTGAGCACCTCCCAACTGCCGCTCCCCACCCCTCCAGACCATTTATTTAATTATTGGGGATTCGACAAGTTATCGTAGTTCATACTTACAAAAATCTAAATTTCAAGTTTGTCTTGAATAATATTGTACTTAACCACTGTCGGACAGGAAATTCTTGCAGGCAGAAAAAGAACGCTCCACGTCAACAGGCGTTATTGAAGCAAATTTTAAATTGCTAAAAACATTCACTGAAAAAACAACCTTGAATTTGAAATGGAAAACCTTGGATTTCATTAGGAAAAACTTTATTTTGACTGGAAAAACTTGGATTGGATTCGGAAAACCGTGAATTTGACTCTGTAAAGGTATACCTATATCATCCATCTCTTAGTGATAGCTTAATGATCTGAGAGCTTGCAGAATACCAAACGATGCCGATCATAATATTATTATCCAGGGATTTAAAAAATATATTACCCACTTCAGTTACCACTCACCACTTTTGGCAATTAGTAAGTAGTCAAAACATACGTAATAATTAAATACTGGAATTATAAGCAGAAAATTTCGGAATTATATGCAGCCGAAATAGGAAATATATGCAAAATATACACCCCAAGCCGAAATACGAAATTTAATATTATTATATTAATATTATAATATCAATAATAATAATATTCTTAGAGATGAAAAATACCTATTTTTCATTATTTGTTTGTATTGTTCAAGTTTGAAAAAATAAAATAAAACTTAGTGGTATTTTAACTTTAAATGTGTTCTGAATAACCCCATGCAGTTGCTGAAGAGCATGAATAGACTGAAAAGTATTAAAAATCTCAGAAACCGAACGATGTTCGTTGTTTTCATTGATAGCAGTCATTGTGATCGGTGTTCCATGTAATAGGGTATAAAATCATGGTCCGGGCAAGACATAATCTTTTATGTAGCGTCCACATGATCAGTGATTTCATCCGCTGAAATCCACACAGCTGCTATTACTAGTAATACGAAGAATTTTAATTTGAGTGATTTCGACGAATCGTTCGAGTTGGATCCAATCAACAATAGTCAGGTGCCTTTTTTACCGAGAATCCCCGAATACTAAAGGCAAGAATGTTGAGCAAATTTTGAAGATATCGTATTTGCGCAAAAATATTGAGTGTGTGAGGAGAAATATTAGGGGCGTTCAATTTGTTATTGGAAGATTTGACATTTTCGCGGACCCGTCAATATCTTGTGGAGTTGAATTGCCACTGAAATTTTGTACGATATTGTTGTGTGGTCCGAGGGATCCTGACCATTCAATAATTTCTTCAGTGTTTTGCCCAATACTTGTTTGAACGTATTTTTTGTCAGTGTGAGGGCCTCTCATCCTCCTTTTGGTACCTACGTATCTGACCACTTTCTCCCGTTCTCTGAAAATCTTCTAAATGTAGGTATAGTTGGGTCGGTTGTTTATTTTTAAATATGAAGAATCACGAAATTTTACCCGAATATACAAAAATCTGCAAGTATAGTTCGAATATGCAAAAATATGCAAAAACCACCAAAAATATGTTGAACCAGAGCGTCAACTAAAGCCAACTCAAATAATATAATATTTGTACGCTCAGATGAAGCAAGATGAATATGCAATTGCATACTATTGGTACCCCTAATTAACCCTACAGGTTCACTGCTATTACGCTTGCTAGTTTGCTCAATCTATGGGACGAGCCAATATATTTGGTGACGCGGCCAAATTACGCTACCGTATTACGCTAGTATAGTGAACTGAAATCATGCAAAGACAAGCTGGATACGTGCAAGGTTTCGAAAGTGCTCTCTTAACATGGAGTTCGTTGCTCCGACGACCAAATCAAATCGATAAGCGTTGATTGTTTGGGTTGCATTACCGGTCGTAGGTTTTGTCAAGTTGAGTAACTTCGATCTTTCTTACGGCCTCTGATGCAAACTCTCCTTCTGCTCGAGCCTTGATTGGCACCGCCTTAAAACGGATTGAATACTTATGTATTCTCTTCGTTCGTCGCTAAGGTCAGACGCAAAAGCTGAAAGGGCCACAGAGCAATACCGTGGCATATCGTTTGCTGTTCCCGTCTCTAATGTCGCCCACTTACTCCGAATCGACCTTCCGGTGAAAAATGAGGTTTCCTTGACACTATTTCCTCGAATCTCCCAGTCATAGAGGTGCCAAGGGTGCCTGGAAAACCAGTCATGCTTTTTGTCAAGGCACCGGAGCTGACGATACCTTTAGTGTTCTAGCATTATAAACAAGAACCAAAAAGGACGTACTTTAGGTTGGCGATTTCAATAGATACCAACCTAACCTCGAGGAGAGCCACTTATATAAGAGGTACTGCTCAAACTCGTGAAAAATCACTTCAAGTGAGAAATGTAAATAGCAAATGACAGTCAATAGATGACTAATATAGGTACCCTAGGTGAGCCACGTTCGTTCATAGTTGTGTATAAAGGATGCAACATCGGAACCAAATAATCGATTATAACATCAAATGATTAATCGTAAGCTAATAATCGATGTGACCGATTATTCAGTATTGAATAATCGATGTTCGATTAATCGAAAGCAAATAATAGATGCTCGATTAATCGAAAGCAAATAATCGATATTTCAAGTACTTATTTCAAACGCATTATTATTTGATTTCCGATGGTTTTCTTCGGTGACGACCTATTATCGTTAAATTATACGGGTGGGTGGGGGTGACCAGACCCTCCCCCCGCCACCCACTCATCAACCACCCACATCTGCTCGCTTTCCTCCTTCCTCACCCACTTCCACCCACAATTTAAATTTTATGTACGGGTCGGTGGGGGTGACCAGACCCTCCCCCCGCCACCCACTCATCAACCACCCACATCTGCTCGCTTTCCTCCTTCCTCACCCACCTCCTCATTCACCGACAATTTAAATTCAAGTAGTTGTGGCGAGGGGTGGAGACAACCCCCGCCCCCTTTCATCAACCTTCCAATTAATGTAGGGTAAGTCACATCATGATCGACAGACATTAGTATTGCACATTTATATCCCCCGACCCTTTCAACCTCTTCCTTTCCCGCCTTCCTATCCCACTAACAACTTCGTTGGCTCATTCCTCCAATTCCGGATATTGTATGCAGATCAGTGTGATCTACAGAGAAAGGTAATCTGCACAAAGAAGATAATGAACCGTTGTCAAGAATTTCAGAGTTTTTTCTCATGAGATCAGTTAACGGGTTGGGATGAGTAGAATTTGTAAAAAGTTGAATTGAATTAAATTTCATTTATATTATAATATATAGATAGCATTTATACATTTAATTAAACCTTTTACTGATTTATTTCAACCTTTTGCAAATTCAATTACAAAATTTGTAAAGAGTTGAATTGAATTAGTAAAAGGTTGAATTGAATTTGCAAAAGGTTGAAATAAATCAGTAAAAGGTTTAATTAAATGTATAAATGCTATCTATATATTAAAATATAAATACCACTAAGTGAACTGTTCTGATGCTCATGATAACATTACCTATTATGTCGGGTTTTCTTGTTTTTATAGAGGGAAGAAAAAAAAGTGTTAATCAACTTGATCAGTTGTAACTTCTATCTTTCACAACATACGAGATATCGAATAAAATTTATGAAAGTTGCATTTCGTCTCCACTCCTCACGATTCGGGTCATACTGATGTATGCGTAGTAATGAATTCGAAGTGGCAATCGTAGGATCACGAACCTGCTGCGGCATTATGTTACAATCGATGTTGACAAACGCTTATTACGTCTAGCCCATCGCGGTAGCTTTCCCCTAAAACGATTTGTCACTTTGGTCGCTTCCTTACATAACCGTCACAAGTTCAACAATTCTTTTCGGCGGAGCTTCCTTTAAAGGAACGATGAGATTCAGTCTCAGAGCGTTGTTGATCGATATTCTATCTGACGAAAATCATAGTCTTCCTATGAAAATAAAGATAAATAGATAAATTAGATAAATTTCTAAATTCACAATATTAACAAGAAAAAGCCCCCTTGTCGTCCGATTTTTGAAATCGCCAGGTAAAGACATCCTGACAGGCGCGCTAGAAGGCACCCTAACATGAGCGCTAACATCGGTAGGTTCGTTTCACAAAATAAAACCCTAAGGCTTTTCTGATCTTTGAAGAAAAGGGGGTTATGAAGGTAGGAACTCAAAATGTGGGGACGGAGCGTTCCGTACTGTTTGAGAGCTAGGGATGGGAAATCGTTATAAAATTTTTTTAATCGAATAAACAAAATCGATTTTCCAAAAAAATTGTTTAAAAATCGATTTTTATACAAAAAACTCAAAATTCGATTTTTTGAAATTTTTTCTAATCAAAATTTATCAAATCTTATACTGAAACTTATTCCAAAACGTACTTAGGTACGAAAAAAAACACCTTGAAAAATTCCCACAAAAACAAACCACTTGATTAAAACTACCACATGTTATCTTCAACACTGAAGAAAAATCAGTTTCGAAACCAGCTTCCCACCGAGCTGGTTACGCGAGGGAGAAACTATTTTCCCTGGCTTGGAAAAGAGCCTTTCCGACAGAACGGATGTGGCCGGGTTGGCAGATATTGCAGAGCGGTATGTCTGTAGTTTCATTTTCCGGACAAGCCATGATAGACATAAATGATAGATGGGACATCTCATGTCTCATATTTATTTAGGTAGCTTATTATTATTTGCGTTGCTTCTGATAACTAGGATGCTAGGGCATAACAAGAAGTATTGTCAGGTAATAAGAATAAGAAGTGTTGACTCACACACAAGAAGTTGAAAGTGAAGGCCAGATTTGTACTATGTACTCAACCATTTTACTTTGCTTTCCATTCGATCAATCGCCATCCTTACTATACACATTCTACCATTGTGTACACATTATTCCGTGAAATTAAACACCTCTCGCGAAAGGTCTTCGTTTCACATTCAATTTTCGGCCATCACAAACTTACCTGTACCATTTAACTGGATTCGTATTATGGAGCGCAACTCATCAAAGACGTTTGGAGTGAAGGCCTATTCAACGCTGATGTGTGGGGAAAACTGATATGAACGTGACTCAGATAGCATCTCTACATTAGTTTCTTCGATGGAAGAAAATCGGTATCGGACAGCCCAGTCCCGCGGTGTGAAAAAGATTCGTCATTTCAACATGATTTGTCGATCATGCCAACTAAGACCTATCTCCAAAAAAGTTTCGATTCACTTTCTCAATTCCGGTGAGAAAACCTATGTTACGGAAAACGATGGAGAACGTTGGCGTGACGTCACTCAATGGGAAATTGAACCGAAAAGTTTGATAATGTACAAGGCTCCATCATGGAGTAGGAACACTTCAACAGTGCCGCCATTCTGACGAGACTTTTTTTTTCGAAAGTTGGATTTTGAGTCCAGTTCTTCAGTTACTACTCAACCCATCAAAAAGTAATACCGCAGACAGCACACGCACCTGATTCCTACTTAATTGAAAGGCTGCGTACGTACGTCAGGCGTGTCCAATCAGCGTTGTCCATTGTGGTTTGTTTGGCTGACAGTCACTTTACGAGGCGACTGGTATTGGGAAAGATGATTTTGTTCATTCCCACGGGATCTCATTCTCACCATACAACGCATTGCTAACGTGTACAACCTTCACGCAGCCGGGAAATTGGAGAAACTGAAGAGACCTGAAGGTATGTGTCGTAACCACACAATACCACACCTCTAATAACTCCAAAGCTTCACATCTCAAGGCTCTTTATGGGTATTACTGGGAATTTATTATTATTTTTAGAATACCCGAAGAATTTAATGATCTTATAAAAATTAAGGGTTCACATCAGTGACGGCTCCTGCCCTGCAACTCAGGGGGTGCATATCAGGGACGGTTCTAGGGGATCAGATGAAGTGAGGCTCAAGTCAGGGTATGAGGATAGGCAAGAAAAATGTGGAGGGGAGGTTTTCGGGTCAGGTAAAAATTACGCAAGCAGTTCTTAGCAAGCTTTCTACACGTCGTTCTAACCCTCTCATTGTAACTTCTCAGATAAAATGTACAATAATATTAAGAAAGTTACAATAAAGTGATTCCCGACGTGATAAGCCAGTATCCAGGACTTGCCAACGAGGAGGCGACTGCTGTCAAGTCCCACCCTATCCGCCCCAACTACCCGACCGTGCAGAAAGGTACAATATTTGATAAAGCAAGGGGGCAGGGTATAATGTTCGTTTTTGGGAAATTGTATAATTAAATTCTGGTTTACTTATTCAATAGTCGGGAAATCCGTTCTACAATAACGAACAACCATGCACCATACAGAACAAAAAAGTTGCCAAGCATTCTGGATGCTATTCAACATACGAATATTGCTTGTAAGTTTACTTGTATATATATTTTAAAAAAATGCTGGAAAATATAAAACATTCCCCAAACCACAGATAACGTACGTACAAACTAGTGTTTGGCAGAGAGAACTCGTTATATACTTTCAGTTGGTAACAGGCCTCACCCGGTAGGTAAAACTGGATAGGTAGATAGCATACGCTGTGAGTACCATACCATTGAGAGGGAGAAAGTTATAGCGTCATAATCCATCAAAAAAACGATGTAGGGCGTTTTTAAATTCCGTTTCATAGTTGCAGTGGTAACACCAGAAAACCTGGCTGCTTGGGCCTTGATTGCAACGTGCATGTTGCGAAAGATAGCATCAATTAGCAAACACTTTTCACACAGACCAGGCGATGGCTGCTGTGCCCCTGTTCTCGATCTTTTTGTTCGACCGCTCCGGGGATGTACGGTTCTGTGGAATCACAGACCCGGTATGGGTGGCCACGTTGCCTAACCCCCCTTGAATAGGGGGGACTCAGCAAACCATACATTACATGGTAGCAGAGCGTGGTTGGTAGGTACGTGCTGGCTTTGCCTCGGTACCTCCTCCATTATTTTTTGAAATTTGAGGAGCTTTCCCAGTAGGGATTACTATAGTAGGCATCAAACCAATTTTGCGTATAAGCATTTATATTGGCAATTCAAATGCTTGACATTGTTCAATTTCTTTCACTCCTCCAATCTTCTATGTTTCTACATTTCGTGGTTAAATTTCTATATTCACATTTCTATATTTCTATAACATCCCTGCCAATATCCATGCTTGTAGGAGCATAGTTCTCCAAAAGTAGTAATTTACAGTAGTACCATTACGATGGAGGTTACCCATACCTTGAAGTTTTCCAGTTGTTCTGCCTGGATCGGAACTCCAAACTTTGGTTTATTTTCTATCAACAGCCTGGCATACCAGGTGTTGTTTGAAGGTGGGAGTGTGATGGCTGCTGTGCCCTGTTCTCGTCTTTTTATTCGACCACTGTGGGGATATACGGGTCTGTGGAAGCACAGACCCGATATCCCTCTGGGTGGGCATATGACCTAACCCCCCTTGAACAGGGACACTCAGCAGCCATCCGTTACAAACACTGATACTGACTGCAATTAACTTTTGATGAGATCAAGAAGCCTGAGAGAAACATTCGAGAAAACAGAGAGAAAACCGAGAACAACGGACAACACCACGAAAATGAAAGTACAAACAAATTCCGGCTGATTTGAGATGACAATGAAAAAGAATGCACTGCAGCGCCCCTGGAGGGCCCGTCGAACTCGAGTCGACAAAGGCGTTGTTGTGACAGTGCAATTTTATTACATACCTCAAACAGAAATATGTTTCCTTTAAATTGGGCATCTGCCCGTTAAATATAAGTAAATAAGTGAATTTTTTATGAACATCGGCGTCGAACCTTTGACCAAATCTTCGATTGGTTCATCCCAGGTTCGAATTGACTCGAATACTACATTGAAAGTATGCTATCGGTATTATTCCACAATTATGGCATTGTTTGCCTCAATTCTACAAATCGGTATATGTAAATCAAGAACTTTAATGTGGTTGTTATCTCCAGCTCTCACGACCTGTCTCTCCCCGTTCCCCAGTTGTTCAGGAAATGAGGCCAACGTTTGTAAATATGATACATTTTCAGCGCTCAGATAAGAATGAATTAATTTGCTGATCCGTTAGTACAAGACTTGTGGTAGGTTCAGTAGGCCCTTGTATCAACGTTGTCCTGTTGGTGAAATGGACAATCGTTGGAACCACAACTTTCTGGTTGATATTAAATATCAACCAGAAAGTTGTGGTTCTACAGATATCCAACTCCCTTCTTTGTTGCATGAGCACAACAATATGACTCTCAGCATATTCACACCTTTCGTTTCAACAATTCTGATTGATGTTTCAGTGGACACGGAAATCAATTGAAAGCATTGAAAGGTAATGAAAATCTGTACCTCCGCAACTACATTCTAATTAGTCGGCACTTTCCCTCGTTTCTTCCAACGGTGATGGTGTTTGCGATGAGAATAAATCGCAGTTGTTAGCGATGAGAATAAGACGTTGTAGTTACTCGTACTTTCGAAAAACATCCTAAAATCCCATCTTGGAACAAAGTTGTGACTTACGAAACACTTACATAACGCGAAGGGAGGATTTCAAAGGTGATTTCATCTCGTGGGACTACTGATACGGGAAACGCAACAAATGGCACATTTTTCGATGAGGGAGGAATATTTTCGTATAGCATCAGACAGGGTGAACGCAATTCTCCTTAATAAAAATCGAAAATCAGAGTTTTGGGATTCTATTGAGTCTTTCTATGGCGTTTTAGACCATAATATATTATATTTCTGGTCGTACGTCGCCGGAGAATAGAGTTCGATGAAACAAGTTCAAATCAAGTTCTGAATTGAATTGAATCGTAATAAATTACAATTCTGACGAATTCTATCTATAGCGGACTTTTCGTGCATATTATTGCGGGGAGATGAGGTCACGCAACAGGCTCCGATCGATTTGGCCGGAAGGTCGCGATTTACCTATTTTGGTCTCTGGATATACCCTAATTCTCGTAGAGCCGTATCTTTATTGCGGACGGTATGGAAAAAATTAAATCGATGTATTTAATCATTCAAATATTTTTGTGCCGCTACAATTAACTACTGAGCATAGGAGTTGAGGAGCTTTTGGAGTATTACTTGTTTATGTGTGTATGCAGGGTAGGTACAGGTGCTTGGATCAAGTATATTAGGTAGGTAGGTTCTTGAAATGTAATAGACCATTTTCTGAAATTTCTTTATTCTTTTAAGATCGATATCGGTATTGATATTTATTAATGTAAATATAATTTTATATTAATATCCTCATGAAGAGTTTCTTTTTCTGTGAACATTTTCATTACAGTACCTACTCAGTTAGATAGTTAGGGACTTACTTTAATCTCAATTGTAACTGTTCAATTCCATTCCATGGATCAAGTATTTATACCGAGAAAGTAGTGACCCCAAGAAGTAAGGAATATTGCCCTACACTTTTTATTCAATGTGACGACTCTGGGAAAAAAAATTATTGCTACCAACACCAAATCTTTATTTTATTTTAAAATGGTAAAAAAAAAAATAATAATCATAATAATAAATAATAATAATGATGATAATTTAAGAATTTAAGAATGGAATGAAATAATCAAAAGAAGAAGGATTCATCAGCAGGTCGGTTGAACGTAGAAGGTTAGTCAACAACCAATGGATAGCATTGGATAACACAGCAGGTTAGCTGATTAACCCTTCTTCTTCTTCTTCCAGTTTCACTGTCCTGGCCGCAGCCATGCCAGACATAGGTGGAGCTGATCAACCCGATACTGATATCGCCTATTGGGATATCGATATATTTTAATAATATCGCAAGAGTCGGTACCAAAATATACCAAAATATCGGATATCGGAGGCTTAATATCGATATTTCGATAATATCGGATATCGGAGGCTTAATATCGATATTTCGATAATATCGGATATCGATATCCCATCCCTAGTGGACACGCTCCGGAGCAAGGTCGAGCATCAGCTCGAATATCGTTTTGTAATTCAATTTGAACCGTTTTTTGCTTTTTTGCTTATGTTTTCAATGATGAACCTTTAAAATCGACCACGCAAACTTGTTTTCACCCCCTCTCAAAATTTGATGTTTTAATAATTATTATTAAAATTATTAAATCATCCAATTATTAAAACATCAAAATCATTAAAACGTCAAATTAACAATTAGTTAATTCTAACGTATCCATAAAATGAATAGGTACCAACCTAATGAATTGTCCTATGTAAAAACTTTAGCCACAATCCAGAATAATTTTCGTACTTATACGTAAATGGTAATTATAATACAACTCCTCTCCACAGTCCAAGTTTGTAATTTTCAGTGAGGAGTTGCAATAATTTAGTTTTTCAAACTTGAAGTTTTGCTGTCCTAATAGGAAAGTAGTGGCTTGACCTTTTTTTCCTGTTGCATTTTATTTTTATTTTTTCTTCTTGTTGCTTAGGTAGGTATTGTTTAATGAGCCCCAACAACCTTTTTCCCCGCAGAAAAATCGATAGTTTTAATAAAAATCGAAACGAAAGAGAAGGGCTTCTTTAATTACCTATCGATTGGTCACTTTTTTTGAGACCCCTAGTGTTGAAAAGTGGGAACACTTAGCATAACTGCTCGCGAGCCTATAGGTATTTTCCCCGAAATTTTCGTCACAAATGCTCTAGTGTGGACTCCATATGTGCGTCAGTTGCAAAGGCCGTCATTTGAACGATTTCATTGTCAAGTAAAGTACAATAAATCTACGCTGTCCTTGAAAAAATGTACTCCTGCCAATGTACCTACTGGAAATGTACTCGACCCGCTTGACAAATTTTCTGTCGACACTCTGATACACTTTGATAATAAACTCACTTTATGACAGTGCGTTGTACTTGGAATTATTTCGATTAAACGAACAGAAGACCCGAAAGGTCACAATGTACCTACTTGGCATTTCAAAGCTGCGAATCAATCAAAATTTTTGAGGCACGTGCTGCAGGATCGGAATGCGTCAAGAATGATATCTACTAATAAATTGCACGCCACTTCTCAAGGTACCGTTTTTCTACGGCAGCCGTGTTATCGAACGGAAAAATGTTTTTACCTAATTTCCCCAAAAGCGGAACGAATTCCGATTTTTTACGGTTGGCTTTTTTTCTTCTTTTTTTACGCCTTTTCCTGGATTTTGTGGAAATAACGTCGTTGGCCTACACGCATTTTCACGATTGTGGAAGCGGCCCTTCAATAGACAGTCGTACCGGCGGAATCCATGTTTTTTACCGTAAGAAATGTGGGTTAGGCACATGACAGAAAGAACGTAGATCTCTCTATTGTTGTTTGATCCTCGCGTTCCATTTATAGAAAAAAAAAATATATTTTCTTGGAGTTGGATTAGGTAGGTATTTCTTTTTGAAAAGTTGAAATAAAAAGCGTTGAAGAAGTAAGAAGGCGGGAAAGAATTGACACGCACATGTACATGAACTAAACCGGAGGCACCCTAGACACACTTTTGACTGTGAGTTGAAAAATTACACAATGCTGCGTGAATTTCTATGTTAAGTTTTAAACTTTAATTTCAAAATGGATTTTTCGAGCTGAATTCGAATTTGTTGGAATGTGTCCTTTGATGCACTCAACTCGACAATATGACGGAAGCTGAAATTGGGAGGTCGCTCATGCCAACTGGGAAGGATCGAATGCGTAAACTGGCCTGTAGAGGTTTAACAAGCTCTCATTTCCAAATTTTTTTAGAAAAAAAACTGGTTTTTGAGAGTTTTTTTTTTACTTTTTTAGTTATAATATACTAAACTAAAAAAGTAACTACTAGACGTCCAATAGACATCTATTGGTAGTCGTATACACGTCTAAATGGTTACTTTTGGTTGGTCTTACGTCTCTTCGTGTAAATACCTATGTAGACATAACAGGTGTAGATGAACTTGCGGCGTCTAGACACCGTCATTTGACTTCTAGACGGCGTCTATTGACGTCCAGACGGCGTCTAAAGTGCGTCTAATGACGTCTAGACGGCGCCTATCCATGTCCAACAGCGTCTATCCATGTCTAACGGCGTCTATCGACGTCCGGACGGTTGTATGTATCTACGTAGGTACCTACTTGAAACGTAAACCCTCGAATTTTGATGGGGGGTAATTTTTTTTTCTTGATCGATTCCAAAGTAGGGATGGCCATCGATAGTCGTACCTAACTGATAGTTTCTGACGTTTTTTCTTTTTTCTTTTCTTTTAATCCGATAGAATCAATATTATTGATATAAATATTTCTAAAATTCTTGAGTCGAATGAAAAAAATCCGAGTTTTGTGTTGTGGGTGAACTAGTAGAGCTATTCTATAGTCGAAAACTTATTACAGTTGGGCATGGGTACCTATTTACATAGGTAGTTTTTTAATTGAATGTTTTTTCATCTGATATATATCTTAATATTTTAGTAAATATCGATATTTTTGATCGACGGCCATCCAAAGGTTTATTATCGAACATAAAAAACCATAATTAGCGTTCGATTGATCCTAACAGTCCAGCTCATAACATAATCGCTTTTTGTTCAAAAATATCTGAAAAATGGGCATTACTTAACTGTCCTTGGCCCGAACGTACCTCAATGAAACGTAGGTAGGTATAGGTAGGTAGGTAGGTAGGTAGGTCGGTAGGTAGGTAATTAGGTAGGTGGTGGTAGGTACTTTCTGCCGCTCGCAGCGCCCTCGAGCCTTGGCGACAGAGACAGATAAATGACAGAAAACAGCGTCAGTCGGCGGTGTGTCAGGTATCCATAATTCCTGCGGTTATTCGAAGTGAGTTCGGTGAAGATGATTATTCGAAGTGAGAAAAATACCAATGGATTCGTTCTACTGTTACATTCTACTGAATCTGATTTTGTACTGTACAAAATCAGATTTTGTACAGATTCTGTACAATAGAACGAATCCATTTTTTTCAAATGCTGCTCAAGACGTGCCGCCCTTCTCTCATGTCTACATTTAGACGAGAAGTAGACAGGTCTACACGTAGACCTCACGTCATAAGGTAGACGAGAAGTAGACCGACATTATAAGTACATTACAAGTAGGTTTTCCAAGTCAGATTGAGAAGTTTCCAAATCAAATTGAGAATTTTCCATTTCTAATTGGGAACTATCTATTTCTAATGACTTCGCTTGAGGGAACCGTAATGCACATCGGTTTAACAGGATTACCCGAGAATCTACTGGAGGTTACTATTATGGATGATTATGGATAACGCCAGGATTCACCGTGCAGCTACCGTTAAAGCGAAAATACAAGAACTGGGCTTCTCAGATAAGTAGAAAAGGCCCAACTCAACCCGGTAGAAAAGGCTTCTTCAAAAACCAAGATTCACGTCAGAATTGTGAACCTACTGACTGAATCTGAAGGGCAGGAACACAAAGGTCTTTTCCATCTTGCGTTACTCATCTTTTTTGTCTCTTCTAGAAAATATAGATACTTTTGTAAAAAAAAAAGTTCTGAGTTCTCAATTTGATTTGAAAACTTCTCAATTTAATTTGGAATTTTCTCAATATGACTCGGAAAACCGATTGCTGTATGTAGATCATCTACCAGTCGTCTACACGGTCTATGGAGAGTAGATGTCTACATATAGACGTAGTGTCGGTGTGCGTAGATCATCTACAAACGCCCACATGTCGACTATGGAGAGACGAGAAGTGGACCTGCAGTAGATGCCGGTCGATCATCTACCAGTCGTCTACACCGTCTATGGTGAGTAGACGTCCACTTAAAGACGTAGTGTAGACGGAAATAGACCATCTAAAGACATCTAAATTTAATCTTCGACGTCAACCCATAGACAAGCTGTAGACTAAAATTGACATCTAGATTTAGATGAAGTGTAGACCCCAAATAGACGTCTATATTGGTCTAAATCATGTCTACAGACGAATGACGATCACGTAGACCACAGTTAGATGATCTACAAGATCTAGTAGACGCCTATTTTCTGTGTGGGATAATATTATTAATACATATTATGTAATATTATAACTATTAATAGTATATCCTCCGGTGGGAGGGGGTAGATTATGTTGAGTAGACATTTTTCGGTGCGTTGTGATTTTGTCGGTTTTGTAGTGTCTACGTTATTTTCAGGCCAAAAAATTCACAGTTAGTCTTATTCGATGCAGAGGGATGTCCTCTACAAGATATTTTATATAACAATTGCCTATTTTTATATAAAAATTGTATTCCAAACTGTTCAATATTATTTTGTCTCTCCTGTAAAGTTGTCAAAATCGAGATACCTAGCTGGTGTTGCATCATGCGACGATATTCTGCCTGTGTGTCAAAACTAAACAATATTATTGTGTTGGACTTGACAGAATTATCTAGTTTAAGCGACATTAAAGAGGTAGGTATGGCTAAAACGACGTGTATGAAGACGATAATATTATTTTGTTCCAGTCTGGACAAGTTTCATGATTGATTGTCATAGTGATTGTTTCTGTTCCAGGCTGCTCTTCTGTCGGTGATCGTGCTGCCTCTGAGGATCGGCATCATCGCCTCTTTGCTCGTACTCGCCTGGTGCGTCGCTCTAGTGGGAATGTGGGGTATCACTGAAGAGGAATTCGCCTACAAACCCCTCGAAGGTTGGAGAAAGTGAGTATCTCGAAAAGTGAGAATTCTCGGTGAAAGGAATTTTTTCTAATAAATTTAATTAATCAAGTATTTCTCCCTCACGATTTTGGTGTATTAGAAAGAACCCCCCCCCCCCCTCAAAATTTGAGGGTTTACGTTTCAAGAAGCGTAAAGGCACTTTACCCAGTTAGCGTTGAGCAAAATTACGAAATTTGGTCCACAGGTTAGGACATGTCTTACGATGATCCTTGAAACTTTTCAAACCCCTAGGTCAATTGGAAGGGGCTCAAAATGAATTTTGAAACTTAAAAAACGCGAAAAAATTCAGTTCAAGTTTGAACAAGTCCATGGCACTTTGCCCAGTTAGACAATGCAATATTCACTTGGTTTCATGATTGTGAAATTGTTTAAACAATAAATAAATGTTTAAATAAATAGTTATTTAAACAAATTATATTTGGATGATGAGCTTAGAGACTTGAAATTTTAAACGTGGGTCGAGGATGGGTGACAAAGGAATATGCACTCGATTTCATCTATCATTTCGTGAATAATTATTACACAAAAGGGTGATCTGCACAAAGAAGATAATAAACCGTTGTCATGAATTTGCAGAGTTTTCTCATTCGAAACAAACTTCCAACGATCCCTCTCTAGTAAACCACTCGATTCCTCTTTACTTGCCCACGTATCTGCTGTGGGGTGAGGTTCATTTCAACATACTTTGGCGGTCCACCTGGAGTGATGTTTGAAATTCGATAAACTTTTTTCACAATGTAGACTATTGTGCAGACCGTAGAACGTGAATAACTCAAAACCCTCAAGAAGTTCTATTTCCAAGCAAATTCTGGTGGTTCTTACAGAAAGGGGCACAAGTGATGTCCAGACCAGTTATGGCCAATATAGTCAAATCTTCATTGACCTGTCCTGTCCCAAAGCGACCTTCCCAACTTCATGCTTCTGTTTAGGTCTTTCTATTCTTGAATTTGGATTTTATTCCTTTTTCCTACATTAGCATGATACCTCAGATGCGTTTCTGTTCGTTAAAATAAATTTAGAAACGCTAGAAAACAAGGCTGTATTAATGAGCTCATTTAGATGATTGAAGTTGAAGATTCCAAGTATTGTGATTATATTATCTAATGTTTTAGTCTTTTAAATACCTGCATGTGAAAACTGTTCAATATGAGTTAAAATTTGAATTCAGTTAAGTAATTGAACTAATATTTTTTGATACTGTATCCCGTTTGAAGAAAATGATTGTTTAAGGAACAATTATTGTTGTTTGCCTATGAGGAGGTCCTACTGTATCATTAAGATTCTGGCAATGGGTAGGGTTTTTAAGAGACACACGAGCACTTTCAATACGTAGTTCCAACTATGAATTCACATTTTGATTATACTAAATAAAGCGTTTTCAATAAGCTGCAGTTTTTCTGCATACCAAAGCTACAAATTAGAGGAAATCCAGGACAGGGTGATGATGCAAATGGTAAGAATCAACGGGTCGCATCATCGCCCTGTCCTGGTGTCATCGACCTGTCCACCAACCTTTTCAATAATTTATTTTCTTAATTAATAAAGGCGCTACTGTTTGGTTTGGCATTGAATTTCAATACATACGATATAGAGAGGATAAAAACACAAACTTTGTGATTTTTTTCAGTTCGATTCAAACTCTTTTACTTTTTTCAAAAGTCAAACTCGAAAATGACCTTTTCTGTGAGGATGACCCATATGAGCTTATCTGAAATCTTTGAGTGACGAATTCCCAATTCGGGCACCTTTCACGAGGAGGTGATTGAGTGAACGGGAGTTCCAGGCCTTTGTGGTTCTAGGGAAATCTGTTGTTTCTGCACCCGTTAGATCGCACACTAAAGTTCGTCTGTCGTTACAGGAAGATCAAGTTTCTCATCTGCAACATAGTGAGGTTGACGTACAGAGCAGGAGGGATGTCAGTGAAAATCATCGGAAAGCAGGCGAGCAGGAGCGAAGCGCCCATCCTGGTTGGTGCCCCGCACTCGACATTTCTGGATGGCGTCGTCGTCTATCACACCAACTTCCCCTGCATCCTTGTGAGAAAAGAGAGCGGCAGCAACATCTGGCTTGGAAGTGAGTCTTATATCTTTTTTTTTCTCATCTCCAACGCCAAGCAAACAAATTAAGAGGTATGTTCCAACCTGACCAGTTCTTGAACTGGTTCAGGAACTAGTTCTGCGCAGAAGCCATGCGCATGATGAACTGCGTTCCAGCCTGTTTCAGTTCGTGAACTCAGTGCAGACAACGCGTTCCACCGCGGCCAGTTCATGAACTCAGTTCAGCTCAGTTCGGGAACTTCTTGCACTGAATTGAGATGAGGGTTGAGAACTCGAACTGGAAAGGTAACAGTGATCTCACGTTATAACCTCCCACAAAATCATTTGACGTCCTGAGTTTCATGGGAGAAGAAGGGTCCAGTAACTCCAGTTTGTTTTGTGTCTTTTATTTGTGGTTCTCGTTTTTAGCGTATTCTGGTTCGTAAGACTTACGTAAGACCACTTAGTGGTTCATATCTCGACAAGATAAAATCATATCATAAAATCATTTATCATTTTATCATTTAAATAATTTTATCATAAAATCATATCATAAAATCATTTATCATTTAAATCATTTTATCATAAAATCATATCTCGTAAGATGAAATACGTCTAAGTACAGTACCTTAATAACCCACGAAATGAAAAATTGTTGGTGAACATGCGTGTATTTTCAAACCAAATAATTTTTGAATTAGGTACCTACCATTAGGTAAAAATTAGATTGAAATAAAGTGCATTGTTTGAATGGAAGTCAAGTTGGCCTACATTAAAATTAATTATGTATAGGCAAACTATATAATGAGAACAATGTTGCAGTTTCAATTTAATTGAAAATTGCTTCAATTTACTTTAGATTGCTATTTTGTCCACTGATTAATTTTTGAAGGTGTTCAGAAACGCGTAGTTTTTAGAACTATATTAAAAATAAATATTCAACAATTCCCGCCGCCACCCGGTAGTCCACAGTACAAGAATCTCTTCTTTTTTTTACAGAAGGAGCAGACAAATCAAGCTCTGCTTACACTTATTCTTGTTTTAAAGAAGTTACTTGAAGTAGGGTCAATGCTAGATACATTCCAGTTTCTAGTCCTAGACCAAGTCAATTAATTAACCAAGACCGTTAAATGGGATTCTGAAATTCGGAATTTCAATTCGGAAATTGTTGAGTTCTGATATCTGATAGCGATAGAAGAAGAAGGTTACTCTGATCAAAACCGCCCTCAGCGCTACCTGCCGGAATAGTTCGGGTCGTTCCAGCTATTCAGTTCACGAACCTAACAGTTCTTGAACTCATCCCCACTACTCCTGAACTGTTTCGTGACCTCAGTTCATGAACTAAGTCTTAGTGAAAAATCGTATAAACCACTTATCTTGTGGGTTTTCCGTCTAATTTGCAGGCAAAACCACTTATCAACCGAAATTTGGTGACAAGTGGTCACTTCCATAGCAAGTGATTTTTCGCTTAACACCCAAGTGGTTTCTCCAGCCAATTATTTGAGTCGAAACTCTGGACCACCTGTTTTGGTAACAGATTTTGACTCAATGATATCCAGCTGTGATATCGTCACTTGACATCCCACATGGGCTAACTCACGTTTCCCAACTTTGCAGGAGAGACAAAAAACGTGTGCCCAGTCTTGCTATAGACTTCTCTGCCATTTTGTTTACGGTTTATCTCATTACACACTCGAATGGAGACCCAAGAATAGTAGAACGAAATTGCAGAAAAGTCTATAGCAAGACTGGGCACACGTTTTTTGTCACTCCTGTAAAGTTGGGAAAAGTGAGTTAGCCCATGTGGGATCTTAAGTGACGATTTACAGTATAAAAGAGCAATTTTTGTTTCTATCAAGTTATTTCAGCGTTTGAAACCGTATCCGCCTTTTCTTTTAGGCTGGCTCAGCGGACAAAACGTTTGGATCAACAGTAAGTGACTGAGAGATGAGAATGTCGTTGACAATTAGGTCAAGGTCATTTTGAAGGATTTGAACGGTGTGAAAAGAGTCAAATCAACTTTCCCACAAATTTAATGCATACTCGTCAGAAATGTTCATTACTAACGATCAGTCTCTCTGTCGTGGGGAAAAGAAGATTTTATCGACAAATGAACAAAAGTACGGATCTTTACTCGTAATCCGAGCCCCATCAAATTGAGGAAGAGGCTTTTCTTAACCTTGTGCAAGAAGAAGAACATTTCTGAGTTCCCTGAAATATCTAAGTAGGTACCTGAATCCCATGTAGATATGAACCCATGTACCTGTATTCATATTCCATTTATTAACCAGTTTCAGATCGTAACCCATGATTGATACTATTATGAGTTTGGTTGGGTTTTCATCATTGAAATTGAATTTGCACTCTGAAATTGAATGAACGAATTCATTTTTTGACGCGGCACATTGTGTAAAAACGTTACAAATACTTATGGTCAGTGTTGCCGATACCTCCTTGAGAAATTACCCACTCAAAACCATGAAAAATACCCACTTTTATCCGATCAACATTTTAATTGCCCACCTCTTTATCCGCACTATGAAATGGCTTTTTAAATACCAAATAACATTTTGTTTCATATACTTGAATAATTATTAAACTCGATAACCGAACATTCGATTTCGATGTATCGATAATCGTTATCTTGGGCATATATGCACTTTTTCAACTTCGATTATCGAAATGGCAAAAATGAAAAATCCACAGGAGGTCCACAAAACATATTCAACAACAAACATAGGTACTTAACACCTAAAACTAACGAAAACGTCAATTGAGATCCAAAGAGAGCTTTTCATATTGGAAGGTATAAGCCTTGCACAAAACGTGTATTTCTCCTTGAAAACACCTATGCCTGGCACAAAACGTATTTTCTTACTTAAAAACGCCTAAAATTAACGAAAAGGTCAATTGAGATCCAAAGAGAGCGTTTCATATTGGAAGGTATGAGCCTTGCACAAAACGTGTATTTCTCCTTGAAAACACCTAAAACTAACGTCACGAAATATGTAGAAAAATGCTTAACGACATGTTGAAAAATTAGTATAAAATGTATAGTAAAATAGTAATTAATATAAAAATTACTATAAATTTTCAACATAATAATATTATTATTACATTTAATGTAGTTTACAGAATGGAAAATAAAATTATTTTGGACCTATTGGTTTGGAGTTGTTGTCCTCTAACGATTTTACCTGCACTATCTCTTCATTTTTAAAAGATTTTTAGTTTTTTCTGTTAATTCATTCAATTATTACTTAGTTGAGGTTTCCCTGCTGGTTTCATATTAAACTATTCTTGGCGGAAAATTTACCCAGTCACTCATTATCATGGAAACGGGAGACCGGTCTCGAATATCCCAGTCTCCTTATCCCAGAAAATTTTCTCTTTCCTCGCTGTAGAAAAGTCGAGACGAGACCACTTCTAGAGCTCCTAGCGTGTTCATGTTAAACTACTGTAGGCGGCCAATCCACCCAATCACCCACTGGACAGGAGTTAGGACCGATATTCTTGGCGGCAAATTCAAAATTAGCAAACCAAAGTAAAATTTTACTTATCGCTCCACCTGCAAATAGGGTAGAACTACTCGAATCGGCAACACTGGTTATGGTGCAGAATAACCGTCTGTTGGTTTAGAGTTTTTTATCGAGATTAATGTAATGGTTTACTACGTTTTCCTTGTTTCTCGTGTTTTTATTCGACCGCTCTGGGGATAGGTAGTATTGCCTAACCTCCCCGAGTTACAGGGGAAACTCTGTAAACCATTCATTACAACCTTATTGGTTTAGGTCACCACAAAAGTAACTCAATCCGTAGGAATGTATTTTTATTGAACTTTCAGAAATGAGGTACTTATGTATAAAAACTGAGCTGTTGATTTGGGATGAAAAGAACCAAAATTCCAAAATCCAAAATTCGACTCGAAAAATACGAGGGATAAAACCAAAAAAAAATTCAAAAATCATAATTTCATCATAATTCACCATTTAAACACAATAATTTCATTGCGGTCTTCGTGAGAAGCACATGGTCGGCCCCGAATACCAGAAGTCAGTGACCACAGGGCAAAAAATCCAAAGTCCGAGGTCAGTTTTTTTCAAAGCTCGAACAACTTTTTTCAACCTCGCGCTTGAACCTGAAACTCCCTTATGGAATCCGTCCTTGGCGAGGCAGACTAACTATCAAGTCTTTATCCCGACGACATTGACCGGTTACATTCACCGGCTTGTGGAACGGTACCTGCGTTTCGACTTCTAAAGGAAAACCGCTTTTTGCTAGTCCCCGTATCGACATCCTCCTTAAATTCTCAAGTTCAAAGTCTTCCTGAAAGATATGAAAAAATAAAAAAATGCAGGCGGCGATTCGATGTTTTGTGTTCTTTGTTGATTCTCTTCCTTATTTTTTTGCTATCCCACTTTTTCATTGAGCAGGGAAATCTGAAATTACAGGGTGTCTACATTTACATCCCGTTTCCGTCATCGTCCTAATGAAGTTCCATTCCGAATAAAAACTATGGCGATTATAATAAACATCAAGACCTCGACCACCCGGAACAGTCGTGAATCTGACAGTGCCGGACTATCAAACACTGATCAATAAAGGAAATATAGTGTAATAAAAATATAAATGTGTAGTATTAAAGATACACGCGGTATAGCACAATGAGTTGTGTCATACAAGTAATGTACGTAATTGGTAGTGAGGATTAATGTTAAGGTTACATTACATTAATGATATTATATGGGCCATTCTCAGGAACCTTTTCATTTCAAAAATAAAAGTCGGTTTTGAGGCTCCATTTTTGGTTTATAATCTTCGATAATGAACCATTGGAATCGACAAAAGCAAAAACAATTTTAAACCCCCCCCCCCCTCAAAATTTGTTGGTTTAGGTTTCAAGATACGTAGATTCAGAAAATCGAATAACAAAAAATCCGTCCGTCCGCCGTACGCAGCACTTTGCCCAGTCAGCGTTGTGCTAAAATGACGAAATTTGGTGTCCTCGAAGCTGTTCATAACCCTAGGTCAAAATATTTAGCTCGAGTTTTGGGGACTGTAGAGTTCGAGGAACAATACCATTCACGGAGGAATGGAAGAATCTAGAAACATGTAGACTCCAGATATTAACAAAGTTGTACAGGTTGGGTTGGGACAAGGAAGTAGTGACATTCAGGGGACATAGTTTCAATAAATTTTCATGTAAATACACTGAATTTATGCATTGGATTGCCCTAATTTGAGTTACAACTCAAGAATACTTCCTACAGTTAAAAACAAAATTAAAAAAACGGTCCCTCACAAGAGCAAACATACTTGACGACCGGTTTCACGTTTTCCTGAGAATGGCCCATTTAGATTAGTGTTATTTAGATTTCCTCCACGGATTTTGTTAATTTGTTCGTCTTACTTCACTCCTCATCGAATCCTTAACTAATCGCGCATGTACGATTTGTTTTAAAATTATTTTCCAGTGATCATGAACTACCATCAGCCGCTTTACGTAAGGAGAGACAACCCAGAGTCTCGTCACAAATCCATACAGGCAATTATCGAACGAGCCACATCACCCCTCGACTGGTCACAGGTTCGTAACGTTTCATATTAAATATTTTGTACGTTACACTCTCAATTGATGGTACTTGTGTGGTGGAGGTAGATGCACTTCTACCGACGAAAGCTCATTATAGACAGCTTTTAAGTGACTAGTTGAGGCTTCTCCTTAAAGTTTGATCGGTTGTGTAATACGTTACGTGGGCATTTTAAAGTTTCTGATATAATTCACCTTGCTAGGTTTTATGAATTGGATAGTGTGCTGCAGTTGATGTCACTATCAGGGATTGTATCTAGGAACACGGTAGCGTTCTGCCCCGCCAAGCAAACAAGTTGAGAAGAACGAACGGTAGGTACCGAGTGTATGTTTATATAAGACGCTCCGAATGGTATGCATTACTCATTTTGGCCAAAAATGACGATGTGGGAAGTTGCCGTGAGACCCTCGACATGCTCCAATCAGTAGCCGCCACTGGTACCTAGTGTAGGAAAGTTCTACTTATGCCGAATAATTCGAATGTGTAAAAGAATGAATATCGCCAAGTCATAGTTCAACTCAGTTTACTGGCTCAGGAATACCCGCCAAGTTTCATTTTCATAACGAGAAGACCAGTCTGTTTGAAACCCTAGTTAAAATCTGTTGTCTATTGTCTCGCAGATATTGATTTTCCCCGAGGGCACGACAACCAACAGGTCCTGCCTGATATCTTTCAAACCCGGCGCCTTCTACCCTGGTCTTCCTATTCAGCCTATGATCATCAGATATCCCAATAAAATGGACACCGTCACTTGGACCTGGGACGGGCCAGGAGCGTGAGTTACACAAATGTTTACTCAACATTTTATATGAAGTTTTATCAATTGTCATGAAGTTTTTAGGCTCAACCACACAGTATTTCATCTGTTAAGATCCCACATGATTTTTAAAATGTTGAAGTATAGTAAACCTTCTTATTTGTACGATGATTTTTTGTTCATGGGTAATACTCATAATTGATACTCGTAATAGTAATAGCCTCCTGCAATGTCCTTTACATCGAACAATGATTTTTAATAGATCATTCCATGTTCAAGCGGTGCGCATGCATAATGATAACATTGAACTGTTTGATACAGAATTTGCTATAAGTACATTTAAGAAAAGATTAAAGAAGTTACCTATTATAAACGTATGAAGATTAACTTGGACAATATTGATGAAGAGTGATTTTCCTGTTGTGAATTAGAGTAAACAACTGAACAAGTGAACTTTGAGTGAACTGAACTCTGAGAGCAAAATTATGAAGTCCGATTTCTTTTTCTTCTTTGTATTTGTATAATCACGTTTCCTGGCAGAGCGGTAGAGAGGACCTTATGGTGCAGCTCAATAAATAAACAGTCAAACAAGGTCTAACTAACTTTTGCCAACTTTATTTTACGCTATTATGGTATAGGTCTTGTGGATATTAAGGAAACTCTGCAAATTCTTGACACAACGGTTTATTATAGATAATTATACCGTTGTGTCAAGTATTTGCAGAGTTGTCTTAATATCCAAAAGACCTATACTGTAATAGCGCTGGTAAAATAAAGTTGGCAAAAGTTGGTTAAACCTAGTGGGATCGCAACAGACGATTTAGTGACAATTTTGTTTGTTTTCTGGTTCAAGGTTGAAAATTCTATGGCAGACTCTGCTCCAGCCGCACACATTCGTCGAAATCGAGTTTCTCCCTGTGTACAATCCTTCAGAAGACGAAAGGAGAGACCCGAAACTGTACGCTCAGAATGTGAGGCGTTTGATGGCCAAGTATGTTCTTTGTGGGGAACCACTATATTCGATATAGAATTATCACAATAAATATCTACCAAGAGCAGCATAAATATCTACCGTCCGGGCTTTCCCCAAGACAGATCAACTACCCCTTCATACGGTCATTCCCTTTGTGAGGGGTGATGGTACAGAGAGGGAGTCCCTATAATATTATAACATCGAAGTTCCCTATAATACTATAACATATAAGTTCCCTCGTATATTATAACATCGACCAGCCATAAGCAACTATGTCAGTCCGCTAGAAGCTCTTGGTATGGCCTTACTCATATTCAAGCCTCCTCATTCAACCCAAAAACCTTTCCTCAAAGTTAGCCTAGTTTGTCAAATTCAGCTCTCTTTAAAATTGGTCAGTTTTTTGTCAGCCTTTCCTCTAATACGGAATAAGTGAACGGTGTGTGCTGATACAAGTATAACAAGTATACTAGGTAACGACCGCCAACTTATTTCGCATCCCCTCTCCTAACCTCTCCTCTATACACGGTGGTTCTTTACGAACGTCCCACCTTTTTTATTTCGATATAAAGAGAGATAGCCAAAACCTTGTCGAAGTAACATCCCCTTATTTTTTACAAAGAATTCAATAATCACATGTTTGTGCGCTGCGCATGCGCACAAATGCTGGTTACGCATGTCAACTTTGTTTTTATGAATGAAAACCCCTCTTTTTTATTGCAGATTCTACGTCAAATTTCATGAACTTTTTACTTCGACTTTTTGGGGCGCACCTGTGTGCGTCAGGTGAAAATAATGAAATTTCACTATTTTTCGTCACTGAATCAGTTGGTGATATCAGTTTTTTAATGGACATTATAAAACCGAGATTACGACCTGAAACATGGTCGTTTTTAAGAAAAATCACCTTATCCTGGCTCTTGATTCTCTTTTGAAATAAGGAAGTGAGTGTAGATTGAGCACACTGCGCACGTTCGCAGAAGTGCGCAAACATAATTTTTTGAATCCTTGTCAAAAATAATTAAACACGGATTTTTTGGATTTTCAAATAGGTATACTGTTTCTATTGAACATAAAAGGGGTGTTCATGTGCAGATATCCATATCTGGTAACACTTGTTATACCTATAGCACCTATTCCTAAGATCTGGAGTGCGGTGCCTAATACCCTCGGTAACACAGATGTTCCCTCACGCTATCTCAAAACCTTCCTCCAATTTACTGAACCAAAAATTTAGCTAGTACCTTCCTCTTCGGAAGGAAAAGTTTAAATAGTGAGGTACCGTACTGCATCACAGAAACTGGTTCTCACATTCTGTTTTGATGTTCCATATTGTTTTGTATCGCCCTTCGTAGGCACTTTTATTTTGAAATATCTTGTGGTAATACAGTAGACTATCAAGTTGTAGTGTCTTGTTCAATTAGTATTAAATAAATTTTGGAAATTATAGTTTTATATAAATGTTCACGTTTCAGAGAACTTGGTATCCCGACGTTAGACTACACATACCAAGACTGCCAGTTAGTTTCCAAAGCTAAGAAACTCAGTTATTCCAAGGACTCGATCATGCTGCAAGCTCATCAGTTACGAGTACAACTCGGGTCTGTATCCTAAAACGTTACTTATCTATTTACGTAGTTGACTCTTATACAGGATATATAGATCTTATATGGATCTATAGGTGCTGGACCTACAAAGTCAAAGACACCAATAAGCTCTCGGATCTAAATCGTCTTTCTGGGACAGGGATTTATCTGCGAAACTCAAGGATCTCCTAGACTAGACCTAGTGCCTAGACCTATTTGAGTCTAGAATATCGATAAATAGCAATAAATCTCAAGGGAATCGTACGGGTTTTTGTGTTCTAATATTGGTATTGGGTGATCGCCCGGGCTGTCTCCATTGTCAGTCAGTAGGTTCGTCCGCAGTATAGTTAACTCTTTACTAGGAAAGCCAATTTTTAGACTCCGCAGTCGAACAGAGCCGTTAGACTCCAGAGTCTAGTTAAGTTCTGGACTTTGTTAACGCTAACGTTCTGTACTTCCGGAGTCTAAAACTGGTTGAAGTCTAGAACTTCGTTAAATCCCGAGCTCGGAAACCGCACCTTAGTATCTCTACAGAGCAGAAAAATTCTGTAACGGGTAGGGTATAAAACTAAAAATAATCTCAAATCTTTATTAGGTTCAGTTAAGGATAAGATTAATATGCAGGATAGAAGTGGGGTTTATAAATTTAAATGTTCGTGTGGACTCGAGTATTGTGGGCAAACTGGTAAGAAGTTTAGGGCAAGGATTTAGGAACACGAAAAAGATTTTAGGAATAGTAAGGGGGAATCAGCTTTTGCACGTCACTTGAATGAATTAAATCATAGCTTGAGTTTTGATCTTGCAGTCAGGCAATTTATCGAATTCCCTCATTTGTGCCAGAAAGGAAGTATGTTGGATGTACTTCGAATGAAAGTTCGAAATTATTAAGAGTGACAGGTTAGGCAAATGTTCGAATGATTTAGTTCCTTCAAGTTTTTCTCCATTGTTGCGTCCATTTTTAGAATTTTTCTATAATAGCTTGACTCTTATTGGTACATCCCCCCCCCCCACCTCAACACACACATCCCTTCACTTCTAACAGCCAATCAGAAGTGGTTTCCTTTCACTTGGGGGCAATCAATCCTATTCGACCTTTGGCTTTTCCCTATATAAGTTCACCTCTCTCTAATGCACCTTCAGTATTGTCTCTGACGTTGTTTAATCGCCGAAACTTGTCTAACAGTGTAGGTAGCAGATAATTCAGTGGAAGCAGACGATTTTTTTTAAATTTGATACTCTTGTTTTCTTAACATGGGTTTCCACGATTTCGTCGCGAGTGATTTAGTTCGTACGAATACCTACTGTGTTGGAATACGATTCAACCTAACTATCGCCCTCTTGAACCCAGTATTCTCATAAAATTGTCAATCACTCCCTACCAAAGGCAAACTTCACGCCAGCATCATGTATAAGAAATTGTTTGATTCTATCCACAGGCTATCGAGAACCGAAATCGAATTGAAGATGTTCGCCGAAAGTCCAAAGCTCCTCATTGGCCCAGGGATACCAGTTAGTTTTTCACAGTTCTCTACGCTTCTCAACCTCAACCAAATGGACCCCGGTGCTAAAGAGCTTTTCAGCCTCTTCCAGAAGGTCAGTTTCACACCAAAATTTAGTTTGAAATGAGGCAAAAAAACGAAAAATGCCCCTACTCAATAAGAAATAATTATTATAATTATAATTATTATGACAACCTTTAAATTCCCTATTCCAAATATCGCTCACCCGCAAGAAAAGTGACACAATTCAAAACAATTCATTTTGTGGGTATTACCGTAACAATGTTCCTTCTTGGTGTGCCTTGCGACAGGAAAAACGACATACAAATATCTCGGTGGGCTGACGCTAGAGTGCAGCATGTGTCATTCTTCCATTGCAGCAATGGCGAAGAGCAGACGTAGGAACAACGACACAGTTGTGTTTTGACCTTCAAACGGGTAGTGTGTAGTTAGCAACAGGAATCGTGTCACATTTCGAATTATGAAGTTTTTCCTATGAACTTCCATTACTATTCCTGTGCAGTGAGAGTCACCTTTTGAGTAAAGACACTCTTCATTTCAAGAGCAAAAAACAAAAGTTCACTGCTTCTTTAAAACCCCGAAAACATTATTTTGTTAAAAGGGGGTACCAGGTTGAACAGGAAAATCGGATTACTTGAGTAATTATAATTATTAAGTAGTTATGGTTGGAACTTAAACAAGGTGGACGCGAATCAGATGAGTAAAGGAACAAGAAAAAAGTCACAACTCTGAATGACGTTGATTATGTGGGGATGGAGGGGGTAGATTTAATAAGATTTTATAATTTTTATCAGGCTTGGTTTTCATGGGCTCCTACGGTTTGTATTACGGTTCACAGGTCCCCTTGAACCCGACTACATGTTTTGGCCAACACAAAAAATCATAAATCTTCTTTTGTCTCTCCTGTAAAATTTCATGATTTTGAGTTGTGTCAGTTTTCTTGCGTGTGAGCGATATGTGAATTTTTATCAAACAATATCAACTAGGCGACATCAGGTCCAAAAATATCAGTGTTGTGTTGAATCTTGTGTAGTGAGGTTGTGGCCACTTCATAACTGCAGAATTTAATTTGTTTTAGGGAGGCGTCCTTGATTTGAAGGAGTACGTTATGTGCGTGATACTAGTCAGCAGTTGCACCATGAAGGCTGAAATGGTGGAAAAAGCGTTTCAAGTAAGTCAACAACAGGAGGTAGGCCTGTATGTAGATACTTCCCTGAAAGTAGATACAATACAGGAAGCCAGTCGGTATTAGAGAGTTCCGCTTCGATAGGACCGCCTTATCTACTTACCTGAGAATCTGTTTGCGTTGACTGAGTTGTCAAGTATAAAATCTAAGTCCAAGCGTTTGTTAAGGTGAACGTGTAAAAAACGGAAAATCTCGGAAGATTCGGCGTTGTTTAACTGACGTTAAGCAGATAGATATCGCTATTAACGTCACTCTAGAACTGAGCATGTTTGGGCTTATCAGGTTAGCGTTTGGTCTTACTGGCCCTAGGATGAGCACTCAACAGCTGGTCCTATCGAAGCGGACCTATCCCCTGGAACTCTCACACAGGCCTAGAGCGAGCAGTTCAAGATGTTAACCATTTTTCATGTATGATGAAGCAACTTTGTGGGGGAGGGGGGGGGAGGTTCATTTCGAGTTCAAAGTAACGTCAAGTAGTAGAGTGACGCTAAAGCTCTCCATGTTACTCTTTCTTCGATTTTGGCTCTTTTGTGTTTGTGTACACCTTTAAAAACGGAAATAATCAAAGATCACACAAAACAACAGATGAAATGGAATATAGAAATGGTCTCACTATTATACAATTTAGGACTACAAATAGGAAGTTATACATTTAGTTGTACATTGGCGAGCAACAGACGTTTCCAACGCAGCCATCAGGTCTGCCCTGTGATGTAAGAACGCCTCATCTCCAATGTACTTATACAAAAATGTGGTTTTCAAATGACCCCCATTTTCCTGACCCGCTTTTGAAGGAGAATTGCCTCATGTACGCCTCATCTTCTGGTCTAAACGCCTTACATCATGATAAAATTCGAAGGTGAAACGCCTCAAACGCTCCAAACTGCTTCAGATTTTGGTTGAGGTGATTTTGGTCGGGACTCAAAAGGCGTTTTTCGATCTACTTAATTTTACTCAGCTGTTTGGGCCTGTTAAAAAGACCTCAATTTTTTAACAAAACGACTAGGAATTAAACATTAACATTATTTTGTGAAGGCGTGGATAATCCCCCCGGGGTTGAGGTGTTTCTCCTTCAAAAAGCTACATCAACAAATAGTTGTTTTTGTGAAAGTCAAGAACCTTTAGGCAACATGAGGAATTTTTCCTTAACCAAAACCCCAAACGATCGTGCGTAAAATTTGACAAATCACCTCAATTGCGAAGAATCGATTCTTTTAATGGGAAAATCAATTTTGGATAAGTCCGGATGAAGTACCGGGGAAAAAATGGGGTCACTGGAATGACTGTGGAGGCCGTATTAGGCGTCTCCATTGTGAACGTTTTGAGGCAAATTTCCGCAATGTTAAGTATGAGTTACAGATGAGGCGTTTCTGTTTCACAGGGCATGGACAGCCGTAGGTACCTTGAGGGGCCTGCAAAAACTCTCTATTACTTGTTCACTGACAACACCCTTTGATTCATGTTGTGTGTGTACAGGTATGCGGTGGAGATATGTCGTCGTACGATTTTGTCATCCTCCTCAGACTGATCCTTGGAATCGACGATCGCACGTCCAAAGTCATCTTCCGAGAGATCACGCCATCAAACAGGCACAAGAGGATCACATACGGTACAAGACCAACCTACTCATTTTTAAATTTCATTGTTACAAGGGTTAACCCTTAAAATACCGCCCTGCGAGATTTCCAAGAATTCATCGAGTTTTCTATCTGGGCGCACTCTAATGGCTGTTTACAACATCAAGGAACAGTTTTTTGCAGAAATATTTCCATTATGGTGAAAATATTGAGGTTTTTTAGGCTTGGTGTCATAGGTGTCACCACGGTAAATAAGCTGACATGGTGCCACTGGTGACACCATGGTAAGTAAGCTACATTACTTATAGGGCCACCATTGACACCTTGGCCAGATAGAACAAGTATGAACTTCACGAAAACACTAGCTACTGGAATGAAAAGCGAGACTGTATGGTCATAAACTGTCTTTACTTACATAATATGTAAGTAAAGACAGTTTATGACCATACTTCAATAATATTATTATTGAAGTATCATGTCTAATTTAAACCTGAAAACAGTTTTCATCAATAGCTTGCAAAAAACTACACTCGCAAAACATGCTAAAAGAGGAGGAAACGTGATTTTCTTGAGGAATAGTGATTTATTTAAGCAAAAACAAGTAAAATAATACAGACGCATGCAGTAGTAACAATCAAACCTGATTTAGCTATCAACATCGTGAAATTTTACGAAGCAATTCCTCTGAACCTGTAGGCACAGTCGTGCATTGCATATTGGCGCTTCAGAGAGGACTGAAGTTCCGGTGGCAAAGGCGGCATTTTCCACGCGGGCCAGTGTTCAGTCCCATCAAGCCTTATACTTGGAGGAGCTATCTCCTCTGGGACGTCAGCACTTTGCCTGGAGGATCTACCTCAGGATCATGCTGGGAATTGTTAGGTTCGTCATGCAGGGAATTGTTAGGTTGTACGAGCTGGGAATCAGCATGTTCTTAATACTGGGAGGGATTTCGGACTCATCATGAAGCAGCGATTTTATTGAGCACCGAAAATCTGACGTCGTTGAGTGTGGCATCAGCGCGTGCGACAAGCTCTTCTGCACTGACTTCGTCATCTTCACCATCTGAATCGAGGTGAACTGCTGGCAGAAGAGCTAAGATTCTTTCAGCTGGCGAGCGGAATGCGCAGTTTCTCTGAAATATACTAGGAAATACACATAAAACACTCGAAATATCCCCAAAAAATATAATAATCTGTAGAAAATAAATAATCTGTATCAACAGAAAGAAAGATCACAACCTCCCAATTGACCACGGTGTCACTGGTGACACCGGCATATTTCGTAAACAACAACACAGTTTCCTGATGCTAAATCAATCAATCAGTTTATTCACAATAATGCCTGGAAAATTGACACAATATTGCCTCACAGTTTCGCACCGATATTTTTGGCTGTATCCATGATTTTACGCATTTAGATATCCTGAATTTTGACTCGTCTGTCACGATGATGGTGAAGTTAAGTTATTTCATGAATATGACGCGGAAAATTGAAACCAGAAAGGAATAATAAGCCAAAATCAGGTATTGAACTTAACTTCACCATCGTCGTGACAGACGAGTCAAAATTCAGAAAGCTGATTTCGGGAGGCGGGTTTGTTTTCAAGCTATAACCACCACTGTAACCTATTTTTGCACTCGGAAGTTATTGATCCTGGGAGTGGAGGATCTAGGGAACTCATTTAAACAGTCAAAAGTCTTTTCCAACCCTATCCTTATCTTCAGGGGGTGAAAAGAGGCTGGTGACACCTACACCTCAGCAAATTAATTATATTGTTTATGTCAGTGGTGTTGAACTATCGATAGTTTCTTGATTCGTCTGAAAGTATTCCTGATGAGTTCAGATCAATAATCAGATGCGTTATTCATGCGAAAGGCTTATTGCTGAATAAAAATATAAAAGTTCCTTGGTAACCAAAACGACTGGTTAGGTCACTTAGGTAGGTACATGTCGTGATTTTTGTTGGTTTGACCTAGTTAGGCTAAATATTGTTTTTGGAAAATACCTAAGTACGTTATAAATGAAAATTGTCATGTCTGATTAAATATTTTGTTTGTTTGACCATTTTCGCCTGAGAAAGAACTGGAAAAGGCAATTAAGAAAGAAGGCTAGAAATGAACGATAATTCTGTTGATTGAACTGTGTTGAGAATGTTTCGAAATGGTGATAAACTCGTGGGCCCTTGAATTGCGTATAATATTATATTTAAAAAAAATAACTTGAGGTTCCGATAGTACTATCGATAGTCTGCTGACTATCGATAGTTTTCGATAGTCCTATCAGTAGTTTACACCACTAGTTTAATAAACTAGTTACATCTCACCACTGACATAATATGTCAGTGGTGAGATGTCATAGAAGTGATTAGAATCGGTTGAAATCACTTGACCTGACGGCTCTGGGATTCAAAAACGTGGCTTATCCACAATCCCAGCCACCAAGCTCTAACCTGCTGCCTTCATTGTACGCACTGTACACCTCCCATGCAATGACTTACCTACTTTGTAGTAACACCCTTATCCACATCTTCATGTGTTAGTCATAATGATGTAACTATGCTCATCTCATCGTGATTTCAGACATGTTCGAAGACTACGCTAGAACAAAACCTGAATTCGCACCGTACGTGGGAAGACGAAGTCGACTGGCAATAGAATTGAAAGCTGAAGTGAAGAAAGTCAAGTGAAGCCCTCAAAGCTAAACACTTCACAACCACCTAATATAATATATTATTTTGTTCGCCAATAATGTTTCAAATCACGTCGTCATAATTTATCTGGTGGTTACTACAGATGGTACAGTACCATTAACATACAACAACATGGTGGAAACTACAACTACTAGTAGCAATTTGGAGTATAAATGTGATAGGCCAAGCTATCATTGAACATTTTCACCACCTTTACATTGTATTAAAAAAACAAATTCAATTAATACTTATGTTTCATCTTAATTTTATTTATTCATAGTATTTCGTGAAATCAATACATGGATATGCTGAAACGAGTTGTGTAGTACCGGTGCTGAAAACGTACATGTATTGTTAAGCACTCAAATACCACATTTGTAGTGAATAAAATGTTGATATTATTATTATTGTGAAAGGGAAGAAACTTGTAGTAAAGTATTACTGAAAGGAACGACATGTTTAGTGAAACTATACGACAAAATGTGGAGTAATGTCGTCACTCAAGTGAGCAAGTGGCTTATTGTATTAGTTAACAACCCCATTCCTACTGTTGTTATATTTAGCATTGTATCGTGGGAGGGGTAAGTGACAACCAGGGACTCCTACAGGATCTGCCTCAAGTTTCCAAATTTCACTTGCAGATCTCTGTACCTAACATGGCCATCGACCTTTATCCTCTACCCAAACCGCTTATTTTTACGTAGCAGGGGAGTTATTTACGTACAGTGTCTTTTGTCATTTCTGAATGCTTAAGTGACTTTTTATTTTTTATTCGTGCTGTTGAAAATATGCATTTCGAAATGAGAGCTGTGTACGTGTAAGTTGAAGATATTCCTTTAGAATATTACTGAACTTTACTGTGTCGTTTAGTACATTAAAGGACTGCTTAAAGGAAGGAACTCGAGTAATTTTGATATTATTTATTTTTTCACTCGGCAATTGAAAATGAACCAGTATTTTATAAGTCGTTACTACTACGTTATTTTTAAATTTAATTTCGTTATGAATTGATGATGAAATGTATATTGGGATGATGATATCCATGTCCTAAACCTGATATTTTTGAAAGAGTATTGCATGTAAATAAGTGTAAATAGATGTTTAGACAAATAAACTGTGATCTTCTCGTTATTTTCGTGCTTCATTGTCCTTTGATCTAGAAATTTGTGTATTATAACTGAGATGATCTCACGTCAAACTAAAGTGTTCGAATCTTCCATACACATATATTGCTGAATACAGCCAAAAAATACATTATAATATAATATTATGAAAGAAGGTAATCTATATCACTAAATTTAGAGACGATTTTCGTGTTTCTTGGGAATTTCCGAAAAGTGTCACTACAGTTATTCGTGTCGCGTGAAATGGAGTCGAACCATGCTGATTTTGAATTTGGTGTCTGTCTGTTTGTTTGTCCTTCAATCACGCAGAAACGGCTCAATGGATCGATCCCTTCTCCCGTATTCAAATGTTTCCGTTATCGGGGAAGGACATGGGGGGGGGGGTTCACTTCCGGATCCGATGCATAGGGGTGGGGGTTTATAGAGAAGCCCATGGAAGAAGGGAAGCCGAAATATAAAAATTTTAAATTCTTCCTTCCCGTGAGACAGATGAATACTATTTTTGGTATTTATGATTAGGTATAAGAGTTTGTAAAGGGACATGTAAGAGGTATAATCCGTAAAGCGACAGGTAAGAGTGGCAGATGGATCCATCCCGAGTTCTGTCCGTCCGGGACAGGTAACAGAGGCAGATGGACACACCCCGAGTTCTGCCCTTCAGCGACGGGACTTACAGCTAGTTTCTTAATTAAATGTGTAAAAAATTCGAATAAACTTACAACAGTTCTGTGTAAATAACAATGTATCTTGAGGTTAAAATTGATTCACAGTTTGAATTACCTAATTGATGTTTTTCTTAAAATAGGTAACAGAATAGGTCCATTTTGGTTTATTATCTTTGAAATCGCCCAAGAAAACACCATCAAATCTTGAGGGGGTAATTTTTTTCTTGGGCGATTACAAAGATAATAAACCAAAATAGACCTATATTACGTTTTGAGATAGGTACCTACGTAGATTCCAAAAAAATCGAATAAAAACCTCTGCAAATTCTTGACTCAACGGTTTGTTATCTTCTTTGTACAGATCACCCTTCTGTGTAGATCACACTGATCTGCATACAATATCCGGAATTCGAGGAAGGGGCCAAGACATGGTTTAAATAAGCGTAACTAGCTCAGGGATGGTTTATAAATTATTTATATAAATAATGAGTGAAGTCGATAGTGAAGTCAGAATTTGCGATATATTGAGGCATATGTATTCGAAGTCCGGAAACACTAGGTACCTAGTGATTGGACTAATTTTTTTATTTTATTTATTTTTTTTTTTTTTATTTATTTTTTTTTTTTTTATAAGTACATATGATGGAAAATTTGACCCTAATTTCCTTAACTGATAAATTGCACGGAAGGTTTTATTGCAGGTTTCAACTACGTGTCATCAATTACACAGTCACACACAAAAAAAGTGGGGTATACTTTTGATGCCATTTGTCATATCCGTAGTATTTTGGCCTGCTGAGCACGAATCCGCGATTAGAAGTAAGCCATCGTGTCCTGATGTTTTTCTAACCTCAAACAATGGGTTAAAAACTGAAAATCGGGGAAAATACATTGAAAAACATTTTTTTCTTACATTTTAACCAACATTCATATGGACATGAATCTGTGATCAGATTTAGTCCGTCACATCCAGATTATTTTACTGCATCGTAATTCTCTTCCTTCGACCTGCCGTGACTTCCATCGCATCTCCACGACTTCGAGGACCACGCTAGCGTGTCATGCCCCTTCAGAACGCGGCTTACAAGACAACTCCACCCTCATCGACCACCCACGTCTGCCCGCTTTCCTCGATCTCATCCACCGCCACATTCGTATTCACCCACAATTTAAGTTTAAGTAGTTGTGCGAGGGGTTGAGAGGGGGAGAGAGAGCAGTAAGTAGTAAGAGAAAACTCCCCCCTCCCCCTCATCAACCACTCACATCTGCTCGCTTCCCTCGATCTCATCCACCTCCTCTCATCCTCCTCATCCACCTCCTCATCCACCACCTTATCTCATCCACAATTTAAATTTAAATGTACGCGTCGAGGGGTGGAGACAACCCCCCCCCCCCCACATCAACCATCACCATCGTCCCGCCCCCCTCTTCGCATCACTCTTTCTCCCCCACTCACATTCCAACTAATGTAGAGTATGATCGACAAACAGCTCGCCATACACGAGCGTATTTCTGCGTATCTGATCCGCCGATATTCTCACAAATCCCATCCGTCGATCTCACGTTTGTCTTCGCCGATACACGAGCGAATCGATACCTACGTGATAATACACGTCAACACGTCCGTCGGCGGATTTGATTCTTTCGTTTATGGGGAAAACCGGCGGATATCGCAATCTTTCCAGCCGGACGGATCAGGGGATCGGATTTACCAAGTGGCGTCTTGAAAAGTACACAAGTAAGTTGGTGCATCACGCTGGCTTTGTGTAGTTAGGATGTTTTGATTTTTTCAAATTTCAAGATTTTTCAAGATTTCAAGAATTTGACACAAAATATTACAAGATAAAACACGGCAATAATTATACCTATATAAAGAAAGAAAAAAATGCGTACTTGTGTCCACGGAAGCCTAAGTTCTCAGAACTTGTATCCCTCCGTGGAGTTGCAAATGTCACCTCTTTACCAGTACAATGAAATTAGATAGAACTCTTCTTCACAACGATTAACAAAATATAAAATGAATTATAGACAACACGACAAACAAATGAGTTCACAAGACTACATTTCCCTCAACTTTTCTGTTATATAGTTCTTAAACACTACAACATTGCGAAAAGGACGAATATCTATATGATTTTCATAAAGAAAGCTCAATGCTACTACATACGCGTTTCTCCTATATACCTCTAGGTTAATTTTTGGTATGTAATCTAATATTCGCTCTACATGCCGTTCGCGTTGAGAGCAGTTGTGATGTATTCTCAAGATCGCAACCCGTCTTAAATACATGAATCCCATCCCTAACTCTCAGACAACCCATCTCCCTATAAAATACGTTAGTCCGACTCCTGGAAGGCTTATTCAGCATAATGCTCAAAATCATATTTTGGACCATTTGTAGTGGGCGCAGAGCAGTCATAGTAGCACCTCCCCAAACCAAAATACCATATTTCACAAGTGAATTAAACAAACCAAAATAAATCAACTAAACTAACACTCGCAAATGCTCTCAAAGTTTTAAAAATATAAACGTTTTTTTAATCTCTTTGTAAGCGACTCTATGTGTTTATTAAACTTCAAATGTTCATCAATAATGACTCCCAAACATTTAGTACAATCTTTGGCAAAGGGCAACTGGGCACAAAAACAACCTTGAGGCCGTACACAATTATAGTCATGGAGCTTCACAGTATGGTTGTGGATAACCCGTCTATCTGAGACCGCAAAACGCATGATCGAAGTCTTATTTCAATTTCAATTGTTCTCGGTTCAAAATTTTTAAAACTCGATTTTCCGAAAAGTTTTTATACCAAAATCCGTTTCAGATCGTACTGAATGCGCATGAGAAATGAAATTTGAAAAGAACTGATTCATTATGTTGATTGAGTTGCTATTGCACGTAAACACCAGTTTTCACCAGTTTTTAGAGATCGATAATCACAATTGAAATCTGATTGATTTGAAACTCGGACGTAAAACCGCTTTCCCATGTGACGTCACCCGTCGGGCTTGTTCAGCCGTTCTGACGTCATCGCACGGTTTTTATGAACATGATTATGTTTCTCTACCCCATTTACTGCCAAGAAATCATACATATATATTATTATTATGATTGTTTGTGTCTTTTGGCAGTAAATGGGGTCTGCGTATGATTTTTTTTTTTTTTTTTTTTTAGAATTTTTATTGATAGAGAATCAAAAGAGACTCAGAGAGAATCAGAGACTTCAAAAACGTAAAAATGGGAACCATTCGTCAAAATTATTTTACTCTTATGGGTAGAGAAACATAATCATGTTCATAAAAACCGCGCGATGACGTCAGAACGGCTGAACCATCTGATTGGTCGGGTGCACCTGTGACATGCGAGATGGACGAGGCCCGACGGGTGACGTCACATGGGAAAGTGGTTTTACGTCCGAGTTTCAAATCAATCAGATTTCAATTGTGGTTATCGATCTCTGTGGTGTTCTTTTTGAAGTGGAAACTGGTTTTTACGTGCAATAGCAACTCAATCAACATAATGAATCGGTTCTTTTCAATTTTCATTTCTCATGCGCATTCAGTACGATCTGAAACGGATTTTGGTATAAAAACGTTTCGGAAAATCGAGTTTAAAAAATTTTGAGCCGAGAACAATTCGCTGATGAGAAGAATCTTGAAATTTGAAATAATCAAAACATCCTGACTACACAAAGCCAACGTGATGCACCTTCTTACTTGTGTACTTTTCAAGACGCCACTTGGTAAATCCGATCCCCTGATCCGTCCGACATGCTGGAAAGATTGCGATATCCGCCGGTTTTCCCCATACACGAACGAATCAAATCCGCCGACGGACGTGTTGACGTGTATTGTCACGTATCGACAAGCGCATGTATCGGCGACGACAAACGTGAGATCGACGGATGGGATCTGTGAGAATATCGGCGGATCAGAAACGCGGATCCGATCCGCCGAAAAAATACGCTCGTGTATGGGGTGCATGGTCTGTTGATCGTACTCTACATTAATTGGAATGTGAGTGGGGGAGAAAGAGAGATGCGAGGAGGGGGGAGGACGATGGTGAAGGTTGATGTGTGGGGGGGGGGGGTTGTCTCCACCCCTCGACGCGTACATTTAAATTTAAATTGTGGGTGAATGAGGAGGTGGATGAGATCGAGGGAAGCGAGCAGACGTGGGTGGTTGATGAGCGGGGGGGGGGGGATCGTCTCTTGATACTTCGGCTCTCTCTCCCCCCTCCACCCCTCGCGCAACTACTTGAACTTAAATTGTGGGTGAATGTGGATGAGAAAGAGGGAAGCGGGCAGATGTGGGTATTTGATGAGGGGGTGAGGGGGGAGTTGTCTCTTACTACTTTCGATCTCTCTCTCTCTCCTAACTGGTGTGGGTTATCGTCCACCCAAGGCAGGTAATATTAGTAGGTTGTGTTTTCGCTGAACTTTCAGCGATCATGCATGAGTATGAGTTTACAGTTATCTTGGGAGATTGGAATGTTAATCTTTTAAAGGAGTCTTTTGATAAAACTTACCTTTGTGAGTTCAACTCACAAAGGTAAGTTTTATCAAAAGACTCACTGAGTTGGTGGAACACAACTTTCATTTGTTGCCGTTGCAGGCTACACATCTCTCTGTATTCCCGCAGGCAGAAACACAGATTGACCACATTATAGTCAACGCTATCGATCGTGTTCATTCATTTGGACAAACACCTGTTCCCGCTCTGTCTAGACATGATCTTATTTTCTGTGGCCTTGATTGTTTAATAGAAAGATATAAACGCAAAAAAATATCGTATCGTGATAAAAGAAATGTTGATGTAGTTAAACTGCGAGATGAACAGAATCTAGTAGACTGGAACGTGCTGAAAAGCATTCCTGATATAAATGATAAGGTCGTAAAATTTACAAAGATTTTGCTCAGTATAATTGATAAACATAAGCCTCTGAAAACTGTTAAAGCAAGTAGGCCTCCTGCTCCATGGATCAATACTGATTTTCGCGTGTTAATGAGACAGAGAAATAAAGCATAATATGCTTTATTATGATGTATGAATAAGTGATAAAAATAACGAAACCACTCGTATAATGTACAATAAGCTTAGAAATAGAGTTCAGCAATTAATTAGAAATGCAAAGGTCAAACATTATCGTTAGCTTTTTTCTAGATTTTTGCGTCCTCATAAGTACTAGAAAATTATTAGAAACCTACGAATTGGTAAAGCCAAGTCAGAAAATTTGTCAAATTTCGATTTGAACGCATTAAACTCGCACTTCTGTTCTGATTCCAGTGTACCTGTTGAAGAGGGTGTACTGGATTCTTATAATTCGTTGGGAGATCAGTCGGATAAATTTGAGAAGGTTGAATTTGATCAAGCTGAGGTTCGAAAGGCAATTTAAACATGTAAACATCTTTTAAATTACTGAAAGGACCGAGCCTAAATGGCGGACGGCCGTGTTATCACCGTATCCAAAGATCGATATTCCAATAAAAAACGGAGGTATAGGATGAGAGAGTCTATTTCCACGAAAACAATGAGTACAATAGTTAAATCGATTTCGACGATTAGGTCATCATCAGTAACAAACATGAACTCATGAACATACTGATGATGATGACCTAATCGTCGAAATCAATTTAACTATTGTAGGTAGGTACTCATTGTTTTCGTGAAAATAGACTCTCATTCTATACCCCCGTTTTTTATTGAAATGGGTTTCCACAACCTCGTCGCGAGTGATCTAATTCGTGATCGATATTCCCTCAAATAATCGATTTTTATGCCACCTAAACTAGCCTGGCTCAAAATTCCTGAAAGGAAGAAATTGTCAATCGCAACTACCTAGGTATCCTTTTTAAACTGTTGAAATTCCGTAAACCATAACTAATACCAATTTCTTGGCCACATACATACCGTATCAACACGTAATGCAGCTTCCACTCTCCTAATTCCTCACCATAATACCATCTTATTTAGCGAATCATTCCTCCTTCTATCTATAAAACTGTTCAATAATAATTTAGAGCTATTCGATTTATCAAAATCTGTAAATAGCTTCAAGAGTAGGCACCTACCTGTAAGAAAATTGACGAGATACTGGTATCTCGTTGCCAAGACTAGGGGTAAAAACTTACGAAGTTTGACTGTGTTTTTTTGCTTATTGAAGCGATGAGATGTTTGTACTTTATTGTATTAGTTTATTTTCATTGTATTATTATTCATGACAACTTAATCGATGTCTATACACGATAGCACAAGGACTATTGTTAATTTGTACAGAGATGGAGTAAGAGAGGACCATCATGGTCCTATCCTTACCCTGTTTGTTTTTGTTTAAATAAAAGTAGTCAATCAATCAATCAAATCGTCCTGCGTGAAGCTATTGACAAGGAGGGGAGTTTTCAAGCGAGTTCTCGATAAAGTCGTATAAATTCGTCGAACTTGAATCCTAATTGGTATCCCACATCAATGAACAACGTCGTCGATATAGGCGAAAGGCTATGAACAAAATGCCAATATAAAAAATAACCTTTATTGACAAACCAACTATACAAGAACAAAATAAGTAGGTATATAAAAATAAGCTTGGTCAACAAACCATCTATACAACAAAATAAATATTAATAAATAACGTTTGAAACCCGAAACTGCGCAGCTAAGGAAAATTGTAAAGGCACGTGATGCAGTGTTGTACCACTCAGAAATAGCATTCTATTAATTACGAGCTCCAACGTAAACGAAATGACATTGTGGTCATACTTTCACGACCCTGATGCAATTGTGGTGATTTGAAAACAGGAAAAACATACATTAACCTTGTGGTAAAAGTTTTGTAAATTTCATAATAATCAGATGGTATCTTTGTTATGAACATGTTTCAAAATTGATAATGAACAGTGCAATAGCAAACCAAGCGAGCAAGAATACAGGATTTTGATGTTTATAGTCTTAGAATTAGTAGGTTTGTGTCTGCAGTTGCCCAAGTGGTCATTTCAGCGGACAGAAAAGTTTAAACATTAAAAACACTGCAACGATATAAAAGAGGACTACGAAAGCATTCACATCTGTTACAAAACGAGCTTGAATAAAACATATTTGAGCCTGGCTCTCATAGGAGGGTATTGGATTGGTTGGAGGTGATGCAGATTGTAGGGGGAATTCACAGACATCCATCACGCTTTGGTTATTCTATTTCAGTACTGCGATTCTGAGCTCGAAATGAATTTCCATACCTCGAAAAGCTTTCATAAATATTCATTACATTCAAAATAGAGAAACGATGAATTATGAAAACAAAACCTGGCCTTCATGTTTGATACTCCTTCAAAACAATAAACGAAAACAACTTTACCTACCAACTAGTAGTAGGTATCTACTGATGAACTAGGTAGAGGTGTAACTGGCAGGTACCACATACACGTAATCAACTGTTGTACCTATTTATTTCATACCTAGTAATCTCAGCTTGAACACAAGAACTCCAAGGCTGAATTTGTTCTCATTCGTCTCTTAACAGTCTGAATTGGTCCAATGACGGAACTTAGTGTCATGATTCATGTTCGTCTACAGCTGATTAAAGATATCGTTTTCGGCTAATCGAGATCAGGGCACTACCAGTCACAAATTCGGGTAATTCTACAGAAATAGGTACATTTACGTCCAAAACGTCTCCTTCAAATAATATCGGGATTCCCCAACTTTTTAAATTATTATGTGGTCTAGGATATGGCTTTCAGTGATTCTGTTGATTCTACAGTGCTAATTTTGCAGTACATGATAATAATACAATTTGTATATTATACAAATTCATTTGTTATGGATTTCTACCTCCTTTGTCATGTACAGGTTCACATTTTTGGATTTTACTAATGTTGAATAGGTTCTTCTTCCCTTTCAACAATTTTCTCTCCGATGAATTCGGACAAAAACATCTGATCTATCATGGTGAGAAAGCCTGAATCACAATTTTCTACCAAAGAGGTGCTAGCATCAAAGTTATCCATGACCAGCATTTCACACCCCACTCCTTTGTCATTTTTTTGAAATCCCCGTCAAAGTCACAGAGATGGAGCTGAGAGACTGTTCGTGGTGGTGGCAACACTGTGAATTCCCTCCAAACCCATGGTAACCCAAACCCATCAAGAGTGATCCGCAGCTCTGGAAACTTCCATTTCCAGCCACCGGCTGGAACATTCTACCGCTATATGAGCACACTTACAGCCGATTTTCGAGTTTTTGAAGGACAACTCCCCAAATCTGGAAATTCTCCATTTCTTATCAGACAGCCCAAGTACACAATACCGAAATAAAAAGCTGTTTTAACTCTTCGCCCGTGCACTCACCCCAAATGTGCCAATACAATTTGCAACATGAAATTATTCAGCACCTGGGCACGGTAAGGGGGCCCCGATGGAATAGGGGGAACTTTGAAGCGTAACGCAGATCGACTTGTTACGCAGGGTCTCGACATCGCTAACTTCGAAGATTTTGTTGCAAGCGTCCAAGCTACAATTCGAAACGTCCAGCTCTATATTGTGGACGAGAAAGAAAGCAGCCCAGCAATCCAGCCTTTCAAAGGTACATGCAGGTTCACTAAGTGATATATTCTGTGAACGATGATTCTGGCTCTCCTTCTTGTGATCAAATTGAATTAGTCCTTGATGAACCTAAGTGCAATGTTGAACAAGATACGTCTCTCCCATCAACTGGAACCATCGACGACAAGCTTATCGGTCCTGTTTCATACGTGTTGATGAAATTTGACATGACGCTTTACGGGTTGAATTCATTTTCTCACTCCTTTGTCATGCATATTTGAATTTCCAAATGATTGACATATCTATGACGGAATCTTGCGGGAATCAATAACTGGACATACAAGAATGACATGAATGAAGAAAAAAATTACAAGACCATAGAATTCATTCAGGAAAAACTTAGGGTCGAATTTACCGATTTCTGTAGAATAACCCATTCTCACTCACACTCTTATAGCAGATCATCTTATATCTAAGAAATGCTGTGGCTGCATCCACTTCCAACTATTCCTTCCCCATTACGCACTACAAACTTCCGTGTTCATGTGAACCAGGCTTTACACGTAATGACTTTTTATTGTACTTGTTGATGCGGTTATGACTGGAGATCATTTCAGAACGAATTATCAACGTAAAAATAAACATTCCTTGAGCAACATCGAAGTCTCGACGTCTTACAAATAATAAGGAGTAAAACTACACTCTAAATGTCACATGACACCACGATATTTCTAATAACCAAGTCAATAACATAAAAAGTCCAATCATGACGGCTAAGGCTAGTAATATGAAGGTGAAATGCAATTCAAACCCAAAACCGGAAAAATAGAGATATTACAAAATATTGATACTTAATGGAGATGACTCTGATACCTATCCATATAACACCATACATATACCTATTCATTCAGCTTTATTTAAAGTCATTTCGATATTATTGAAGTATCTGAAAAGTACTTTTGATACCTACGAATGTGCTCGAATTGAGTAAGGGAGACCAGGGCGTGTTGGCATATGGGGCGAGTTAGCACACAGATATTATTGTGAGTAAATTTTTCCATCCGAAGTATTTTTGATTTTGTGCTGTTTGGTACTGAATTAGAGCAGTTAATGGATATGGATTTCGTTAGAGTGCCTAATTCTGATTGGATCCACATACCCAAATTCGTTCATTAGGTAGTTTACAGATCAGAGGCTGCCACCTCATTTGGAAAGTGGCTGTGGGGCTAGTTGGCACGGAAAATTGGGGCGGGGGGGGGGGGGTCAGTTGGCACAACTTTGAGAACTATGCCAACTAGCTCCATCCCTTAAACTTATAATAATTATAATTATTAGTGCATTTAAGCTAATGTTTTGCTAGTCGTAGAAATTAAAAGTTGGTACCAAGTTGATTATTTTTTTTAGCAGTTTTGCAGTAGGCACATGTAGTTTAGTGTATGTAGTATAGCATGGCTCTGAATAATCCAGATCCATGCTATACTACAATTATTGTAGATTACGTAGAGGATGAGGAAGTACAACAGAAACGAAGAAATTCTACACGAGCAGAAAGAACAGCAAAAACAATCAAAAATGCTGTTCATGTACACCTCGTTGATAGAAAAAGCTATGAGGAAATTGAAGACAGTATGGGAAACCTTTTCGACTCTGATGGAGAGGCTTCCTCCCTCCCAAAACCACCAGCATCAAGGCCTAATGTTCCCTGTCTATATGTCGCTCGTTTCAAGATTGGAAACTATGTGTTGGTGAAATACGACGGCCGCAATTACCCAGAAAAGGTAGTTAATCACAACCAATATCGCGAGTCAACGAAAAGAAGAAAGAAGGGATAACTTGGAGGTGGCCACAAGAGGAAGACGTAATTTGTTACCATGATACGAAAATTGTAAGCAAATTGCAGCCACCAGTACGCGTTACCTCAAGTTCAACTTTTGTTGGATATGAAACCATGAAACCGTTTCAGATGCATAATTTGTACTACTTACTAAAAAGCAGCAAAGAGACGACGAGCCTGGACGGGTCACAGGACCTTAGGCTCAGAAATCCACCTTAATTTTGGAATTATCATTATGTACTTAGACTGTAAAAAATGTTTGTTATCTGTATTGTGTACTGTTATCTTGATTAAAAAGTGACTTGATAATGTTTTACAAACAATTAAAATTATACATTGAATTAGTTTTTTTGTCCAATTGAGTTATTGCATTATGCCAACTCACCTAGCCTATGCCAACACGCCCCAGGGGTGGGGCTAGTTGGCAGGCTTGGGAGCTTTCGGGATATGGGCTGAATGGCCCTCTCAGCATCGAATTAACGAGTTGTAAAGGATCTTGAAGTCAAGGTGTTGTGCGACCACCAGCATCAATCGGAATCTCTCCAAGTATCGTTGAAAAAAAAAGGAAAATTCAAAACCAAAATCTATACCAACACGCCCCGGTCTCCCCTACTGAAATGAGACGGAAATTGAGAGAAATCAGACCAACTTACAAATAGTTTCAAATGATTAAAGAAAAAGTTGTAAGGGGTGTAATGGATTTTCCAAGCGAGATTATTGAATACTATGGATAGTATCACATTCTTGCATAAATGCTCTGGTAGATAATTCGAACCTCCTGCTCTTATAATTTTACCAGCAAATTGATAATGATCAATGAAGGTCTGTAGCTTTTCCCTGATATCAACCCATCATCTATATGGATATAAGTAGTTACACTTGCGTCAAAATGTCAAAAGCAAAAACATTCAGTATTGAAAGAAATGTGGAAATTCTTCACTGGTATCAATCGGCCACGATCAAATTTTGTCATGGAATAGTCATGAATCTAGTGTTAATACACTATGTATGTATGTCATAACGATTTTGCTTGGGTGGTTTAGAACGTCCAAAAACCGAACTCTCGATGGGTCGTCGTAAAAACATCTACCTTCTTAAGACATACACACACAAATCAATAATTCTGAGAATTAGATAACTTCGTTAAACCTTTGGCTGTTTATTGAAGTGGAGATCTCACAATGAAGACCCTTGGCCGTTGCTATCCACTTGACGTTCGTCTTTTGGGGCGGTTGATGATTTAACCGGCATTCCCATGAAGTAAGTTGCAGACCCTCTTCTAAATGATTTCCTGTGCTTGATATTGCTGTAGGGGTTGGCGGAGGCCGGTGGGACCGATGAGGGTTTTGCGGATACGTATTTGAAACAGCCGTCTTCTCCAGGACTGGGGATGAGGATGTTGCGAGGAAACCAGATGTAGTATGTGAAGTACCACAGAGTCACGGCGATGAGAGCTGAAATAAAATAAATGGAATGAATAACGTTCAATGAGGAATCAAGGGGACGAGCGAGGGATTCATGTTATAGAACGGGGAATAATTCTGTATATTTTAACCCCAGAGTTAAAGGTTCCAAAGCATAAAAGACTACTTGGGCTTCATCTGGACGGTATAATACATGACGTGCAGAACTCAACAAAACTCTGAACTTATATAAATGGGATCCTGATCCGAAGGGAGTCAAGGTGGAGTCGCCCACCGCTATTTGAACGGACTGACACCAGAAAGCGCGAGCTACGTCCGCCGGTAGCGCGGTGGGAATGTGAAGTACTGGAAGAAGAGGCCATGTTGGAAAGACAGTTATTATCGTACCCAAGAACCTACTTATGTTTGCAATAATGCTATTCACAGTAATCGGGAGTGATTATAGATAAACATCACACGGGAACAGATCCTAATAACGTGCAGGCCATGAAATGTCACCGCAAAACAAGATTAATTTGCCAGGAAAAGATCTTCTCAGCAGCTTTATTGACACACGTGACGTCTGGCCAATAGCTCCCTCTTATGTAGCAGCACTGATCCTGGAAAGGACAACTGATATGTCCCAGATGAAATTTTCTCGAACCTTGAGAAAGTTCGGATCGGATCACGAATTGGATGAATGATCATAGCCTGAAATTGGTGGCCGCCGAGACAGAAGTAGTTGTCTTTACATGTAAGCGCATACCCTCTATCCTACCATTAAGAATTGAAGGTGCAGAGGTTTGGAGCAAGGCGGCCGGGAGATATTTGGTAGTCATGCTGGACAGAAAGTGATCGCTTTCTGGAGCCAGATCTGGCAAGCCGCAGATAGGGCTGCACAGAGGATCTCCGCTCTACGTCGCCTAATGAGAACTACGAAAGGGCTCAAGGCCTTGCAAACGGCGCCTGAAGAATGTCGTTGGTACATTTGATTTTACTGTACGGGGCAGAGATGCTCTGAGCATTGCATACCACAGGAAGCGCATATTAGCTGTGCAGTATAGGGAAGCACTGCAGATTGCAGTACAGGACCGTATCAGAACCAGCAATACTCGTCCTGGCTAGTGTGATACCCATACAGCTGCTCGCTGCAGAAAGGAAGCGGTTGTAAGAGCGGAAAGATGAAGGAGAGAGATCCCGCATTTCCAAGGAAGAAAGAGAGCGTACTATGACAAGATGGCAGGAAATGTGGAACGGTGAGTTGAGTAGGAGATGGACCGCCCTGTTGGTTCCTGACATCCAGGTGTGGCTGCAAAGGGGGCATGGGGAAGTGAACTAATTCCTGCCCATACAGACAGTTACCCTTTGGGTGTGGTGTGGCCTCTGATGGAGCTCTCTAGGGTTATCTGGCGCCCAGTACCGAAACTTTTGTTTATTAACACATCCACTGAGGTGAAAATGTATTTCGTCGGAGGTGAAATAATCATTCCAGGATCTCCATTCCCCCTTTGCGACGTGGTTTCTGCGAAAGCTTGCAAAACCTTGCTCCAGTAACTCTTGATTAGTAGCAATTTTATAAGGATAAAAACTTAAATCTTAACGAAGAATTCGGTGAACACTTCGGTCAGACGTTCCAAGAGCCTGAGCGTGAAGAATCGCGTAACGCCTTGGACTTCGTTTTTTAGAGCTGTCCTTATTGTTCCAGGGGGCAAAGGACAAATTTCGAACCCATGAAAGAATCGTATTCCTTGATGGAATACGCCTTCGTAGAGGAACATTAACATGCGCTCGGAAACCTTTGCTGGGTTAGGATTACAGAATCGTAAATTCTGAAAAAGGCCTCAACGGCAATCCTTCCTCTTCAGGAGAATGGTATGAAGCCAACCTCTCCCCTCTCCGACCGCCCTTCCAACCACTACCTTCATTTAAAAATCGTCAGGTTTCACAGCCGGATTCTGTGTAATATCCAAAGAGTTACGGAATTATAAATTATCGTAAGTCACTAAGTATGAATGAACTAAAATTGTGAGGTGTATTGTCATATAGCTTACCAGCTAGGAATTTCTCAAGCATGCTGTGGTAGTAAATGACGGTGGCCCACAACATCGTATCCCATATAACAGCCAGGCCGGTGATGGCAACGAAAAGAGCTCGTATGTACGGTGTGAATTGGAAATAGGAGTTCGAAAGGAAGGTCAAGTCGCGTTCGTTCAGAACTCTGAGAGGGTTCACATTGACGGAACCGTTATCCAAGGTTCTCGTGTGCTCTTCTTCCCTGGAACCACAAAAAATGGGCGAGTTGTTAATTCCCAAATAGCAGATATCAAGAAATTACATCACTGGTGAGCTGACATGAGCACATAAGTCCACTGGTTGGGTATTTTAAGATTTCAAGAGCACCATTATATTATAAAGCTCTTGACAACAAAACTTTTGGCAAAAGTTCGACCTGAAAATATTAAACATTGACTGAGATATGAGTGCAAGCTACAGAGCCTAAGTCCATCTTTGAGCAGGCATGACAACGCAAGTCCACTTGTGGTCAGGGCAAAACAGCGAAAGTCCAGCCACGATCAGAGCAAACCAGCGAAAGTCCACAGCTGAGCAGACCAAACCACGTAAGTCCCTGGCATTGGTGGACTTGCGCTGTTTGGCTTGCCGACTCTGGACTTACGCTATTTGGTCTGCACATATGTGGACATTCGCTGTTTTGACTAAGTGATAGAATTAAATAATTTAATCTGCAAGGGAGCTCTGCCCCAGTCACCCCTCTAAGCAAATCCTCAAGTTTATGATGTCCTCAAGTTCAGTGATAAACTGCATAATGCAATTTGCCGATCTTATAAAGAGTGTAGTTCCATGGTGTGCAGCGAAAGTCCTGAGCTGAGCATCCAAACAGCGTATGTCCACCCCGGCAGTGAGCAGGCCTAACAGCGTAAATCCATTCAAGTTGGAGTCTGACAAACCAGCGCATGTCCACATATGTGCAGACCAAATAGCGTAAGTCCAGAGTCGGCAAGCCAAACAGCGCAAGCCCACCAATGCCAGGGACTTACGTTGTTTGGTCTGCTCAGCTGTGGATTTTCGCTGTTTTGCTCTGATCGTGGCTAGACTTCCGCTGTTTTGCCCTGACCACAGGTGGACTTGCGCTCTTAGGAATTTACAAGGAAGTCTCTAAGGTCCAACATAATATGTTAAATATTATTTAATTTAGATGTTGCTTGCTGGTAAAAGGCCTTTCCTTATCATACATAAATGTAAAATTTACAATGGAATATTGGATATCATGTTACCTGGGCCATTCAGGGAGGAATGGAAGAATGTTGAAACATGTAGACTCCAGATATTAACAAAGTTGTACAGGTTGGGTTGGGACAAGAGGAAGTAGTGACATTTAGGGTAGTTTTAATCAATTTTCATGTAAATACACTGAATTTATGCGTTGGATTGCCCAAATTCGAGTTAGAACTCATGAATACCTACAATTAAAAAAAATTTTTAAAAACGGTCCCTTACAAGAGCAAACATACTGGACACCCGGTTTCAAGTTTTCCTGGGAATGGGCCTCATAACAATATGAGAATTTGTAAGTAGTTGTCTAAATAAACTGTGGCATCTGGGATATGACATCACTGAATAGCATGCACGATGAGTTGGACTATAAGGGTTTTACGTAGTTAGATTACCTCAGTAGATCTGCTATTCCTTCCCAGTTGTTGATAACACGGGATTCTTCAATCAAAACCAGTGTACTGGAACAAAACGATTTACAGATATTATTTCTAACTGTTAGATATGTTTAACTACACTACCTACATCTGCCTGATATAGCGTACTGTTATTGAGAACATGTTCGACAACATCTTCGTCATCGGAACCTCCAAGATTGACTTCGGATTCTACCTCTTCGTACGCTAGGCCCTCCAAGAATTCGGAAACTTCTTTTTTCGTTTTCAAAGAGTAGATATGAACGGTTTTCTCAGTAGGGAGGAGGTCAAATCTAACGATGATCCCTTCCAGCATCAGTTGAACCAACACGGATTTCAACTCTTCATGATAAAAAAGGTCATATTTGAAAACGTGTTTTAACGAAGACAATCGCCGAAAAATGTACTCGACTACAGAACCCATAACACGAGATTACAAAAATGACAAACCAGTCAACAAACTAAGTGTAGAGTCCCATTCTGAAAAACTGATGAGGTGAGTTTAGTCTTGGTTTCCTGAATTTAATGACTTGTTCCCATGAATTTTGGTTGTGGTTAAAGCGTGTTGTTAGTAGCCATGGTACCTAGTTATAACTAAATAAATTGGAAAGAAGGCTGCGAACTCCAATTGGAAAGAAGGCGTTATAACTCCAATTTAATAGTTATAACTAGGTACCATGGCTACTAACAACACGCTTACAGAGATCATCAATACAGATAAATTGGGCATAAGAAACAGCTCAGTTTGAAGGATACAATTCAAAATATGAGCTTTTCGAGAGGCCAAAGATTATTCCCACCGTCCAAACCAGCCTTCCATTTTAGCGAATTTTCGAAGAAAGGGAAGCTATTGCTCTTGGTCCAAAATTTTTAAAACTCCAATTTCCGAAAGAATTTTATATTAAAATCCGTTTCAAACCATCCTGAGTCCAATGCCAAGACACCAACAATTATATTTGTGTACATATTCGTACATTTGTTTATGTATGAATCATTTAAACTCGCAATAGAATTTAGGTAAAAAGTTCAAATTGGCACAAAAAATCTGTCTTGGCAATCGAAAGCCTAAGTTTGTAGATGGGAAGAATCGGGCCACTCTAGGGGGGGGGGGGGGGAATAACCCATAAATGCCACAAATGAAACTGCCTGACAAGTGACAACCCCATTACAATGGGGTTTTCTAAAACACTGAACACAGTGGTGAAATCAGAATTGTCTATCTTATTCCGTTCTCAAACTGGAGCACTTTGAAGATGAAGAAACGTGGTTGTTACTTAAGATGTTCCTCATGGTTAATCTGCTCTAATCTGATAACGGAATGAGATATCGAGGGTGAAGTGGCATCAAGGCCTACCTCAAGTGGTGCTGTACAACATGGCCTACCTGAGATAGGGCTGGTCAACATGGCCTACCTGAAATAGGGCTGGTCAACATAGCCCACCTGAGATAGGGCTGGTCAACATGGCCTACCTGAGATAGGGCTGGTCAACGTGGCCTACCTGAGATAGGGCTGGTCAACATGGCCTACCTGAAATAGGGCTGGTCAACATAGCCCACCTGAGATAGGGCTGGTCAACATGGCCTACCTGAGATAGGGCTGGTCAACGTGGCCTACCTGAGATAGGGCTGGTCAACATGGCCTACCTGAAATATACTTTGACAACGTACGTGATGATGAATAATTTTAATTTGAATGCCGCTGAATAAAAGAAGTCAATATGCCCAAAAATGTTAGTTAAGCCATGTTATTCTGCACTATTTGATTTAGGCCGTGATGTTCAGCCCCATTTGAAGTAGGTCTTGAGGTAGGCCACCATCGGGTTCAGCGATGAAAATTCTATAAACTGAGGTGTTACTCAGCAAAAAAAGGAGACAACATTAATTATAAAACCAGTAAAATGAAGAAACCAGTTATTTCTTCGAAAATTCGCTCTTATATCTATGTTGCATGACTGTGGACTTCTTTGATGCATTTAATTTGCTGTGAAATAATGGACGTTGGTATTTAACATAAGTTTACCCCAGTTATCACAAAAACAATCATGAGTACCTACCTGTATATAAGGATGAACGCATGGCCTGAAATGTCTACGGAGGACCAGAAATGGCCTTTTCCGAGACAAGCAGTTTTCGACTGGAGTGAAGAACCTTTGACATTGCACCTCCCATAAATTGCTTCGACGTATACGAAGAAATTGGTCGTCACATACCACATAACGGTGGCAACAACGAGGCGGCAGACGTGGCGAATGACTTTCTCACGGTTTCCGCAGGAATGAACGAAGGAGGTCAGGGATATGAAAGGAAGAGCAACGAGAAGCGTCCAACCCCAGCCAACCTGGGAATCATACAACATAATTACTCATATTTTAGAGATGAGACCAAGGTTTAGAATGGTAGCTTACAAGGAGTAGGGGAAACTAGTGACGTTTGACCCATAAGGAGGTCTATCCGGACGCCTGAAGCTACCAGCCTGTGTTTTATAATATAAAACATGCATATTATGCATTTTTGATGCTCCTAAGTAATGAGATTGTTTTATATTATGATTAATGTAATAAACACTGCTTTTGTGCATCGTAGTTGGAAACTCATTGCTTCTACCTGTCGAGTTTAGGGAGGTTTGACCCCATCTTAGAAAGGTGTTGGTCGAACCTACCTAACATTAGGGAGATTTGACCCTTTTGACACCTATTCGAAAAACTATCCTAGTTACTCCTAGTGCTTTAAATGATTGATTTTGGTCTCGAAATGTTCGCAATTGACCGGACTAACGATGCAATCTGTTTTCAACATGAAAAACTCACGTAGTACAGCGCAGAAAAACCGCAGGTTGGGTCAAACGTCCCTAGTTTCCCCTAGTCATGTTCATTTGGATAAGTATTAAACTAAGTATTCAGCCAGATAGTATGAAAGCATACTCTGCATACTATGAAAGTCATACTTGGATCTGTAAGGAATTTCATCTGCAACAAAAAACTGCAAATATTAAAAAAAGGAGCACAACTGCACTCGGTGGTTTCTCTGAGGGTTTCTAAACAACACAATCCCCCAACTTGAAATGTTCGAAAACGAACCACTAGGTACTCCTCTACTTTTTCATTCTACAAAATACTAAGTACCTACTTGTCTCAGTACAGTTCATGCATCTCGATTTTAAAAACAATTCCACGTATCAATATTTTCAGTACCCTCCAGTGATAAGAGCGCTTATGTTGATGATATTATGGAGCATAGAATGTTAATCTAGAACTCTAAAAATACGAAAACGGTTTTTAGAAACAAACAATCGGAAGAACACTTGTGAAAATTGTATTAATCGACAAGGTCCTTCTTTGGGGTTATCTCAAAGATAAGCTCTACGCAGATTTTACCTGCCGGAGGAACTTAGAGAAAGAATCCTCACATCAGCTCGCTCGCTTGAAGGCTGTTTTTATTGCGCGTGCGCTCAACGAGCATTGGATTCAGAGCGCCCAGCTCTGCTTGCAGCAAGGAGGCAAGGAGGGAATTTTGAGCAACTTCGAAGTGTTTTTTTCTCACGTTTTTCCTCACCAGACGGTACTTTTAGTTTTTTAAAAGGAAGTGTTCGTATTTATTTTCTTTTAACTTCGCCATAGCCGGTCCCCAGCCCGGTTGAGAAAGAAGGAGGGAAAGGGAATGAAATAAAAGACTACCACCTAAGTATCCTCCACTCAAGTATCCTTCCTCCTCTCCGTCAGGCACCCTCAAACGCACATTATACAATGTCAACGATGTATTGAGGATGAAGATCTAATGACATGCGGTCAATAATAAATGCTTGCATACGAGTCTGCAACACATTGGGACATTTTATGTCTTTAAAGAAGGGATTCAAGGGCCTTCGAACTATACTACATCACCTACCCCAGTAGCGTAGTTGTTATACTTGTTATACTTAATTGAAAGGTTCATCATAAATTGTGAAGCTTGCATTCGTCTTGACAATATAAATTATTGAGAATGATCACCTGTGTGTAAACAATTATTTAAACAATCACGCTCATACCGCAGCTTGTCGGCCACGCACTCCGCAGTGGATAACGTAATATGTTTAGGTAAATCGAGAGCTATCCAACGAGTGGTGAACGATTTTTGTACGATGATAACTGGCGAAGATAAAGTTCCGTAGCAACGAATCGGTTGTAAGCGAAAATCATCAGAAACTCCGCGTAACGCTTCCGCCATAGTAAAGACATAAAATGTCAAAAAGCATTCTAATCATTTGACTGGAATAATGAATATAAAGGAAGGCAATATGCAGGAGTGAAGTAGATTTTCCCAAGAAATAAGTGAGTAGGAAGATGACAATGCAGATCTCACCTTGACGAAATACTTATTGAGGAAACTGTCTTTTCTCGCGATAACTTTACTCGCTGGAAGAAAATCCATTACCACCGCAACCAGGAATGTCAGCGCCAAGTAGTAAAGCACTCTGTAGAACGTATTGACGAACATGAATTTCCGGCACCCGAAAAGAAAAACCGATAGAAGTACACCGGACACTGAAGACCTGTCTGCCGTCGGTTTGGTCCCTTTTGATGCCTCATTTTCCGACGTCGGCCGAAAATTCATTTTCGAAGGACCCGTTTTCTTTTTTGGAGCCGACATTTTACTCACACGGCACTAGAACTAACGGGGGAAAAGTGTGTATTTTAAAAATAAAATGTGTAACTTTTGTTGTGGTGCGGGGATCAGCTCACAAGATTTCTTCTTCGTCTTCGATTTGACTGTTGACGGTCCTCACTTGAGTTGTGTCGGACGTAACATCAAAAGCGTGGAGTGGAATTACCTGAATCCGAAAAAACTACTCAACTACTCAAGGGTGAGACTAGTCAAGGGTGGGTGAGAAGTTTTTTCTTTTCTTTTGACGTAAAACGAGTGGGTTTGAGTTCAAGGTATATCATGAGTGGGGCCTAAGGCAAAACCGGACCACTTGGTAATAAACTGTACCGAGTTGGGGAACTAAATATAAGAATAATCAACCAATTCAATCAATCAATTTGATTATTTGTAATAAATCATCATAATATGATTGTTACAACGAGTTCAGGCAAATACACTTGACACAGAATAAGGAGGATTCATGGGTAGCAGTCAGGGCCGTTGTCACTGGGGGGGGGGGGGGGGAAGCCCTCCATATCTCCCCCCCCCCCATTTTTTCGACTTGGAAAAGTTGGGAAATTTCGGGTCGTGAAGATAAAAAAAAATAATAGTGAAAAAATAAATCAAAATTGAAAAGAGAGGGAGGGGGAATAAGAAAAGGGAAAGAACCAGGAAAAAGTTGGGATTTCCCAACATGCATAACTTTGAGGTCCCATACTCTGAAATCCTGTTTTTTTTTTTTTTTTTTTTTTTTTTTTTTTAAGTTCAAAGGAGATTTCCCCCAAGTAAGGTTCAAAAAAGTTTGATTTCTCCCAAGTAGGGAACAGTCCTGCTTGTATTATCCCAACTTGAATTAATCAAAATTTTGAAGTGAAAATTTTTCAAAATCCCCAACTTTTCGCTGCTTTTTTGACATGGAAAAGTTGGGAAATAATAGCTAATGGAGAAATTACAACCACTCTTTGAGGTTTTCCAGTTTCTTCTCAGAAAGAGTAACCTAACAAACGGGAATTCAGCTGCGCTGTGCCAGTACATGCCAACCAACTAACCCGAAGTCCAGACTCTCAAAAGTGAGATGGAAGTGTTATTGGATTTGGCCGTTCTCTACGTCAATGGGACAGTTGGTGTCCAAATCGCTGCCAACTGAAGGCACTCTGAAATTAGTAGTACCTACTTAACAGCCGGGTTTTCCGTTGCTACAAATGAAAGAACTTTCGGTTCGCTGAAATGTAATAATAATAAATTAAAAAAACACTCCGAGATCCTCCATGTGTGATACATAGTCGACTAGACGTTCTGCTCCTAATGCATGAGGATCCTCTATCTTGCATGCAATGCGAGCAAGATTCGACTCACTGGAGGACTCAGAGGAGTTAGTCCAAGCCTTAACAAAACCAAGCCTGAACAGACGGATACAACTGCGATAAATTAGGTAGGGCTGCTAAAAATGAATCGATTCTTAAAAAAAAATAATAAATAAATATTTTTCGATTTTTATTTTTTATTTTAAGAATTGGCCAATACGATACTGATTTTCGAGAATCGGAAACTGATTATTGTCTGCTCTTGACAAGTATTTTTGTGTTCCGTTGCTCTGTAGACCAGATCCATATTTAATAAAATCAAGGAGACATTCTTTTCTCTAAACATTCTTTTAGACACTCAAGTCACGCATCGAGACACCGCACCTCCCTCCACCATGAAGAAGGAGCAGACGGACATCACCAATAGCTGATAGTATCATCAATTTTGTGATTGATTTGATTTTTTCATTTTTATATTCGAATACATCTTTTACAATAACACTTTTATTTTATTTTTTTCTATTTTTTTTTATTTTTTCCCCATAATATCTACCTACCTACTTCTATTTGATGTGCTGGAGCTTAGAGGGGATGTACGAAAATCAGTACTTACTTACTGGAATTCGGGTTTCATAATGAACCTAATAATTTATTAGGTTTCATAATGAACCTAATAAATTATTAGGTTCATTATGAAACCCGAATTCCAGTAAGTAAGTACTGATTTTCGTACATCCCCTCTAAGCTCCAGCACATCAAATAGAAGTAGGTAGGTAGATATTATGGGGAAAAAAAAAAAAAAATAGAAAAAATAAAATAAAAGTGAAAAATAAATGTGTAAAACCGTCTAAGTTCAATTTTGGCCGAAAATAAGGATTTGAGCTATACTAGTACATTGTGGCCTTGTGCAGCTCCTTGATCCTTAAACTCTGCAAATTCTTGACACAACGGTTCATTATCTTCTTTGTACAGATCACCCTTCTGTCTAGATCACTAGGTCTAAATGTCTAGATCCTAAATGTTAGATTAATTATTATTATCAATTATCCCTAATTATTAACAATTTTATCAAGTACCTAGTGAGAATTATTATAATTTATTGTTAGGTATGAATAATTCGTATTTATTAATAATAATAATAATTATTAATTATTAATTATGATTAATTAATACGATAAAATTCTGGGGTTTTTAATACTACGTCGATAATAATTTTTCTATAAAAGAAGTACCTACCAACAAACATTCGAAATTACCTTCATTTCCGTAGCACGAAACGCACCTCAGAACAACAAACTCGACATCACTTAAGCCATATGATGTTCAAAAGAGCTTGTTAGTATGAAAATGGACCTGTATTTCAACAGTTTGATTCAGGATCGGGTTGTGAGGCACAATCTTTGAGCCGTCATTGTGAACGAACGGCTGGTCGTACAAAGCTGCGGATGGTCTTAAAAAATTCGACGCAACAAACTCTATCTAAATATGAAATAAAAAACATACCGTTCAATATGAATTTTTCGAGATATGAGATTTTCTAATTTTCAAAATTCGTTTTGAACCCCTTCCCCTTGACCTAGGGTTATGAAAAGTTTCGAGGACCATTGTGGGGTTGGTCTAAACCCATAAAAAAAATTTCGTAATTTTAACTCAACGCTAACTGGCCAAAGTGGCGCGGACGGCGTACGGCGGACGGCGGACGGCGGACGGCGTACGGCGTACGGCGGACGGACGGATTTTTTTTTATTCGATTTTCTGAATCTACGTATCTTGAAACGTAAACCAACAAATTTTGAGGGGGGGTTAAAAAAATTTTTTCTTTGGGCGATTCCAATGGTTCATTATCGAAGATAATAAACCAAAAATGGTTCTACAATAAATAATTACTTCTCTATGACAGCTTGTATAACCGAGCCTGGAGTCATGTTAGTTAGGATTTATGTGATTTACGAAGTTTTATTCGCCTGTTGAACAATTTGTGATATTCAACTTAGACGGTTTTACACATTCACTGTCGTAATGTTTTTCACTTTCTACTCCGACAAGATTGAGTTTTGAGAAAAAACGTCGATTCGCAGATGTATCGATTCTTTTCCCAATAATAATCGCGATTCTTTTCTAAACAATCGATTCATTCGGGAGATTTGGGACTTCATAACATAACCTGAATGGAAGGTTATCCAACATCCGTGCTGCATGGATCCTCCTTCGTGAATCCACTTTCCGACATAAACAAACTTGCTTCTTGATTTACTCCTAAAATAAATGGAACTTTGAGCAGGAAGTACCAAAAACTAGGTACCTGATTTTATGTTTATAACCTACTGATAATTGGGCAAGTCACAATATCATCACTATTATTACATTTTATTTTCTCGTTTGGATGGACTTGACGAAAAAATGAGTATAGGTACAAGATTATTAACCAGCTTTTTTAGAGGAATTAGAACTTAGCGGACTTCGTGCCGTTAATTCAGTTAGCTTGAGCTTCTATGGTGTTCATCAATTTATCAAGATTGTTATTGTTCATACTTATTTGGGTCTTGGTGTAGTTACAGTAGTTCAACTTCAGTGTAAATGGTACTTCAAGTGCTCGAAGTAAGTAGTATTACGCTTTGATCCACATCAAATTGAAAATATTTGAGTAGGTATCATTTTACATTGTCATACTTGGGTATTTTTACCATACGATACGGTCTAATGAATAGACACTGAACTGAGAGAAGTATTCGCCAGGGAAATAGGCAATGTAGATGCAGCTATCGGACATCCTACTTGAAGGAATAGAAACCCTAATGCGTTGTGTGGTTCAAATGTAGCAAAATGTATGATTAAGTGATCGTGAGTACATTCCTCATATCTGTCTAATGACCATCGCTTGAAGGTAACTCCTAAAAGTTGATGCTGCCTAAATGGAACGAGACACAACTACTTACAACTTACTCAGTGTAGAACCCCATGTTTAGATAATTTTCTCTACTCCATGTGAGTTTCACCTCATTGTGTTTTCTGTCACACTTATGCAAAGCTCTACAGCACTTCCTGAGACATGTGTTTCTCGATGGAGGTTTAGGGATTTTGAGTCATTTTTTACTCTGATCAATCGTTTGCTCGATTTTCCAGAAACGGCCCCAAGAGAGATGTTGTTTTTGAGAGTTCAACACTTCTTAAAGTTTCCATTTACTCACTACCTGCAGTAAAATTTCAATTTCGGAAAAGCTTAACATAATAAGCTCGAAACATGATAAAATAAATCCACAGTCATGCAGCATGGCTACAAGAGCGAATTTTCGAAGAAATAACTGGTTTTATGTGATATGTTTCCATTTTACTGGTTTTATGATACATTTTGTCTCCTTTTTTGCCGAGTAACGCCTCAGCTTATAGACATTTCAACGCTGAACACGATGGTGAAGTCAGAATTTCGATATCTCATTCCGTGATCAGATTAGAGCAGATGAACGATGAAGATCATACCAACTAACAACCACGTTTCTTCATCTTCAAAGTTTTCCAGCTTGAGAACGGAATAAGATTTTGCAATTTCGATTTCGCCATCGCGTTCAGCGTAAAAAATCTTCAAAATGAGGATGTCACTTGTCAGACTGTTTCATTTTGGGAATTTATGGGCAATTTTCTCCCCCTAATGCTCCCCAAAACCCCCCTTGGAGTGGAATGGTGTTATCGTCAGGAATGACACATACATAAACATATTAACATAGTAAAATAGTTATTTTACTTCTGTTGTACGATTGCATTTACTATGAACTACTATTACTATTGCAGTTATTATACCTACTACCATTGTACTCTTACACTGTTCACTCTGTCTGCCGGGAATCATAGCTCATCCTCCAACGCGAGCAAATGCTCATATGGAGGATTAATTTCCATGACATGTCTGGCGGAGTGGGGACATCTTTGGGAATAAGGATGCGGGAAGCATTTTTCTGCTACCTTTCCCAGGAATCCTCACTGCTATGTGTGTATTTACATATGTAATTAGGTGTAAGACACCAATTTCTTTTCATAACAGTATGCCATTAATAATTTTGTACCATTCTCTGTGGAAATATACTCATTTCATTTCATTTAATATATAAGTACACTTATAATTGTTGGTGTCTTTTGACAGTGGATTCAGGATGGTCTAAAAAGGATTTTAATATAAAATTCGAGTTTTAAAAATTTCTGACCGAGAACAATAGCTCCCTTTTCTTCGAAAATTCCCTAAAAAAGTAGGTATAGGATCTCAGAGATTACCGATGGTAGTTGATCGAAATATTGCTTCAGCTCAATTTGGTATTTTGCCTCCTGTGGGGAGCTCGTTGGCTGCCATAACCTCGTGGACAAGGTCGTCATGTTTCGACCAAAGGGAGTCTTCTTCGCACGCTTCCTCTTTGTTTTTAAAGCTTATAGAGTTTGTTTTTAAAGTACCACTGGGTGAACTAGCCCCTCTCCGTCTGTGCTCAGTCATGATTTCAGCAAAAAGTTCCATTACAACTTGGGACGTAGGTACCTAATGAGTGGAGAAATAAAATGTTTTCTTAAATTCTTAAAACCGGGGGTCAAGTAGGTAGAGTGGCTTCGGCTGAGATATATATTTTTTTCAAGCGGAAGCATTTTTTTACGGATACCTTTGAGCAGGTTCTCTGGGACCTCGGCTCCAATTGTAGAAGAAGGCTTCCTAAACTCGGAGTTAGCGATCCCTAACACACTCACTTCTTGGGCAGTTCTGATTTATGACAGTCGATATTGTAATTAATGACTCAAAATTACCGGGACCAGTTTAAAAAAAAGTATCGAAATTATGGATGTTTTAAAGTAGGTACCGATACTTTTTATTACTTTTTATTTTTATTATTATTTTTATCCCTATTACGAAGAGCTGCTAATTTCTCGTCTTAACGAGACGCTGCAGTAGGCAAGAGCGTCTCCTTGTGATGGGGGGGAGGGGGGGATGAGAAAAGTCAGGAATTTCCTTAGCACGAGTTGGTACAGTTGGGAAATCAGTGGTACAAGAAAAATATATTTTTAAATTAAATAAAATTACAATTAATAAACTGAAAATAAATTTAATTAAAATTAATTAAATAAACTGACATTTAACTTTGAACGTCTTAGGCTAAACACACCTTATTTTAAGAAATCAATAGGCGGTATATTTTGTTGGAATTTTGTTTGGGAGAAATTTCGTTCCTTATTGGACGTATGTTGGCTACCCTGATCCTGAGCTGTGTTGATGATTCGTCTGTGAGAGCGAGACTGCGAGTTTGAAAATAAAGCGATGTTCTCTATGAATTGGTAAAAATTTTACCTTTTTTGAATTGATTAATTTTGTATGTAATTAGCCTCGCTCTCGCACAGGATCAGGGTAACCAACATACGTCCAATAAGGAACAAAATTTCTCAGGGTAGCCAACATAATATGTAAAACTACCTATGTTTTGTTAATACAAGTTAATAAACACTGAATTGAGTGTGAGTGCAGTGTAGTAATTGTACATTATACATATTATGTAATTAGTAGATTTTTTAAATAGTAGAGAAATTGATTGCTAACCCTCCTCGTTACTAACCATACGTCGATTCAACGTGCACATGACTAAATTCGGGTTTTATAATCATTGTATGGCAAATATAAAGAAAATGAGACTTCTCAAGAGTTTGAAAAACGATATTTATTAACAAATAAACTCTTTTATTTAGAAATGCAGGTTATTACCTGGGAGTTACGAAAGAGGGTGTAAAATATATCACTTTTCTTATAATAATAACTTCTACCTTCAAGGTTTCCCTGTCCTCGATTTGTTCCTTTCTTCATCTTAGTCGTGGGGTTTTGCTTTGGGTGGTTTGGTTTTCGAACCGCATGGATGTGCTTGTGATGATGAAGGTTCCTATAAGGAAAAAAAAAAAAAAACCTGGACAAGTTTTCCTCATCAGAACGTTTTTAGATAGGTTCATAGTTGGGATCTTCATCAGAGTCATCGTCATACAGGAAATCTCGTGATACAATTTTCGGCATCTCCAAGAGCCGGATTGTCTACTTTCGTGAGAATGGACCACCTATTATCGAAAACAGAACTCCTTCAGATGGTGGTTGATCTTCCACAACCTCAATTTGTGAAGTATGTAATTCGTTCTCAAAAGACAGAACACGATCCATATACATGAGTGAATATGAAATAAAGGAACAAAATAAGAGTAAAAGGAATAATTGTTATGTTTACTTTTTGATACATTTTTCTTTTCTAATCTGCTAGTCTTGAAACCAAAGCGGATTTTTCAAAACAGTTTCATATAGAAATTCTAATTTCAAACTCAAACCTATACACAATTTTATAAAATAGGAGAACAACAAAAGGCATCACACCAAAATTGCCGGTTATATCAAGAAACAACCATGATTTATTAAGTGCTTGTTACTAACTATGCGTCCGAATAACGTAAAATTATACTAAGCTTATTACTAACGTGCTTCGAAACAACGTACAGACACCCCCTCCCTTGTTACCAACGACACGTCATTCTTACGTATAGCAACTGACCCGTTGTTGCTAACCACGCGTCTTTTCGACGCACTAGGTTTCAGAAAAAAAAAAATCGCCCTTACCTGCACAGGGATGACATGGAGTCGGCAACCCTCTCACAACAGATGGCCTGAAGCCCAGGGCTCCTGAAGTGCAATCTCGCAGCAGAAGGAATTTAAAATGCCTATACGTCGAAACGACGTTGGGTTAGTAATCTTGGGTTAAAATAAAAAATAGTTGGGAAATCTATGTTAAGCAGTTGGGAAAATTCAGGTTTCTCTGGAAGCGTGCTGGGCCCATAACCTAATAGAAAATTTAGATTGTTCTATTGATAACTTAATTAAAACAGCAATTAGTTACCAACAATTAGTTTGGCTTAACAAACTGGATCGGATTCGCAATCTCCCCCCCCCCCCCGGAATTTTACTCAGCAACGCCACTGGCTGTAGGTTGCAATTTACTAAATGAAACAGCTGAGATGTGTCATGTTGAGGTATGTCATCACCCCTGTGGCAGGCAGTGGTGGTGCTACAACTCGTTTCCTTTGGTTTTTTTTTCTGGCGAGACAACGCATGGTCCCTCACCAGTCCAGACATTTCACGCCCTCGCCGAATGTGCTGTCCAAGTGCATAGATACGCAATTACGTAACATTCGTAAATACCGACCGAAACCCACCGTGCGGTGCCTCATCTCGATAAGATTGAGTAATAAAATATCGAGAAGGCTGTTCGATCGGTTTCGTCGCTCACTTCTCGGTTGGTGAGTGTCGCGTGATGCACACGTGTCCTTCGAGAGCCGCCACATGATAGTGGGAATACGAAACAAACCAAAATCGGGCGATTTGTTCCCACGACAGACCGATTCCGCCAAACATTGAATTTTCAAGGCCGATTTGAGACCTAAGGAGGTCCTCATTTGAGATTCACAATGACAGTTTCCATTGCCTTGCATTTCAAATTTTAAATTTCCCTCACAAATTAGACTCCAATTTTTGTTTTTAGGGAAAGATTCGGCCGAAAACAAAATTTACAGGGACAGTTGAAATTTTTACTTGGGTATAATCCTAAAACTATGTTTTCTGTTTTCCTCTGCGGAGGATTGAAAATGTTGAGCCTGGTAAAAAATCAAGTCGAATTTTTTGTTTGTTTTTTATTTGGAGGGTTGCAGGAGGTTCAGTATGAAAGAAGGAACGTAGTTTCCAAGCTTTCGCCTTAATTAAGCCATCTTCAGGGCTGTTACAGACTCCAGACTGTTAGAGCCCTGAAGATGACTTGGAAACAACGTTCCTCCTTTCATACTTAACCTCCTGCACCCTCCAAATAAAAAAACGGCCAATAGACCAAGGAGGAAATGTACAAAACGTTAACAAGAATTTTTTTTGATAACTAGGTACTTCCTTGTCGACTCAAGATTTAGGTGGCAATCATAAAGTCATTTCACTCTGGAGAACAAGAAAATGACGTTACGCTTCTCGGAGAACACTTCATTAAGACTAATTTTACCTGTCTAAGGTGGCGATAACTTGAAGTTATAGGAGAAATTGCAATGGTATGTAGGGATTGAATAAAACCTCCTGAGGCAATAAGTAAAAGAGCAGCACAGAAAAGTAACATCACCATCAATGGCGTTGAAAATTATTTTGGACCCCTGAAATACCTACGCCAGGTTTCTAGGCAGTATTGTTATAACCAGTCTTTTGTTCTGAATTAAAAGGATGACCATCGGCACCCAATATATCGATATTTCGATGTACGACAGTATCGGAGGTAAGGTATCAATGACGATATTTATCGTATAGCTCAGTATCGATACTTTTTGCAACCGATAGTATCGATCAAAAACATCGATATTTACTTAAATATCGGTCGAAAAAACATTCAATTAAAAAACTATGTAAATAGGTACCTAAGCCCAACTGCAATGTTAATTCTCTGGCAATGAGTTTTCGACTACAGTTTTCATATTTAAAAGTACAAGAATAAGTACTGTTCGGCTCCGCCTCAGCTAGTTCACTAGTTCCCCAATGGTGCACACTGTTGCGCCACAGTAAACCAATTCATCCATGCATCAGCTCATAGGATCACTGACCAGTTCTAGATCTAAGTTTGTAACGTTCTTTAGTTCACGCCCAACCTGGCGGTCTGTTCCATCTAGTTCCCTGTTTCATCCACGTGAAGTATCCATCCGTTGATAAGCTCATTGTAATCTCGCTAACCTCTTGTACACATCTCGCTCGCGTTTCATAATTCTGTATCCGAAATCATCTACGTTCCATTTTGTTCGAATAAAGTTATATAGTTCATAATTAGTTCTTTATTCACCCGCGGTTAAACATTTGGTGCCGAAAGACCCGGAAAGTTCGCGACAGTTGAGTTTTTTCCGACTGACGTTTTTTCGACCTCGTGTTCGCAGTTCAAACGGTCTTTGTGTTCGGTCGCGAATCACGAATTTGAGTTCGGTAGTCAGCTCATTGTTCGTGATTACCACTCTTTAGTTCGTTATTAACATTCTTCAGTTCGTGTTCATTGGTTCTTCATTGTTCAGCGATGGCTCAATCACAAGTTGTGTGGGAGAAAATAACCATACAGCAGGAGGTGCTCTCTCTACTAAGATCGGAAGATCGTAAGTTCACAAAACTCATATCTTACTGGTCTGCAAAAGTGAGTTCAATACTAGATCTGAATGATTGGTCCGCTGAAGTCCGGAACACTATGACAAATTACCTCCGCGAGGGTACCGATATCTTGGCTCGACTCCAGATTAACGAAAACCTACCTGAAGAGGTCATTGAACTCTTGTTTGACAAGGTGAACCAAATGATTGGGTGTATTGCTCAAAAATTAAGTTCGGTTCGCCCCATCGATCAACCACCGTTCAGCTCATCCAGTGATGAAATCGGCCCCCGCTCAACTGTTGAAGCGGTAGGTTTTATGAACACACTTTTGCCCACAGTTCCGATGTATTCAGGTGACGTTACGGAGTTTGCAGCGTTCAAGATTCTGTTCGATCGAGCCGTGCATAATGTTCCCAATTTACCTGATGAACTCAAATACCAAGCTTTGGTAAATAAATTAGATCGTGAAGCCGCGCTCATTGTGCATAGATCCGGGTGTGCGCAAAATTATGATCAACTCTATAAAGCTCTTTGCTCCGAAAATTCCGGCCAATACATTTTAGCACAACGAACGCTAGCAAACGTCCAAAAGATCCCGGTAGTTCGATATCGTGAGACAGTTCCGCTCGAAAGTTTTATTTCGTCTGCGCGTTCTTGGATCAGTTCGGTTCTGGCCCTGCCCACCAGCGAATTGTCATCGTATTTATTGTTTCAAACTCTGTTCGACAGGCTCGGTTCGGAACTCAAGGAGGCATTCAACCGCCAAATAATGGAAGAACGCGATCACATCCCTTCCTATGAGCAACTCTTGTCGTTCCTTGAAAAGGAACTGCGACTGGTCCAAATGGTTCCCACTGTTCTTTCAGAACGTCCTCCTTCAAGTAAACAGTTCCCTAACCGCTCCGCTCCAATCCGTTCCAGTTCACCAAGTTCCCGATTCGTAACTCCTCGTTCTGACAACCGTTCCCAAAATAACCGTTCTTCACCAGTTCCGCGTTCTTCGCCGTCCTCCTTCAGCAAATCTTCAGCTCCCACGTCGACCCGTCAACAATTTAGTTGTCATTTTTGTGGTCAGCAACATTTCCTGTACCACTGCCCGTCCTTTCGCTCTCAGTCAGTTCAGCAGCGTCGCAATTTTGTGGAACTGAACAATTTATGTACAAACTGTTTGTCGTTCCGTCACAGAGTAGAAAATTGTAGTTCCAGACGATATTGTTCATGTGGAAGTCGACATCACAATCTTCTTCACTCAGATCAGTACCTGTACCCAGTACCCAGTTCAGTTCCAGTGCATTCAAGTGAGGAAATCGCAACGCAGCTTCCAAGACCTCCGACATTTGAACATTCCAGCAACCGTTCTTTGCCAGCTAACTTGGAGGCTGCCGGTCATTCGGTCTCCAGCGCGCCTGCGTCCCCTTGTTCCTTTCGTACAAGGTCGCCAGACAACTACAGTGACGTGCACGCGCGGGAGTCTGTTCGTTTGTCACCCAACTCCGGCTTCATCCCTGTGGTCTCCGCTAGATCTTCACCTCGATCATCAAGTGCACCAAGTTCTCCGCCCCCCCGGCCCAGAAGAGCCGCCAGGTCGGTAAGTGAACAGGGCCAAGTTCCCTCTAGTCAAGATTGACTAGGCCGAATTTCTGGTTCTGGTTTAAGTCCTATGAGCTGTCATTTGTTTTCACCTTTATGTACATCTGTTCCTCATGCATCATTCCAACCCCCCTTAAAAATTAACAGTTCTCAAATATTCAATTCTCTTCACCGTTCTAGCCTCAAGCTCCCACTCTCAACAGGACTACTCCCTACAGCAATTGTCCCTGTATCTCCTGATGGAGTTAATTTTATTCAAGCTCGTGTTCTACTAGATTCTGGATCAGAAATACATCTGATGTCCCATAAATTCTTCTCTATGTTCTCTTCCATTGGTAAATTGACCAAATTTAATATTCACACGTCCCTTAATGGGGTAGGTCAAGGCCCACAGTCCACCAACCAAGCAGTTGTTGTGCACTTCCGCACAAAATCAAATCATGTTCAAAAATTCTCCGCTCATGTTCTTCATCAGTCCATAAATGTTCCTTCCTCGTCAGTAGATCCGTCTCAGTGGCCCCATGTGATTCAAAACCCCAAGATCCTTGCTGACCCGCAGTTCCATTTGAGCGCTCCCATCCATGTCTTGATGGGAGTTGACCTGTTCATCCAGTTGGTGCACATGAAAATAATACCACCTATTGGTAGCTCCCCTTGGATGTTATCCTCAGAGCTGGGTTGGCTTGTGTTGGGCGGTTCAGCCAAGCGTCAGCAGCACTTGAGGGTGCGCTTTGACGACAAAAAGCATGTTCAGATTTTTGATTGCACTGAGCCCCCTAGTTCAGTTCTGCCGCATCCCTATCTTCCCCCTAGGCCCGCCCCCCGTCCAACTGAATTACCCCGTCCTCAACGTCCCAATGGAACTCGTCCATGGCGTTCAAATGAACCGAAGGTTCATAATTATGATCCTGGTCCACCACTTCGAGCTACCCCTCCGCCTCAGATACCTGTAATTCGAAATCTTTATTCTGTTATTTCTCCAGTTCAGTCAGCTCCTGTAGTTCCCAATTTGTTCTCACTCTCCCGTTCTGTCACACTGAGTGACACGTCCCCTGTAGCTCCTACAGTTGTTACCTTTGCTCAGCGTCAGTCCACTGCCTCCAGTACCTCCTTAGCTCCAAGGTTGACAAGTCCAGCAAGGGATCTTGAGACCAATGATCTCTTGCGAAAAATGTTTGAGCTCGAGTCAGTGGATGATGTTCGTCCTTGGACTCCAGCTGAACTGGAGGCCGAAAATATTTTTGTTAATAATGTTCATCGTACTCCCACAGGTCGTTACGTAGTTCCTTTACCATTTGCAGAAGATCGTCGTTCTCTAGGTCCCTCTCGTCACATTGCACTCAAGCAACTTTTTCGTCTTGAACAAAAGTTCAAGAAAAATCCCGTTCTTGCTCAAGCCTACCATCAGTTCATGACAGAATACCTTGAGCTCGGCCACATGAGGCCAGTTGAACCCCCGTCCAGTTCAGTTCCTCATTATTACATCCCCCATCATGCTGTTCATCGTCCTGATGATCCTCCTGAAAAGATCCGTGTGGTGTTCAACGCTTCTCAGCGTTCTGCAAATGGTAGGTCGCTCAATGAGATTCTACACGTTGGCCCCAAGCTCCAGCCTGATATTTGCGACATGCTCACTCGGTTCCGTTCGTTCAAGTTCGTTTTTATTGCTGATATTAAGCAGATGTTCCGTCAGATTGAACACCCGTCCTCAGATCATGACATGCTCCGCATCTTATGGCGTAGTTCTCCCAATGTCCCTGTTCAAGATTATGCTCTGTGCACAGTCACTTACGGTACGGCCTGTGCACCCTTTTTGGCCAACAGGGTCATACGTGATCTTGCCGAAACTGGTGCTAAACATTTTCCACTAGGGTCTAAGTTGCTACGGGAGCACACTTATGTTGATGATGTCCATGGAGGAGGTGAGAGCCTAGCAGAGGCCGTCAGTTCTAGAGATGAGCTCTCTGGGATTCTCTCCTCTGCTGATCTCCAGCTCAGAAAATGGGCCTCTAATCACCCAATGGTTCTTGAGGGCATTCCTCCTGATCATCGCCTTTCCAGTTCAGGCACGATAGATCTATGTGCTGACGAGGATCAACCGCTCAAAATGCTTGGCATAGCTTGGCGTCCCAATACCGATTCGTTCCTTTATAGAGTTCCAACTACCCCACATGTCAAGACCAAAAGAGAGCTGGCTAGCCAGGTCGGGCGTATCTACGACCCTGTGGGCTGGGTCATGCCAGTCTCTGTGTTTGCCAGAACCATCCAGCGTGAGGTCTGTCGTGCCAAGTTTGATTGGGATGATCCATTGCCCCCTTCCTTAGTTCATGACTGGAATAAGCTCACCTCCTCGATCTCACAGCTCGAACAATTGTCCCTAGCTCGCCACATTAGTTCTTCATCCCCCAACCAGTGGCTCGTTGGTTTTGCCGACGCCTCGGAGATTGCATATGCTGCAGTTGTTTATCACATCAGTTGTGATACCAACTCTAATACTGTTCGTCTGGTCATAGCTCGTGCCAAGATAGCTCCAATCAAGACTGAATCGATTCCACGTCTTGAATTGCTAGCTGCTGAGCTCCTCGGCAAGACCATGTTCAAAATCCGTCCACTGTTTGCTCAAGTTCCTGATCAGCACATTGTGGCGTGCTCAGATAGCACAATCGCTCTTTCTTGGCTCACCGCTGACCCAGCTCCATTATGGAAGGTATTTGTTGGAAATAGGGTCTCCAAAACGCTGTCCCACATCCCTCGTGATCGCTGGTTCCACATAAGGTCGGAGGACAACCCAGCTGATGTGGCCTCTCGTGGTTCTTTGCCAGATCAATTGATCCGTAGTGCGCTCTGGTGGCATGGCCCCAAATGGCTCTCACTTGAACCTCATTCATGGTCAATACGTCGTGTGCGCCCTGAATTGGAGTCCCAAGTCGTCTCTGGTGAGATTCGTAAGTCTCAGGTCACTTCCTTGGTCAGTTCTACATTAGATCTCAATTTTGAAGAAAATTATAGTTCATTTGAGCGTTTACGCAGGGTCACTGCTTGGATTTTGAGGTTCTCTAAGAACTGTCGTTCACCATGTTCATGTTCAGGCCCCCTTTCCTCTTCCGAGCTCCGGTCCGCTGATATGGTCTTGGTCAGACGCTCACAGCTCCGCCATTTTGGCAACATTCACACAGCTCTTGAGAACAAAGGGCCCCCCATCAAGCTCATGAAACAACTGGCTATTTTTCGTTCATCAGACCAAGTCCTAAGGGTGGGAGGCAGACTAAGGCACAGTTCTCTGGCGTTTGAGACACAACACCCAGCTCTCTTACCCCAGCACGATCACTTGACCAAGTTGATCATTCGAAGAGCCCATGAAAGATGTCTTCATGTTGGTCCTCGTGCGACTCTAGCTCACATCCGCACACAGTTCTGGATTGTTGATGGACGCAATCTTGTTACTCGTACCCTGGCCGGCTGTAAGCGCTGTTTTTCCATCAACCCCAGGCCCTTCCAGCCAGAGATGGGACAATTGCCAGAGGGTCGGGTCGAGAGATCATTCCCATTTGAAAATGTGGGAGTGGACTTTGCTGGCCCTTTTGTTGTGTCTGTGGCTGGGTTGAGGGGAGCTCGTTCTGTGGAGGTCTATCTGGCGGTGTTTGTGTGCTTTGCCACAAGGGCAGTTCACTTGGAGGTGGTCATGGACCTCAGTTCGGATGGTTTTCTCCAGTGTCTTGAACGGTTCATGGGTCGCAGAGGTATCCCATCGGTCATTTGGTCAGATAATGGTCGCAACTTCCTTGGTTCTGCCAATCTGTTGAGGCATTTAGGTCTTCTTCAGTCCAGTCCTGGTTCAACCACCACTGCAGATCACCTTGCAGTTCGTGGAGTTCAGTGGAAGTTCATTCCCCCACGCGCTCCTCATTTTGGTGGTCTTTGGGAGGCGGCCGTCAAGTCCGCAAAAAGGCTCCTCAAACTCAATTTGCGAGGTCAAGTCCCTTCTCTTCAAACCTTTAGTACGATCATTGTTCGCATTGAGGCCATCCTAAACAGTCGTCCCTTGGTTCATCAGTCTGGTTCGTCTGATGACATACTTGTGCTTACTCCCGGTCACTTCTTGGTTCAGCGCCCCCTCACAGCTTTCCCAGATGTCTCAGACACCAAGGTCAGCACTCGCTTAGTTCCCAAATGGAGGTTCGTCAATCAGGTCATTCACAATCTCTGGTCCCGTTGGCAAAAGGAATACCTCTCAGAACTCCAAGCTCGTCAGAAGTGGTGTACTCCTGGTCGGCCAGCTCGTAGAGGTGATATAGTCCTGGTCAGGGAGGATGACAGTCCACCCCTCACTTGGCCTATGGGTATTATTGAGACCATCTTCCCCGGCTCTGATGGCGTAGCTCGAGTTGCTGACGTGCGAATGCAGTCAGGAGTCAAACGTCGTCCCTTAGTTCGGCTCTGCCCCCTTCCTGCTGATGAATAACTCCCGTTATTGGGGGGGGAGGATGTTCGGCTCCGCCTCAGCTAGTTCACTAGTTCCCCAATGGTGCACACTGTTGCGCCACAGTAAACCAATTCATCCATGCATCAGCTCATAGGATCACTGACCAGTTCTAGATCTAAGTTTGTAACGTTCTTTAGTTCACGCCCAACCTGGCGGTCTGTTCCATCTAGTTCCCTGTTTCATCCACGTGAAGTATCCATCCGTTGATAAGCTCATTGTAATCTCGCTAACCTCTTGTACACATCTCGCTCGCGTTTCATAATTCTGTATCCGAAATCATCTACGTTCCATTTTGTTCGAATAAAGTTATATAGTTCATAATTAGTTCTTTATTCACCCGCGGTTAAACAAGTACCTACCTACTTAGTTGTTGATAATATTATTGGTAGTTGGTGAACAAAAACACTGTTCAAAAGCATCCGCTATGTACCTACCATTTTTTCAACATATCTTCAAGCACTGTTTGCAAAAATAATAATTTTGATAGCAAAAAATGAAGGCGCGGAATTCCGGAGGCTTATTAAAACCCGATCACCTAGCCAGCCAGCCCTCTGACGTCATAGGCTCTTACGGCATAAGCTGTAACGTACTAGTTGGCCTCCTGCCAGCCGTCTGACGTACTAGTTGGCCTCCGGCCAGCCTTCTGACGTCATACGCTCGTGCGTCATAAGCTCTGACGTATTAGTTGGCCTCCTGCCAGCCCTTCTGACGTCATACGCTCGTGCGTCATAGGCTCTGACGTATTAGTTGGCCTCCGGCCAGTCGTCTGACGTCATAGGCTCTTACGGCATAGGCTTTGACGTACTACTTAGCCTCCTGTCAGCCGTCTGACGTCATACGCTCGTGCGTCATAGGCTCTGACGTAGTGGCCCGCCTGACGCTTGTGTTCTGACTTGATCTGAGGGAAAGGGTGAATCAAGGAAACAAATTTTTCCCGTTTCAGTTTATGTGCCAAAGCAAAGACATAAGAATGTCAACTCCATCCTGTTGTTGAAACAGTCGAGAATTAAATGCTTGCATACGAGTCTGCAACACATTGGGACATTTTATGTCTTTAAAGAAGTGATTCAAGAACCTTCGAACAATGCTACATCACCTACCCCAGTAGCGTAGTTGTTATACTTAATTGTAGGGTTCATCATAAATTATGAAGCTTGCATTCGTATAGACAATATAATTTATTGAGAATGATCACCTGTGTGTAAACAATTATTTAAACAATCACGCTCGTACCGCAGCTTGTCGGCCACGCACTCCGCAGTGGTTAACGTAATATGGTTAGGTAAATCGAGAGCTATCCAACGAGTGGTGAACGATTTTTGTACGATGATAACTGGCGAAGATAAAGTTCCGTAGCACCGAATCGGTTGTAAGCGAAAATCATCAGACATTTTCGTGACGATTTCGTGTAACGCTTTTGTGTAACGTTTTTCGAGTTATGTGCCAGAGTGAAGACATAAAATGTCAAAATCCACCCGGTTTCTTTTCTGGGTCAAGGTTTGCACGGCAGCCGAAAACAGAAAAGAAATATTCACCCTTATCAAAATCAACACACAGGGTTTATCCTTCTTCTTCTTTCCATTTTGCCTGGACAGAAAAACACTTTCCAGGCAGAAAATTTAGTGAAATTTACCCATGAAGGTTAGAACGTCCATGGAACTAGTAGAAAGCTCTACTAGTTCACCCACCAACTAAACATTTTCCAGTTTACTCAAGTATTTTTGATATATCGGACAAAACAAAATATTGTCAGAAACTGTCGGTTACTCAAGTATCGATACCCAATACTATCGGACTATGCACTATCGATATATCGATGGAAAATATCGATATTTCGAAAATATTGACTATCGATGGCTATCCCTCTTCTGAATTATTTGAACGAGTTTTTTTGTTCTGAATTATTTGAAAGATGTTTCAGTTTCGTCCTTTTGGCGCTGAAGCATTCTACATGTGTCCATTCCTTGAACCAGCTCCCAACCACCTGCGCATTAGCGGAAATACTTTACACAAAAATTGTATAGAAATACAATTCAAGTAGACTTGGATAAGGCACTCTCATGAGTGTGCCAATGTTTGATTCCCACCTGCAGTTGCGAGAGGGGCATAGAAATCCATCACATGTGATAATCAATAGAGCCCTTTTGCGGAAAGCTTCCCTTAATTAATGTCATTACAAACTGCCTCAGTTTCCCATTTACAATTTTTACTACACGAACTAATTTGCTGAGGGTTAATTAACGAACCCTAGTAGTCTATCTTTATACTTACAATCCATGGCGAAGATTTGATTTCCGCCATGGATTTCCGAATTGATTTTAAAGAATATATTACCTATATTACATTAATATATTAAAGATTATAATATAATCAATTAGAGTCGGTTGAACGAAGGCGGATTGATACTTCGAAATAGCAGGGAGGTGGATAATATTATATTCTTTGTTCATCCGCTCAATCCACTTCCCTGCAATTTCGAAGTATAAATCCGCCTTCGTGCAACGGACTCAAATTGAAATTTCCTTGTTTTTTTCTAACGAATGACGATAATGCGAAGATGGCAAAAACCTCTCATCTCGCAACTAGTGAGCCAATTCAGCTGATTGCAACCTTCCCTTGACCTTTGTTGGAGACAGATAAGAAGGCTTCGTATCGTCTATTAATCGAAAATATATGCAATCAGTTTTTTTTCTTCAGATTTTTTCCGGTCTGTTAATCGTACCACCTTCATCATACCACTTCGCATTTAATGTGTTTGGCATTGAGGGAAATACCGAGCCTATGAATATTAGAACTACCCGTCGAATGATTGCTTCGAAATTCAACAAGTGTCGTAGTGGAAAGTTGTCACCCATTATCATCACATTAGGTATATTCCTTATGGTAATACTGCACGGTGAACATGAAGGCGGCTTAGCTTTGTCAAAAATGGCGACAAAGGCTGGTAGAGAGAACTGGTTTTCACGTCAGGATTTCCTATAAATGGGCCGAATTTTGGTTTATATGGGACGATATTGCATATCTGGTTTATCTGGTGTTATACACATTCTTTAGACATTCGTCCCCACATTTTATGGTGGTAAAAACTAAGAAACAAAGTTTGTTCAGCATTTAATGCTGAAGCACTAAGTGTTCCATAATTGATGTCTATAGAAGATTGGACCAATTTTTTGCCGTGCAATCAAACCATAAATCTGTTGTGGAGAACTTCTCGAAATCATTAGAATTGATAGAAACGATGGGTCGGAACCCTGAAAGATTGATTTTAATTTTCTATCAATAAAGATCAGCGATTTTGATAATTTATCAATAAAGATCAGTGATTTTGATAAATTTATCAATAAAGATCAGTTAATATTCCTGATTGTGATTTCTCTTTCCTTCCCAGCCATGCTGCACGACTGGATTTTTTTGATTTTTTGTGAGCGGTTTTAGTGAGGCTTGACCCAAAAACGCAACTTTTGTTATACGAGGGGCTTTCCCTATCTCATATCTTCGTTCATAATGAAGCGGGAAGCTTGAAACTTGGAGGAACCTGCACGTTTGTAGTAATCTTGTAAACATGGAGCCTCCCCTTAGTAATGAAATTAAAGAGATTAATTGCCATTGCATTTTTAGCGTTCTTATTCCTCTGCAATCATATCCCTCGGGGAGTTAAAAACAAAAAAAAATTGTTCACTGAATTTAAAATTTTTTATTTTTTCCAAATTCCAATTTACATAGAATTTGAACACGTAGATATGAGGACAAGTCTATAAAATGAATTTAGGAATTTTTTTGGGGAATGACAAATGAACAAAATCCATGATAATTGGAATTTATTCCAATAATTATAAACTGAAAATTTATTATAAACTTTTATTATTTATTATAAAAATTTATTATAATTATAAACTGAAAATTTATTCCAATAATTATAAACTGAAAACCCCCAGGGTCTGCGGGCCCTTAAGCCCCAGTGTACCTAAATATCAAAATATGACTGTATTCTGTTTTTGAGACCATCACGCTGTACATATGAACAATTATCAATAGAAATACTTGTCCCCATAATGTGGCCGTGTCATGGAGAATACGTTCCCATAGGACCACCTGTGTATAAAATTCATGTCGGTTTTCAGTTAGGGTTGTGTTCTTCAGAACATAATTTTTATCAAAATTCACAATATTGAAGATGGTGTTCATCATATGATTGTGACGCTCATAGCTACTCGAAATAATTGGAGTAGGTACTTAGGTAATAATATTATATTGTGCTATATTATAGTACAGTACAGTACTTCTCAAGTATCTTCTTGATCCGAAGATTTATACTTCGAAAATTCTTTAGAATAGGTTTCTGGGACATATCTGAATCCATCCCAAAATTCCTCATTTATTTGATGTGCCTTCAATGTACCTTTACATTAATACTGCTAAACGAACCACTACAAGGTACCTATTGCAAACTGTCATGTAATCTCGCATTATTCATACAGACAAATCTAATTCTCTCCCGTAGGGCAATCAATATCACTCTGCGATTTTCAAAATCCCCAGTAGACTAAGAACCAGTAGACTAAGACTAGAAACTCTCGCGCGGGTACGAGAATTCCCGTACGTCTCGTAGCCCTGACGTGAATCACCTAGTGGGATGATCACCTGACCTGTCCGTTGGAGCTCCACATCACCTGGATACAAGGAGTAGACCTGCCGGAAGGCCATTGGGCGGTTAACAACCATCGAACGTCAAATAGGATGCATTAGACGAGGAACAATGGGAGGAGAGGTTTTCACGTGAAATCCGCACGAGTTGGTGCAATCCTTCAATTTGGATTTAACAAAGTTCGTGGACTAGGATTCATTAGACATTACATAGTCACGGTGAGGTTGAAGGCGGCTTAGGTTTGTTAAAAATGGCGACAAAAACTGGTATAGAAGATTTGTTTGGCCTGGTTCACAGAATATACCTAATCCCATTGGAATTAAAACTGCTCCCATTTTCGAGAGAGGGCAAAAACTATATATAAAAACATATGAAGACACAAGTGGATGAAGGTGCTAAGTAACAAAAGTAAAATGTCAAGAAAATTGAGTTTGCGTACTTGCCTATGTTGTTTGGTTCGGAATTTTTCTCTTTTTTTCTTATCCAAGGTGTTGCTAAGGTGTTGTCAATCATGTACTGATAACAATAAACCTAATATTTTGAGGATTACCTGCGCTACGCGCTACTACATGAATTATCGAAAAAATGTTACATAGCACCTTCTTCCACTCGTGTCTTCATATATGTTTTCACCTACCTAGTAGGTATACAACGTGATCCGCTCGTAGTTGCAAGAAGTATTTTCGTAAAACTGCACTAAAAACCCTGCACCCATTTTAGTAGTTTAGATGCACTAGAAAATACGTACCGAACACACGACAGTTGCATCAGTTTCATTTCCCTAGCAACGGCTTGGTTGTAATTTTCATGTCAGTTTTGGTTTATTATCTTCGATAATGAACCATTGGAATCGCCCAAAGAAAAAAAAATTTTAACCCGCCCTCAAAATTTGTTGGTTTACGTTTCAAGATACGTACGTAGATTCAGAAAATCGAATAAAAAAAAAAATCCGTCCGTCCGCCGTCCGCGGCACTTTGCCCAGTTAGCGTTGAGTTAAAATTACGAAATTTGGTTTCTGGGTTTGGACCAGCCCCACAATGATCCACGAAACTTTTCATAACCCTAGGTCAAGGGGAAGGGATTCAAAACGAATTTTGAAAATTTGAAAATCTCATATCTCGAAAAATTCATATAGAACGGTATGTTTTTGGTTTATTATCTTCGATAATGAAAAAGTCCAAAATTATTACCGACGTAGTATTAAAAACCCCAGAATTATATCGTATTAATTAATCATAATTAATAATAAGTATTATTAATAATAAATACGAATTATTAATACCTAACAACAAATTATAATAATTTTCACTAGGTACTTGATAAAATTGTTAATAATTAGTGATAATTGATAATAATAATTAATCTAACATTTAGGATCTAGACATTTAGACCTAGTGATCTAGACAGAAGGATGATCTGTACAAAGAAGATAATGAACCGTTGTGTCAAGAATTTGCAGAGTTTTTTATTTTCATGTGCGAAAGGAAAGACATAAAATGTCAAAAACACAGACTGCAGCAAATAACAACAAACACACGACTAGGACTGCAAAAATAGATTAACTTTCTACAACACAGGATGCATGGAGCGTAGTACCTAGGTCATATACTTCCAATAATCCTTACGGTTTTCACCATTTTAGTTTAGAAAGGTTGTCCCGGACAAACGACGTTTCTAAAATAAAATTTGTGAACCTCTCATCTTCGAGGCCACTTTACAACACGAACAAAGCCTGAACAAACGACGTTTCTCACATCAATAGATGTATCTGTTTACAAAGAACAGGATTCCGCGAGAAAGAAAAAGAAAAGAAGAAAATTCTATAAATTGGACAAGTGACGTTCCCAAATACATACCTACTTACTCGGCGTAGACTGAAAAAATAAAAATAAATAAAATAAAATAAAAACATTCAATTGTAAGAGAGGACTACGAGTCCTAAATTGTACAGAATAATAAACTATAATCTAATCTAATCTCATCTACTCTCTAAACAGAGACGCGAGGCCGGTACGTGAATTCCTTCAAGTCTCGGAGACCGGCAGCTCACTTCCCCCCCCCCCCCCCGCTCCACTTCGCAAACGGTGTCTCCCGCTCGGTTTACCCGTTGCCATGGACACCCATTAGCGGAATCCACCGCCGCACCACAGTCTGTACCGCGAAGTATGGATCCGCGGAAGGGTGATCACGTGATGCGACCTCGGGCCTCTCCCATTGGCTCAGGGCGAATCGGGTGATTCCCCACCGTTTGTGAAGCATCTTCTCCCTCCCCCCTTCTCCCTCCTCTCTCCTCCCTCCCCCTCCTCACCATCACTACCCTACATCAGTCCGGCGCTTTAGGGTTCGGTCTACAGGGTAGGGGGGCTCCTCGTCCCCTCGCATGCTTATTTCACTCGGATCTTGGTTAGCGGACTTCGCGGTCTTCTCTCGTACAGAACCGGAGCTTTTTCAACAAGTGTCTGTCAACACGTTTGAACGCGTCTAACGTTATTCTGTCAGTTATCAAACATTCGGTAAATATTTTTATATCTGATTTCTCTCTATCAGACGGTACCGTAGACCTGTCACAACGGCCGAGTACGAGGATAAAAGTAAGCTCAAGTTCTTTTGCATTCTTCACTTTCGTTACTGGCCTTTGTCTGCTGCTGCCCCACATTTAATAGACTGTCTGACAACTCAGTTCATATCTCAGAATTATCTCCAGTTGATTATCTCCATTTTTATTTTGTTTCATTTGATCCCCAGTAATTGTATTTAAAGGGAATAACTTGGGGACTGATGTACCCAGTCCTACCTGCACCACTACCACTACAGTACAACCTCGTATATCCGGACTAATTGGGACCGGAAGTGATGGAGTTAGGTACCTAATAAAACATCCAGAGTTATAGACAGATCAGTAAAACCAAATGTAAAATGATAACTCACCAATTAATTTTCTTTTGGTCATGAAAAAACAAAATATTTACACAGTCATTCAATTTACACAATACAGTACTGATGATCCCAAGAGTCTGCAATCATGTAAATCATGTCTATTGACTTTTTCAGATTTTAACAAATCAATCACGCTTTGTTCGCCTTCTTCTTCAATTTATTTGCTTGAAAGTTCCCCGCAATAAACACGCTTGATACTCCATAGGTTGCAAAATAAGAGTCACAGTTGGGGGACGAAATTTTAGTTTAATTAAAGTTAAATATTAATATTCAATATATTTTTAAACATATTTAATTAGTTAATATTAAATATTAATGAGATCTTCTGCAGGAGGAATTGGCGTATTGTCAAGAAACAAAATCTGGCAGTGTTTTTCTTTGAGACGTTTTTTCACATCCGGGACGAAATTTTCAAAGTACCACTTTTTAAAAATGAAAGTTTCCATCCACGCAGTTTTTAGCGAATTTTCGAATATTTGGTACAAATTCGTTCCAAAATTTTTAAAACTCGTATTTCCGAAAAATGTTCATACCAAAATCCGTTTCCTGAATCCCCTACCAAAAGACTCAGGACAATAACTCTCGATAGAACTGAGATAAAAAGCTCAAATCCGCACAAAAAATCCGTCCTGGCAATCGAAAGGCTAAGTTCGTAGATGAGCAGAATCGGTCACTCTAAGGGGGGGTGTTTTGAGGTGGGGGTGGCGGGGGGGGGATTACCTATAAATTCCCAAAACGAAATAGTCTGACAAGTGACACCCCATTTTGAAGGTTTTTTTGTTTTACATTGAACACGATGGTGAAATCAGTATTGCGATATCTTGATCGAAATCTATAAACTGAGGACAGCTTAAGGTGTTGGGGGGGGGGGGGGGGTAATTACTTATAAATTCCCAAAATGAATCAGTCTGACAAGTGACACCTTGTTTTAAAGGGCTTTTTCTCGCTGAACACGGTGGTGAAATCAGAATTACCATCTCGTTCTCAACCTGGAGCACTTTGAAGATGAAGAAACGTCGTTGATACTTGCGATATTCTTCATGGACATCAAGTCCTTCAATGGAGACATTTCACATAAAACCAGTTATTAATTCGAAAATTCGCTCTTATAGCCATGCTGCATGACTGTGGATTTTAGCTTTTTTGTCTTCAGAAGGTTGAATTCATCCTAAATGAAGCTTCCATCCACGCAGTTTTTCGATTTAGGTAAACCACAGGCAAGGATGCACGTTCCGGGTAATCCGGACATCCGGTTGAACGAGATTGTACTTTACTAACATGGTGTACTTTTGATTCAGTACAAATAGTTACAAACATACTTGCGACCATGAAATGATTTCAAGATTTGTGTTTCTGTGACACCTCACTATTTGAAACTTTTTTTCTGTTTTATGAGTACCTACCTGTTTATGAGTTACTGTTTTGAGATTTCACTGCATCAAATCAGCAATAAAGTGGACAAATACAAGTTTATTCCTTGTTTATAACAGGTGTAATACGCGTATTCGATTATGAGGTCACAGAACTATCGTACATGAACTAGCTCAACTCGAGTGTGAAAACTTGTAATTTTTTATTCGCAACGGATATTATTTGAATATAACAATCTCACTGCTCCCTATTTACACCAAGCTGTACTGTATTAACATAACTACTGAAATTGCTAGGGTCCTACTACACAGGTCTAACGAGGAATATCGATTACTGGAAGTAGAACGCGGTTTAGTTTTCGATGTCTGTGGTTTATGGCAGTTCACAGAGCGCAACAAAGTTAATTCCATTATTATAATACATGGAAACTTTGATTACCTCGAAATAATTCAACTACGCGAGTGTATGGGCCATAGCGTTTTGTTGTTTGTTATTGTCTGGATGTGTTCGTTCCTTCTGTTTAGTATCAGTACGTATGACCATTCTGCTCTGTTGAATAAAAACGCCTCAAGCCCAATGTTTGCGAAAATGGTTTTTTTACGGAACCCCCCTATTTTGGACCTGGCCATTTCAATGGTGAAGCCCTAATTTCAATATTCGAACCGGAAGTAGGGGAAATTCTGACCATAAACATTCGAAAATTGGTCAATGTTAAGGTAAAACGCCTCAACTCTAAGATGAAAATTCCTCAAAACTGATTTATTTTCGCGCTAGTGTTAAAGTGAAACGCCTCAACTTGAGGAAGTATTGAGATTTCGCTTCAGATTTCGGTTGAGGCAGTCAATCAAAATTTCCTAATTTGTCAAGGCGTTTTACCTAAACAAACAATCCCAAAACGGAAGCTGTTAATGTTAAAATCGCCTTAACTGCAATTAATCGATTAATTGGTTGAAGTCATATCGATATCTCACTAAAAAAAGTTTTTTTTAAATAATGAGTTGCAGTCAACATCAAAGATTTCAGTGAAAACTTTGACGCGAATTTCTGCAATGTTTGAATTTTGAGTTGAGGCGTTTCACTATTGTCACTGGTACTTTTATGGGAATCTCTTCAAGTGTTTGATGATTCAACTGATCTAATCATTTGACATAAAACTATCGAGGAAACAGTCGGCAGTTTGAAAACCGGTGATGTAGGGATTCAATTCTTTAAATTTTACGGGAGTTCCTCCGAACCGCGTTGATCACGTGCCTTTGGGCTGACTAATGGCACTCCATACCGTATTTGTTTAGCCGGCGAACCATCCTATTCGTCAATGTCATTATCGTTTGACGAACACCGAATTCCCGAATATCGCAGTTTTACGTTCGTTTGGTGCTCATTTGATGCGAGTAAATTCATATTTCTTTACGCCAGTAACTTGACCATAAAAAATTTGATTTTTAAGATGAGGTGTAGCAGTTGGAATCCAAATTTTCTCTACTTCCAGTTCAACACATTATATTTCTTCACTCTTCTCTACAACTGAAGGCAAGCGATCGGGATTGAATGTTGATGCACGTACAGTAGACATCAGTGATAATCAAATTTGCGCTATTTTGGTTTATTATCTTCGATCTTCGGTAATAAACCAAAATATCGCCAAAGAAAAAAAAATCCCCCCCCCCCCCCCTCAAGATTTGAGGGTTTACGTTTCAAGATAAGTAGATTCCAAAAAACTCTGCAAATTCTTGACACAACGGTTCATTATCTTCTTTGTACAGATCACCCTTCTGTCTAGATCACTAGGTCTAAATGTCAAGATCCTAAATGTTAGATTAATTATTATCATCAATTATCACTAATTATTAACAATTTTATCAAGTACCTACCTAGAGAAAATTATTATAATTTATTGTTAGGTATCAATAATTTGTATTCATTATTGATAATTATTATTATTAATTATGATTAATTAATACGATATAATTCTGGGGTTTTTAATACTACGTCGGTAATAATTTTTCTATAAATGAAGTACCTACCAACAAACATTCGAAATTACCTTCATTTCAGTAGCACGAAACGCACCTCAGAACAACAAACTCGACATCACTCAAGCCATATGATGTTCCAAAGAGCTTGTTAGTATGAAAATGGACCTGTATTTCAACAGTTTGAGTCACGATCGTGTTGTGAGGCACAATTTTTGAGCCCTCATTGTGAACGAACGGCTGGTCGTACAAAGCTGCGGATGGTCTTAAAACATTCTACGGAACAAACTCTATCTAAATATGAAATAAAAAACATATCGTTCTATATGAATTTTTCGAGATATGGAATTTTCAAAATTTCAAAATTCGTTTTGAACCCCTTCCCCTTGACCTAGGGTTATGAAAGGTTTCGAGGATCATTGTGGGGCTGGTCCAAACCCAGAAACCAAATTTCGTAATTTTAGCTCAACGCTAACTGGGTAAAGTGGCGCGGACGGCGGACGGCGTACGGCGGACGGACGGATTTTTTTTTATTCGATTTTCTGAATCTACGTATCTTGAAGTAAACCAACAAATTTTGAGGGGGGTTAAAATTTTTTTTCTTTGGGCGATTCCAATGGTTCATTATCGAAGATAATAAACCAAAATTAAGCATTAAAAAAAATCCGTCCGTCCCCGTACGCCGTTCGCCACTTTTGGTTTATTATCTTCGATAATGAACCATTGGAATCGCCCAAAGAAAAAAAATTTTTAACCCCCCCTCAAAATTTGTTGGTTTACGTTTCAAGATACGTAGATTCAGAAAATCGAATAAAAAAAAATCCGTCCGTCCGCCGTACGCCGTACGCCGTCCGCCGTCCGCGCCACTTTGCCCAGTTAACGTTGAGCTAAAATTACGAAATTTGGTTTCTGGGTTCGGACCAGCCCCACAATGGTCCTCGAAACTTTTCATAACCCTAGGTCAAGGGGAAGGGGTTCAAAACGAATTTTGAAATTTTGAAAATTTCATATCTCGAAAAATTCATATAGAACGGTATGTTTTTTATTTCATATTTAGATAGAGTTTGTTCCGTAGAATTTTTTAAGACCATCCGCAGCTTTGTACGACCAGCCGTTCGTTCACAATGACGGCTCAAAGATTGTGCCTCACTACAGGATCGTGAACCAAACTGTTGAAATACAGGTCCATTTTCATACTAACAAGCTCTTTGGAACATCATATGGCTTAAGTGATGTCGAGTTTGTTGTTCTGAGGTGCGTTTCGTGCTACGGAAATGAAGGTAATTTCGAATGTTTGTTGGTAGGTACTTCTTTTATAGAAAAATTATTACCGACGTAGTATTAAAAACCCCAGAATTATATCGTATTAATTAATCATAATTAATAATAATTATTATTAATAATAAATACAAATTATTGATACCTAACAATAAATTATAATAATTTTCACTAGGTACTTGATAAAATTGTTAATAATTAGTGATAATTAATAATAATAATTAATCTAACATTTACGATCTAGACATTTAGACCTAGTGATCTAGACAGAAGGGTGATCTGTACAAAGAAGATAATGAACCGTTGTGTCAAGAATTTGCAGAGTTTTCCAGTTACCGTTGAGCAAAAATTACGAAATTTGGTTCACGGGTTCGGACAAGTCCCACGATAATCCTTGTAAGCTTTCAAAACCCTAGTCAAAGGGAAGGGGTTCAAAATGAATTTTGAACGTTTAGTTCAAGTTTGAACAAAGGTTTTTTTTTAAACTTCCCGATGAGCTAGAGACTTGATATTTTAAATATAGGTCAGAACTGGATGACAATGTTCACTCGGTTTCTTGTCTGTTAAATTGTTTTAAACATTATCTATTTGTTTAAACCTAGATTAACATTAATTTAAATTGATGCGCTAGGTTTCTTGTCTGTAAAATTGTTTAAACAATACCTACCTATTTGTTTTATTAAATTTTTATGATGAGGTAAAGTGTCATCTATCATTTCGTGAATTAGATTAGGGTGATCTGCTCAAAGAACATAATAAACTTGTGTCAAGAATTTGCTGAGATTTTAAGATAACTCAACGTTTCGCGGTATCGATTAGAACTTAACGAGATGCATCTTGCAAACACGTACGCAGAGTTCTCACTATAATAACATCGGAAGCTGTGGGTGGGTGAATACGAATGAAACTACTCTTATTTGTAGGATTCCTATTGTATGGACGACAGCGAGCATCTCATTACTTCTGCGTGAGAACTGGAGGTTTTACTATTCGGGCATTCCTGCATTCAAACCTTTCCTGTGTCATAGTCCTGTGGTTGAAGGTAACTAACCTGGTGACGTCAGTGTAAAATTCTTCCCGCCTTTTCTCATTCCCACTCCTATCCCCTCTTCACCACACTACCTAACCCATCTATGGGTTTTCAATAAATCGATATAGTCGCAAATCAGAAATCGTACGTTCGTCCGTCAAAGTTATCCATATCCTCCTAGTCTGGTGTCGTTTAGTTAAAGATTTTTTTACCTTTGTATAATTCGGTGTTTCCTTAAGTTCGAGGTGTAGGTCTGCAGGTTGGAATTCGGGTGGCATTTCAAAAACATTCCCATCAGGTGTAGCTATCGAAGTTATGCATATCAAGTTTGATTTTCCATCCGCCGCTTGTTTCACCGTAAACTGGAACTTCAATTTCTCCATAATCCGTGAAATCGTCGCAGAAATTGTTGTTTTATAATAAAGACGATACAGCGTTTCTCTGTAAAACGAAAGAATTTATTTTTATAGTACGGAAATGTGATTTGAACATCATCATAGTAATAATTGTTTTATGAAAAAGGTTTACGAACCTGTAAAACGAAAGAAACAACAATTAAAGTCCTTATTCCCAGGTTCTTTCAACAAAATCACGGAACGTCGATAAGTAAAGTAAAATGAGTTTCTCTCATCCAAATCATCCAATAGAAGTTTCACATCTGGTTGTCAGTCGTCATATTTGGTTACTCAAGTAGAGCGGCGTCCGTATCGACGATACACAATTTAATGAGTGACGCAGTAGGTACTCATTACATATATATATAAATGTGTGTGTGTGTGTGTGATTTGTTAACCGTCAGTAAGAATGATGTTGAGGGATAAATCATTTTTCATTTGACCGACCCTCGACATCCCTCAACATCATGTATATATAAACTGTCGCAACGTTACATCCTGGAGAATGTATAGTTTTTCTTCCCCTCCTATTTTTTTATTAGTTTTAGAAAGCTGTTCCTCTCATCATTTTTCCCATGTTTCTGTCAAACTACTCATTCCGTCAATGAGGTTTAGTGTGTTTGAAGTTTCGATCGTTATCACTAGCAAGACTAATCGTTAATTATTCCCAGGGAACCGTCTGAAATTTCACCTTTTATGACGTGAATCGATGACTGAATTTTCATTTGAGTAATCGCTTGGTTTGAGTATTTGCCAAAACAGGCGTCATGTGCGTAATCGACGGATTCATAATTCAGTGACCCACACGTATTGATCGTCTCGTATTTTAAGTAATCAAACCGCGTTTTTCGGCATTGGATTCAGGATGGTCTGAAATACGGATGCAAAATCGGAACCAAGGGAGGGATTATATAATCAATTAAAGATATAAATAGAACGGATATAAGTATCACGTATGAAAGTAGAAGACAAAATTTGTGACAAAGACATGGGTGAAGACAAATCGTCGTTGTTACTATTACTACCTCCATGGATGAAGGAGGTATACTCCTTCGTCCATAATAATTATAAGAACATAATTATTATGATCTTTCAAAATCCTGATGTATTCGAAAAACGATTAATCAAAAAACAATGATCGATTAATACAAATAATCGGTAGCTACACTGCGATACATCGGTTCAAATTAATCGATTAATTGATGCCCAGTAATCGATTATCTGATTAATCGATAATATATTTGCATCCCTACTCTGAAACTTGAAACTATTTTGGTTTGGAAATTCAAATTTGAAAATTTTTGGACCGAGAACAATAGCAGCTATTGTTCCTGCTTCCTTTTCTTCGAAAATTCGCTAAAAGAAGGTTGTTTTTGAGAAAAATATCCAATTCAGTCTCTTCATCTTTCATATCTTTTGTACTTAATAATTTGAAATTTAACAAAGTTTTTGCCACAAGTGCCAATTTTAACCGTGGACACTACTCGTGAATTATTGCTTGGGTAGCGGCCATTGAGTTCATAGAAGAGGTTTTTTCTCCCAACTCGCAGGCACTTTTGTTGTTCTGTAAATATTGTGATTTCATACAAATACCACTCATTTTAATGGAAAAAATATTATGCACGAAGATTGATTAAAAAACGATTGGTTTGATAGTGTGATCACTTGAAAAGTGCCACATAATTAAAACCAATTTTGTTAAATGGGTGATGAGTGGTGGATAATTAATCGTTGTTTTAAATTTGTGAGTTGTTCCAAAAGATATAAATATTTATTACCCGCAGTACTATTGAGGGTAGGTTGACTAAGTTGCTTCAAATATTCGTACAATATTCAGTAAAACATTTTTCGCGTCTTTCGTGGTTTTGTAACGCTGCCTACCTACTTCTGTTATCGTAGGTCGCTGCTCGGCACTGGCTAACGGCAAATGTGAGAAAGCAAGTGACAGACCGGAGAGAATATCAACCGGTTGAGCTCAGCTTCCTCCGCTCGAGTTAATTTGCGGTTTGAACTCTGCGTTTCAACCGTCTGAAGGTTGAATCGTCCTCTGAATGATCTGAACTACTCGGAGGATAGACGTAGAATCTACAGGGAAATTACCTAATCCTCCTACTTCGTGCCAACACCTCAATCAGTAACCTCCAGTTAAGACATCTTGTACTCGAGTACTTACCTACCATTTCATTCGATGCTAATTGTGTTTACTTTCATCTACGAAGCTAAGTCAATGTTGTTCTTTGAGCGTGTGAATAGTTCCAACGAATGACCAAGGCCGAAGCTAACGAAAGGACGCCAAATTTAGGAGAACTGTTTCTGAATCCTTAATTAGCTTAATTTAATGTAAATAAACATGATTATAAATATTTGTGGGTTAAAGGGGTTCGTTTGCGTGGAATGTTGAATAACGTTTTTAAGGGCCTCACAAAAGATTTAGTCTGCTCTTTGAAAATATTTGCACACGAGTGTGTACTGACGAAGTACGAGGAATGTGATCGCGAATCCTTACATAGAACCAAATGCTAATTGACTAATTAAAATGACTAATTAACTAATTCTGTTGAGCGTACGATATCCAAAATCCTCCGAAACTTCTCAACGAAGGATCGGTCACCTTGTTTTTTTGTTCTCACGTTTTGATTATCAACCTTGAGAACCAGGAGGTTGATATCGAAGTCCGGACCTTCTCTAAGGTCGTGGGCTTTTTCAAGACCACAGAATCTGATGATATTACGCGTGTTCGGTCAAGAATTGCGTTCCTACGGAATTGGAGCCGATTCTAAGCACACGTGAATCCCCCCGGATTTGAGTTATACTTACCAACGTTGAATTTTCAATTTAGCAGGTTTTGATTGATTGATATCGCTTTATTTACAAAATCTGGCAAGATTTAGACGCATGCGACCATTCTTCGACCTAACCAGACCTTAACGTTACACCTAAATACAAAATTTGAACATGTCTACGTATTAAGATGTGTCAGTAAGAATAATGATGAAGGATGTCGAGGGTCGGTCAAATGAGAGATTTTCTTCTTCTTTTTTTGTGCCAACGTTTTGAAGACTTTATTTCTTCATCATCAGGGCCTAAAATCAGTTTCACAATGTAAAATTAATAGAAGTATGTGAATATACCTACTAATATTACACTAATATTTGTGAATATTATGATTGTGTTACACTAATACACTAATATTTGTGAATATTATGTGAATATACTAATTCGTAGGTTTGGACATTGAAAATACTTTTTTTTATATATACAACACAGAAAAATTGTTAATAGACAAATTTTGGTTCCTTGAAATATTGTTAACAGACAAATTAACAATTTTTATCCTGAGATATTATCCTGAGTCAATATAATAATTCGCAAGGTTTGGACTTAACTGCATGTAGAATTGTAGCTAGAATAGTATGTAGAATAATAATTGGGAACATACAGTAGTTGAATATTATAAAATATATTGAAATTGCTATTAAAATGTACTAGAAATTGATATTCAACTGTACTAAGATGGTGAATAGCATGCATAATAATTTGGAACTTACAGTAGTGTACAAGATGGAGTTGGACTCCAACGAGGGAAGCTCTTGCCTCGAAACGTTGGCACAAAAAACATCTCTCATTTGACTGACCCTCGACATCCCTCATCATTATTAACCGTAATATGGATTATTAGATAGGAATAGACAAGTTGAAATGATTGCGTGAAAAGATGTAAGAGAATGATAAATATGATGATGGTAATACAATTTGAAAATAAAACTTTCTTCAACTTACTTTTGAATGTCACGTAGTTCCTTGTCTCCTTCAATTCGGAACTCAAACCATTATAATGTAAAATACATTGATAAAGAAAAGAATTATCAGGCAAACGATTGTTGGTGTCTTTGTTTCTGGTATTTATAATAAGAATGGTAGAAAATTTAATGAAAGTATTAGCCAAATACGTGGGTTTTTGTGATTTCACTATTCGATGCATGCTAGTTAAGATACTAAACTGAATTAACTCTTCTATTTTTAAAATATTTTGTTGTTTAAATTTATCGTGAATCCGGTTGTCAAATTTCAGGTTCATGATGAATCTAATAGCAGAATTCAACAATCTTTGAATTTTTTCTTTGCTTCCATAGTCCATGCCACACATTGCTGAGAGACTATACTTATGGGTTTTATAAAAGATAATTACTTAATAATTAATATAGTGTTATGATGTTGATGACTAGTGGAAGTATATGGATGCGTTGAATGACCAAATACTAGGTGTGCTATCCCCTGTTCATAACCCCGATGTGACATTTAGGTACATCATCTTATAATATATCCGCATGAATAGGGCCCAGTTCCTGAGCAGAAACGTCGTGGAATAAAAACCATCAAACAAACGACTAGTATTTGGTCATTCAACGCATCCATAATTAATATATTATAATATAAATAATTACGTAATAATTACTTAATATTATGATGCTGAGAGATACTCGGGGTATCGTTCTATTTTGCGAACGCAGGAAATGCTGTTCGCATTTACATACTAAGCCGGATGACACCAAATTAGTGTTAAGTAACATTAAATGTTACTTGGATGACAGTAATAATGTACATGTACAAGTCTGGCCCTGTCTTGACCATTTTTCGGGTAGATACAACACAAAGGCACAAATTAAGTTAGTTTCATTGTTGAGTAAACAATAAGAAGAATTGGTATTTGTTTAGTTTAAATTTGGGCTGGTTCGCCGTTCCAATTGCACCATAATCGAGACTGCTCTGACGATAGTTATCGCCTTTGAATTTCATTCTCCTGGTCGTGGCGTTCAGTGCGTAGCTAGTGCGCATGATGTTGGTTCAGTATTTCATTCATTAGTAGCCTTGAAGCTTTGTGTAGCCGTTTTTCATTATCATCTCGTAAAAAAATACATGACGTAATGTCGTAGCAATTTTTTGATCAGGAAACTCACATGAAACGTCCATTTCTGTTACTTCCTTCAAATCAAAACAGATTTTGATGCCGAATTGGAAAATCCAACATCAATTAGTGAGGAACTGTGCGTCAGTATCTACCACCGCAGTTCAATCAGTTAGAATTGTAATTTCGAAGTTTTCCATCTGATTCTGTCTGTATGTGGATTTAGAACTTCGGATAGGAGTAGGTACAATTCCCTCAAAGGACTCTAGAGACTTCTAAAGCCCAATTGTTTGGAGCGCCACGCACCAAAAGCAGGTTAGGGGTGGGGAATATTTAACGTAACCGCTTCAAATAACCTAATACTGTCCAGTAACCTAATACCAGATAACCTATTACCAGAAAACCCTATTACTGGAATAATTGTTTGGAGAACTTGGGGGAAAGGCCTTTGAGGGCCTCTTTGTCGCCGGCCATTCGGATTCCGTGATAATAGGTTGGCTGGGACTATTCCAGGTAATACCAGGTAACAGGATACGGGAAAGTATTGAGTTAGTTTCACGTAACAGCGACCGTCTGGCATAGGTTGGGTATCCAGTACACGTTGGGAGCTGGAAAGGTTCTGGAATCGCCGGTAACCTATTACCAAAATAACCTATAACCACAACATATTACCAGACTGTCTCTGTTACTCGATAACCTATTACCAAGAAATAACCGTATTAGCCATGCGTAACGCAGGTCTTTTGAAGCTAAAAACTTACTTCACCTAAAATCTTACCAGGTACCCTAAGGATACACCACAAAATCAGAAGTACCTACCTACTAGATTTTTGGCTCACTTGGTTCTTTTTGTCAACGAGATCTGGCCTATGTGTCGTAAATATCTATATGTACATATATCTATAGGCAGTTTTGAACTGACGCCATAAACATATGCCCACTTGATACGACCAGATGCAAATGGAACGAAACTCATGTAGACAGAAGTGTAGTACTTAAATACTTATTGTTAAAATTAGCTTTGAACAGGTTTTTCTCGTTTTATTGAATTGTTTCAATTACTTGATAAGAAAAATACAAAAATGCAACCAAAAAACAAATTGCACAAAGTTTGCTAGTGTGTGTTGTACAATTTGTTTAATGAACACTCTCGTCTGCATGGGCCTCACGAAGTTCATTGTCTGAATCTTTATCATTGTCCACTAAGGTTAGTGACTGATAAAAACTGTACTCGCCATGTTGTTACCATTCACTACCAAAGTCCTTGTCCACAGCTTTCACGCTAGGGATGTATGATACTTCTAAAAAGTATCGAAAAATATCATTCTGATACTTTGAAAAACTATCGATACTTTTTACAAACTCAAAATTAGAAAAGTTCCAAATTTTTTACTTACTTATTTAAAAAAAAATTATTTGAAAAATACTTGAACAATTCAAATTTAAGAACATTTATTAGGTAGGTCGCACTTTTTGGTAGGAGTCACTTCAAGCAAGTTGCCCACAGCTAAAACGTTAGATTGTTTTTTGAAGCAATCCCAAACTGACATTTTTGACATTGACATTGCACCTACCTACCATGTAAGTAACAGCCGACAAACAATGCAAAAAACTGCGCAAAGTATGTATTGAATCGGAATTTCTCAATCTCAAACAACGCGAACGCACTAAAGTGGAGTAAGTACCTATCAGTTATTTTATAATTCTATGGTGGAACTGGAACACTGGAAGGGGAAGGCGCGAAATAACACAATCCACGAGGCCGTGTTTATTTGTCCTGGCCGCACCCATGCCTGACATAAGTGCACAGTTGAGTTGTTTCACGTTTCCAGTCCTACTAGATGCTGGACAGTATCAGTTGAATGAGTGATCATCTCCATTTTTATGTCAAGGTTGTTGACAAATGGTGGGACTTCAGGCATGGTAGCGATCAGGGTTTGTAGTCTTCTGTGAAACTTGGAAGTAAGAAAAGATTCTTGAAAAAAGTATCGGTGTCGATAGCGCGAAAAAAGGAAAAGTATTCCGATACAAAAAGTATCAAGAAGTATCGATACTTTTTCATAAAAGTATCGTTATTTTGAAGTAGGTATCGATACTTTTTATACATGCCTATTTCACGCATCCTTAATTTTTTCTGCCACATCCTTAAGGGATGCCACTTGGAATCTATGCTGGTTTTTCAAGGTTTCTCTGCAGCACAAACATCAGAACTGTAATAAGGTTCGCCCCTAAGCCGAATATCCTGTCGCGAGCTACAGAAAACGAAACGTTGAATTTTTGTGATTGGAAAAACGAGCTGACTTTCTTTAAAATTGGAAGGAGCGATTTGTGAAAAAAATAAACTCATCATGGAGGTTGATTAATACGGAGGCGTTTCATTGGTAACTCTGATATTGTCCGCATTGAAACGTGGATATGGGCTGCTTTGAAGTGTCATTCAACTTTGAGCAGAGTTTTTGAGAAGGAAAAAGACCATTTTGGTGAGTTCTGGACATTGTATACTGTTGAGGAAGGTGGGATGAACAAGAAGGCATCTCTAATTCATTTTCAGAAAAAAATGGATACCTATAGGCCCTTTTGATATGGAACGCCTCAATTGAGTGGAATAGTTAGCGCGGATCTAACAACCACCTACGACTTTTACTAGGAAGTATGGGCTAATATTATAGGCCCAGAATGTTTTTCTTGGACGTCGAAATCACAGCCGCTCTCGCCCCTCTTGGCTTTTATTCCTCGAATAACCCTTTCATCGGAAAGACGCCTGGAAATTCGAAGTGTTTCCCCTCGTGGCTGTCCGTCGAATTTTCTGCAGAGAACGGCTCAGAGATCCTGATGGTAACAGGGAAAGCGTTGCAAATGGGGTCGGGCCTGGTGGACCTTGAAGAAACCAATGCCTCTCCTCAGACCGCATTCTCGTTCAGGACCATTCAAAAAGTGCATTACGGTCCTCAATTTATAATTTTGGACTTCATTGGGTACCGAATACGTTCAATCCTAATAGGTGTGGCATCGAACTGGGAAGTTTTCATAAATAGCATAAAAAGCAAACAAATTAGCGTGTTTCTAACCGATGTTGACCTTTCCATCTCTACACAGAAGCTTCTTTTAATGGGATTTTCATAGCTTATACGAAAATTATTATTGGCTGAGCAGAGGGTCAACCACCTCCCTGGCTTCTCGAAAGATGCATTGTTAGGAAACCATTAAGGTTCGAAAAGAAAATTTCAATATCCACATTTCCCGACCATACCTGTAAAATTCGAAGAAAATAGGCAGTTGCAAATAGGTCAAACGTATTCCCGTACAAATCAGCACTACTTTGAAATCCTATTTTCTTGTGTTTTAATATGGCGTACCTAGGAGCGTCCACCCAGTTGAATATCTACATGATGAAATCTCGTACGTTCTTAGGCTGTATGCAGATCGGAATCACAATAATCTGTACTTCTTTTCTGGTTGATACTGTTAGAATATTGGTATCATCTCGAATTTTCTCAATGTGTCAATTCTTGGACACGAAATAATGTGGAAAGTGACTATCAGAGTGTCACGCGTGGTAATTTTAGTTGCTACTGCACTTATTTGGATCATCCACGGTTACTTGAACTCCTGTGGAACGCACTGGTGATTAAACTGGCCTACCCAGAAAGTTTCAATAACGTCTTCATTGTCCACCATCTAAAATGCACCTCATCATTGTGAAACCCTTTGTGTGACTAATTTCTCCCGAGTATTCTCCCACTCCCACTCGAGTCCACAGAATCTCAAAACTGTTCTACTCCTAATAATAACTGTTACAGTAGTGGTCTAGCCTTGCTAACCTGAACTCCAATCGCAGTTTCCCAATCGACTGCAATATTGAAAGTAAAATAGGATCTTCGACCATTCCACTCTTGTAGGGTTATCGATGGTTCAAGGTATCGAATACGACCGTAGGATTGGGAAAAATTCGTCAGATCGAACTTGCATCCATCGCCTATAGGTCGCTTGTGTACGAATTAAGATTAGATAGATGATAATTCACATGTCGATTGATAATCCGCATCCAATGAAAACTGAAACTAAAATAGAATTCTTTAAACTAACGCTGACTCTACAAAATAATTATTGCATTAAGATATTTTTGCATATACTTTATATTTAATTTGGAAGTGGTGTGTACTGTATTTTCCCTCTCCAAGCACAAATTATTGTGAAATCATCATTACGGTAGAATTGAAATTTCATGAATATAAATAGAAACAAGTAAGTTTGTTCTTTAATAATTGTTTGATTGTTTGGTTTATTTAAACAATCAGGGACTCTCACAGTGACCTTGTAAGGGTTGTATTCCTCCTCACTTAATGGAATATAATATAATTTATATTATATATAAATTTATTTCTTGGCATCGGTATCACCATACAGCCAATACCTAAATTGCAATGTCTTTCAGGCAGAAAGGTGTAAAGAGCTTCATAGAAGGTAATGTCGTTTGCTTGAGGATGGTTTGGAGGTTGAATGGTCGGAGGATGGTGTCTGGTGAGGCGTTGAGCATGGAGTTTCTCTGTTGCGCATATTTTGTGCAGTCGAGGATTAGATGTGACAGGTTCTCTGGCACGCGGCAAACGTCTCACAGCTCACTGTCGTTTCTTCCAGTTCTGTGCTGATTGGCTTTGGTTATGCATTGTCCTGTTCGCATTCTTACGATCGTTTTGTAAAAAGCTTTGCTTTTTCCAGAACAGTGCGCCTACTTCAAAATTTGAAAGTTATCCTCCACCTGGAGAAAATCACAAATCAATGTTCCCGACAGTTTCTCAGAAGCCATTAAATTTTAATGTTTTAGGCCATTCTTTCATCATCCGTATATTGAATTTTCTGTGGAGGTATGGAGGTCCATTGTGAGGTACACTGGACCTTGAACATCAATCATTGGACGTATTGTGGCCTGTTTTGCTCATGAGTCCACCAGCTCGTTCCCGACTATACCACAGTGGCTTTTCACCCAGATCAGCCTGAATTGCTGCCCTAAGGCCTGTAGAGCCCCGCAAGACATGATCATTTGACCTGCTAGAAAGCTTAGTGTTCGAGCTTGGGTTGACATTCTGTCATTTCACTAGTCCTCACTGTCTGTGAGGGAAATCAAGTGCCTGTCTCGGTCTGGGTTGAGCTGTGTAGCATTTTTCATTGCTTCGTGTATCACAACATGCTCAGCTGCGTAGATGGAGGCAAAATCTGCTAATATGAATAGGGATCTGGCTTGATGTTTCACGTCGAAATACGTCAAATACAGCGGTAATTGAGAAATCTTGTTATGGCTGAAGGAGTTTGATCTATAGTAGGTATGATTGTGATTGGAGGGGCTCTCAAGCTCTAGTACTTCAGTTCATACCTTACGGGTTTTGGTAGACGTGAGATGGATGGGAGGTACTCTGAAGTCACATAAAAGGCGTCGCGGGTGGACCTGGTTTTTTGGCCCAATACCTGTTAGTCAGGGTTAGCATGGAGTGGTCGTTTAGATGAGAGAAGTGTATATGTACAGAATATAATATATCAACAAGATTAACATTCGTTAATCTACATATATGTATGTAGATAATATATGTAGATAATATATTATCTACATACTCGTATTATATAGAATATATAAACGAATGTTGAACCTTCTATTCAGCATCTGAATACAAATTTCTACTGGTGTCATGTTGTCGTCATTCCAACTCCTAAACTCATTCATTTGCTTATAAATTTGCTCATGAATTCGAACAATAAAAAACCGTTGATTCATGTCCATGTAAATTTATATTTGACGACTTTTTCCTAATTGGGCGAAAGAAACTGCAACGACTTGATGTTGTAGAATCCATAGTTACCATGTTTAGTATGATGGAACTGTCTGCGTACTTTGTAACAACTCTAAGGTTAATGATTGGTTTCGGAGGAACTTCGCACCTTATTTATTTCTTTTTCCCAATATTATGCTCCTCCGTTTCTACAGCTCTAATTGCTCAATCACAATCATTTTTCTTCTTCATTCTGAACGGGGAAAAAATGGGTAATTTTTTTACTGTCACTTCCAGCGATGCTCAGTTGGTGTTTAGCATTGGCGCTGTGACGTGAGACAACAAAGTCAATGTCTGAAGAGTAAGTAGATGGTAATTCCTTGGTTAAACCACCGCTTCTCATCTTTTTTCTAAACTGTTTTAAGCCGAGGTTATTAATAATTAATAACCAATTGTACATCAAGGGTGTTGGTTAACAATTATTGTTAACCAACACCCTTGATGTACAGTGGGTAATAGCCTCCAAAAATCGGGATCGCTGCACATTTCTATACATGTGAGTCTAATTAGTATTTGTCCATCACAACCCACAATACGTTATTTAATATAGGATACCGTCACTAGGATCACCGAATTTAACAGCAATAACCCGGAAACATTGATTGCCACAGACAACGTCATATCTGCGTAATAGTTGTTTCCCTTGAACAGTTGGTATTTCGGAAACGCGTCATCCGATTTGACCCATTAGATGACATTGTAAGGTTGGCTCGTAGATGGTTGGAAATTCGATACTTGTCATTCTACGAAATTGAAGTTGTTATTTCTCAGTATAATATTCCATGCTTCCATACGACCACAAAATGAAACCCTTTGCAGTACCAGTATGTAATAATCATACTGCTGAAGGCCCTCTACATTCCAGTATTTTTAGTTGGGGTATGCGAATATATTTCATTACATGGCTACAAAACGAACTCTTGCCCGTTCCACTGCCTACAACGTTCCGCGACGTCGGTGTTGTGGCGAATCGATCCTAACGCCGTCCTTGCTTGAGACCGCCCGTTCGGCAGCTATTCTTTGGACAGAGCACACAAAAAACATCCACCATAACCCCCTTCTCTTCACAAAACAACTCGGGATTACGAGAGCGATTGTCCGTTCAATAACAGAAACTTGTTGGTAAACACCAATCTTTATAGTGAGACACTTCATGCCTGCACAGTGCTCCCACAACACATCAAAAACTTTAATTGTACATGCCCTTATTCCTGTATATTCTTATATAATATGTTACAATATACAAGAATAAGCTCGTCTGGCTGCAAAACCGGTCATCTCCATAACAAAAAATTTTTCAGGAGAGCCGATTTTCTGTCACACCTAGGGAAATTGAGATAGGATCTAAAATCTAAATCTCTTGTTGTTTATGTGTCACTAGGATAGTAGGTTTTGAAGCACCATAAGAGAATCTGGGGGATAGTGCAGGGAAGGGGAAATTCAAAATTTTAGTTAGGATTTGGCCGGTTTGCAACCCATTTTGGAGTTGGCCGATTTTGCAACAAACTAAAGCTTTAAATATCGGCAAAATTGATCTTAGCCAAGAAAAATCATTCACGATTTTTCTTGTAACTGAACTTTATTACAGCTTGACTAAAGTTATGAAAAATTTCACAATCGAGTGGCTAAATCATCTTCCTCAGGCTCGCAGATGTCGTCGATATTCTCCAAGGATTCGTCATCTATTTCCTCGTAGACTTCCTCGTTACCACCCAAGTCAGCCAAAATGTTTTGATAAAAAATCAATCGGTCGTCTTTGTCCCAATCTGGTCCATAATGCACTAAATCCTCTCAATATTTTACAAAAATCTATCCTAAAAACTTTAGCGAGGACACCCCGGAGGTACCCACCATTGATCTGTTTAATCTCGTTTAATAACTGTACTTAAGTCATCATTAATGTTTCTGCACAAACTCCAACTCACCTCCCAAGCAATAGTGCCCGCCCCAAAAACTAGACTTTGGAAATACCTCTAGACATATATTTTTTAGCATGTCATACATGATCCGATCTCTGCTTGACGAGAAGAGGTCTCCTAGGAACCTTTCACGTAATTTATTTCAAAAAAGTTGATCTCAGTGGGAACTGAATTCTGTCAATCTGCAACAACTAGTATTAAATACTTAATAATAGTATAAATTTTATGTTCATTAGCTGTAACCACTTAGTGCCCCGAAACGAAAAGTTTACTTATTATCAAACAAACAGCTCAATGACAAATATTTTTACTCCCCCTAGCCGCACAGGACCATCCTATGGTTAGGGGTATTTCCAGCTTCTTTCTAAGTGAGCAATGTAATTTTGTATTTCTATTATAATTATTATTATTATGGAAAAAATTCATTCGTTCATTCATTCGCCAGTAGAGCTGCATTGGTAAGCTTTAGACGAATTCCCACATTGGGGTTTCTTCGGGTAACATTAAGAAACCATGAAAAATTTCATAAGAACACGATTTTTCAACATTCTTTACATTCAGCACTACATTAGGAAATGAGATGATAGTAATCTAGCAAAACTTAAATGGAGATGGAAAAGTCAATACCAGTAAAAATAGTTGTGTACATAACTTAAAACTTTCTCCTGGTTCCTTTTCCGTACAATTGGACTGCAGGCACTACATCAACGAATTTCTCCATTTCTTAGAAATAAAATCAACTTTCCGTCGGCAAAAAAAAAGTAAACAGCAGTAAAGATGTAATGTAACTAGCGGGAACACTAGCGCTACCTGGTGGAGTTGGAGATGACCGGTTTTGAAAACTGGCGAGTGGATGTGGCCGCTTTTGCAGCACATCGGAGTTTTCTAACCCCCAAAACGCACGGATTTGACCGGTTTTGCTATCCTTTCTTATTGCCAATGGATGGGAATGTTAGTAAACGACTTAATACAATTAAAACATCGTTTGTCTAGAAATTGAGGAGTTGGCCGATTTTGCAACCTTATAATATTATTAAAGCCTTACTCCCCCCTCCCACACCCCTGCCTTCCCTGCCGCTGCTTTGTCTGCCTTATTCTTGTATATTGAATTCCAATAATACATTGTGTTTGAAGCTTTTCAAGAACGTCAAAAGCCGTAACAGTCGTTGTTGGAACAAAGGCCAAAATCGGTGTCTGGTGACGTCCTCGATCTCATTTCCTTTCATTAGCATCCCCTGGGAACATTGAAAGTCTCCCCAATTCAACATCTACTCAAGGCTTTACAGGATTGTCGATTGAAATTGGAGAGTTGTAGGTACCTTCCGATATCTGTTTGACGGCCCAAGATGCCAACTTTGACTCGTATCGGTATCCAAATGCTACGTGTACCTAATAAACGCATCATTCAAGAGTGTGATGTTTATATGGTACAGATAAATTCTATAAAAGATGTAGTAGGGTTGATCTTGATGGTACTAAGTACAGCAGTTCACACCCGAATTTCAGTTCTGCTCATATGAGCTATACTCCCCTGTTAATAACTCCAAAATGGGGGGGTTAATGGGGGGGGGGGGGGGACAATGGGGGAGCGCCTGGGTGGCGTTTTACGTATGTACCTAATACCTAATGAAAGCGTATTATACTCTTATAATAAGTGATTTCAGCATGTTGGTGACCAGTTGAGGTGTTCTTCATCAAAATACTTCCAAAAAATCCACTTCTATTTGTGAAGGCAACACGCCTCAATTTGAGGTGTTTTAATTTAACAAACATTCGAATAACCAGCCAGAAATAATCAATAATCGCCTCAGATGCCTTAAATCTATAGGAAAATTAGTGGTGAGGAATATTTAACGTAACCGCTTCAAATAACCTAATACTGTCCAGTAACCTAATACCAGACCTATTACCTACCACCTAAACCATCTGTCCAGTAACTTATTACCGGAAAAACCCTATTACTGGAATAACTGTTTTGAAAACTTGGGGGAAAGGCCTTTGAGGGCCTCTTTGTCGCCGGCCATTCGGATTCCGTGATAATAGATTGGCTGGGACTATTCAAGGTGATACCAGGTAATAGGTTACGGAAAACGAATACGTGAAAGGTGTGCGATCATAACTGTCGACAAGTTATTTGAGTGAGTATTGAGTTAGTTTCGAGTAACAGCGATCTCTGGTAATAGATTGTGGTATTCGGTTATTTTGGTAATATGATACCAGCAATTCGACAACCTTTCCAGCGCCCAACCCTGGTAACCTATTACCAAAATAAATACCACAACCTATTATCAGACGGTCGCTGTTATTTGATGGATCCTTCACATCATCCTTCCCCATCGATCTAACTGAACATCAATCGATGTCCTACCAAAAAATGGGGTTACGGGGCTGTTTTATGGTGAACAAAAGGGGAGTTTTCACTGGTAAACTTGAAGCTGATTTATGAAAAATCAATTATTTAGAGTTGAGGCGTTTTTCCTTGAGGCTGTGTAGAACTCCGAGCTAATTCAGGTCTCAGTGTATTACGCTATATCATTTTCGCCTTTAAAGATGTATGCGAAATCATATGTGGTTGTGCTCATACTGAAACGCCATTGATGATTCAATTTTGTTTAATTTCGTATTCACATATCTGTGTTTGTTACTCACTCCAGAACTCACTATGATATTCATCTCTTGTAGTCCGGTTTAAATGACTCATAAAAAACCTACGATGACGCGTCACACATTATTTTGTTCTGTTCTTCCTCCATAAATTGTCCAAAGTCCCCCTCCCACAAAATAACTTGACTTACGAATCACGTGAGTTGAGCGTGACAGTCGATCGAGACCTGATTTTCAACTTGCCAGAGCAACGGTTATGCCTCGACATCCGCTATGATATTATTGTTGTGCTGTTTACGATTGGGTTTGTCTTCAACAATATTTTTATATCCGTCAATTTCGTCACTTCCGTATCATATCAAGTGTGGAGTCATTCCCTTGTGTATGTGTTTTTCTTGAGTAAAAACTGTTGTTTTTGTTCAAAAAATCGCAATATTATATAGGTACTGTTGATTATATGACATTAAGTCCACGAATGATAGTCCACAGTCTGAAAAGTTCAAAAAAATGAAAACTCCACGTACCAGATCAAGTGGACGGGGTTGCCGAATAAAAATGTCCCCCAATCATGATTAGCACCGTAATATGCTATACTATTGATTATTCATTAGAGGACAAAAAGTCCACACCGAAAAGTCCTAGTAACCTAAATTTAAGTTCAAGTAACCTAAATTTTTCGTGCATTCAATTTTAACATGAATAATGTTTTTGCGGTGGCCTACCAGAGTTGAAAAGCGTAACGAAGTTTTAGTCACGAAATTATGTCACGAAGATTTTTAATGATTTTCACGTACAACCGAGCCGTTTCTAGGGAAATGAAACTTCTTTAGTTTTCAACGGACAAAAATCGTTCTCCATTCGTTGGAAAGCCTTTAATTTATGCATAAATTATATACTGCCAAAACCGCTGTAAATATCGAAGAAGCTGAGATACAGCCCTGAGTAAATAAAAAAACTAATAAATTTTCCGCACATTTCTTAATATTTTCCATACAGACAAAGAAAAGGGATAAGGAAAAGGGGAAACGGGACGCAAAAACATTATTCATGTTTTGCATAGCAAATACCTCGTTCTATACAAAGCGCCGAGTTATAATATGTCTTTAACAGTGCTAGAAATGATAAATAACACAATAACATATAATATATTATAAATAACCATATTAAAAAAGTAAATGAACGAAAAATTTAGGTCACTTGAACTTAATATTATATGTGAAGTGATAAGCTGAAGTTGCAATATCTGAAGTTAGTTGTAGAAGCTGAAGTAAGTCGTAACAACATAATATGCTGTTACAACTTACTTCAGCTTCTACTTACTTCGTTCTGCTGAAAAATTTGCTTCCGGAAGCTAAGGTACGTTTTCCTGTGGACGGTCACATATTTCGGGTTATTATCGATTCTTATAGGAAATCTAACGTAGTTTCTGAATCTGTAAGCCGTTTTACGAATCGATTACTGGAAATCGTCGATACATCGCAAAAACGACTGTTCAACACAAATTTCTGCGATTGCCTCAGTCTCGCAAAAAATCCATGTTTTTGATGGAAACCTACTCTACCAGGTTGAAAATGTGAGAAAACTTATCCAAACAGTTTCTAAAACTTTGACTGCATTCTTCTCAAAAACAGCTTTTTTGCAATTCATAGGTTCAAAAAATGATAACTTTTCAACGTATTAAGATATAGAAAATCAGAACGGCATTGTGTTCAGAAGCTTCTCAGGAATGACAATAAACCCGATTTCAAAGCTAAGGTACCTGTGGTAGAGAAACGTTTATCACATATATGGGTAGAAAAAAGCATAATATGTTGAAAAATGACTATAAAATTTATGTAGTTTACAGAATGAAAAAATATATGTATTTTGGACCTAATAGACGGTGGACTTTTCGGTGTGGACTTTTAGGTTTGGAATTTTCGTCCTCTAACGGTACTGTTAGTACTCGTTTAACATTGCACATTATGGTTTGACAGGCTAGTGTTTATTTTCCTCCAAATAACTCTGCAATCTCAAATGTGAGGGTTTGATGGTAGGCTATACCTAACTAGTACATTTATCTGCTTTACCTCTTATTCAGACCTTCGTAGAAGTTCTATTACAATATTAACTATCACCAGCCGGAAAGTACGAGTAGATTCCGTCCTATACGGCCTGAAGATGTGCGAATATAATATTATATTATAGTTTGAGAGGCGAAAAGGCCGATTGTGATGGTCCGACTCTCGGACGAGGTCACGGGGATTCTATAGGCCCTTTTGTTGTCTAATCCGTCTATAACTACATAGTTGCCAGCCACTGGGCTGCCGGCCGGAAAGGATCTGAGGTGGACATCGTGTAGGTACGACGGGAAAAGCAGTTTCAAGTTACAGCCTTCACTTCTACCTCTCTTTACTATTGTTGTGTGCGCACACTCAGTTCTAATACATGATGTTGTGACGCCTCTTGGTCTGGCGTCCAGTTTCACAAATCCTGCGTTGGGTATTAGAAACAGCATTGACCCCTTGTTCAACCAGCTCAATACTTATCCATTTGACATACCTTCCTGTATATATATATTTTTTCTTAAAAACTTAATCTTAAAACCTTAGGTACCTGTAATTGTGTCCCAGAATTTGAGAGATAAGCTGTTCTTCCTTCACGTGGCAGTGTAGTAATAAAAACGTCTCGCCATGGCGCCAAGGGGAGATTTCGAATTGGGTTGCATGTGAAGTGGTTAGGGCATCTCTTTAGTTAGAAGGAAAAAGGCGGGATATCATAACTTTATCCTCTTTCCCTATTTGTTGCTGTAGAATGATATTTGCGAGGCGGGGTGATTTTTACACGGAGTGTTTTTTGAGGGGTAAACTTGCAAAATTTGCGATCATATCAGCTAGTTTTCATGTTCCACTTGAACTGGGAATCGGATGAATCCAAGTAGAATTGAAGATACAACTCGGGCCTCCTTTTGGCTGATACGTCTGCTATTCAAAGTTTTCTATCCTTTCTTTTATGGTTTTCTCTTGAGAAATCGGTTCCACTCCGAGCAGCTGTGATCCTCAAGTGCGCATCTCGTGATGGTATTCATTTCACATTGAAATGATCATTTCACTGGCATATTGGGTGGATTTTTTTTTCGCGTCTCAGGATCCGCACGCTATCGGCATGTGATAATCCGGTGTGATTTTCTACTATCGGATTTTTTTCGTTCTCGAGTACGAAAAACGCTATAAGCTGCCCCTACCATCCGGTACCGGTTGGTGGATATGCCTTATCTGATTGCGTATCTATATAGACCCCGACCGCCTCTGCCGCCGGCAGTTTCAGTAAGGTTCTGTGTGACACCGGGCACCATTTAAATGGACTGTGTTTTATAGAGACTCGTGCGTTTCTTTAGCTGATACACTCTAAAATCGTCGGGTCGTCCTCGTCAGTTCGTTCAGTCGACGCCAAACTATTGAAATGGAAGTCACCGGGTAAGCACTTCTACCATCAATCCATACATTCATATTCGGTGCCTGTAGTCGTGGTTCCAATGGAGCTTGATCTTATACGATGACAACCTTGTACATCACCGTCACCCTGTACAAGTTTGCTAAGTTCAATAATCCTGGTGAGAACAATGTTAAGATGTCTTCGTTTTCAGTCATTTCTAACTGTTACGAGGCAACCGGCCCCTTGTTTGAGTCATCTGTAGTCTATTTTTAGCCTTTGCCAAATTCGTCACCTTATCGAGGTCTACAATTCGACAACTCCATGTTGGTATTGCTCTAGAGATACCGTACAATAGGCAAACATGATATTAATGCATTCAGATTTAAAGTGAATTCCGCTGTTCGATCTTGAGGAGGCTAATTTAGTATTTCGTCGCTTTAGAAGCAACACAAAATGAACTCTGAGGAGTAGGTAGCAAAGGACGTCGAAAACGAAGCGTCAAATTAACGATAACCCTGTCAAATTAGACATGTCAGGTCAATATGCATTTTTTATAATATAGCAGCATATCATGTTGCTGGGTTGAATAAGCAGATCATTTTTCTCCACTTTTTGGAAAATTAGGCCTGTTTTCAGGAGCTGTATATAGGGAATCAATGGTCGTGCAGAACTTGCTATGTTCTCAAATTGTAGCAAATTGAGTCTAGTTTATGAGAGGATGGAGTGACCATAATCGTCAAACCCTTCCTCAATGAGATATTGATATGCTACAACTCCGGTCGCACAGGGCTTTGGATTCTGCTTTTCTGGTCTCTTACTTTTCATTTGGGCCTTACCAACATATTAAAAAATGCGTGGTGACTGGACCTTTTGCAAGCACGGATTTACGTCTCGACTGGACTATGATGCCATGGCTCATTTCACGAGTCTTCTTTTCTAGAAATACCATGAGAAATAGTCAGAGTAAGATAATGTCGTATTATGCTGCTTTTGGGGTGAAAATCTGACCGCCCGTGTCCTCTTTGACTAGCCTTAGTACTCATTGTTATGCAGAAGATCGCGGTATTCACAACAGGAATAATTCAGTAGAATGACAGCTTGGAGAAAGCGCTTAGGCAGTAGTAAACATATCTTATAAGAAACACCGGAAAAATCAGTGTGTAAAACCACAATAGTTTACCTACTAGTTTAGAAAGTCCCACATTACAGTGAGGATGGACGTATTGATTGGATAGAATAATGAGCGCTAAAACGAGGGGAAGAACAAAGATGTTAAACGGTGTAATTAGTCTAGATGAATAAAATATTCAGTCCGCAGATTCTATGTGAGATTAGTATCCACTCCCATAAATAAGTGGGAAATTCAATGAGGAAACGGAAAAAAGGCATTTGAAATTAAATATTCAACAACATGATGATGAACCGTGATAGTGGCAATAAGGTTTCGCTCTCATGGGTCAGAAAAACGTACTATAAACGATCACTCAACGTTCAATTTACGCTAAATTCATTGTTTATAATTTGAAGATGTCCATGTTGAATGAACATCGGAGAATCATGAGAGAATAATAGCGGAGAAACGGAAGTGTTTTTGAATGAGGTCACAAAAAGTTGGGATTCACAATGACTGTATTGAAAAACAAGAAAATGAAAACAAGGAAGAAGTGCTACTTTAATTGAGCCTCCAATCATGTGAATTATTACGATTATAACAGTTACTTATGATATTATTGTCATGAGAATTTATCAACTAATTTCGTTCAACATGTTACCTATTGTCATAATTTAGATTAAGTATGTGTAAGGAGATTTTGTTTTGGACTAACTCCATCACTGTTGTATCATTTTTGTTACATTATGAGGAACTAAGTCGAAATCAAGCTTCTCTTTGAAATTATGAGAAAAAAAAAATCATAAATCGTCGCTTAAGAAGTAACACAACGCTTAAAAACTAACCCATGATGTGGGCAAAATGAAGTTGAGACAATTTCTTATTCAAAATTATGTCGTCATAATTGCGAAAATCGGCCGTTTAGGTGTAGCAGGTTATATTTTATTATGGGGAGGGACTACAAGTTACCAGGATTATACGTGTACTTCAAAGACTGATACATTGGAATTGACTTCGATTCTAGTGTACCTACCAAGTTTACCAAGTTTAGTTTTGCTTTTACCTAGGATTTTGGCTCAGCAAAACCCTTAATTCCTAATCTATGTTCACTGTTCCTAAATTTGAGATTGTTGGTTCGTAGCATCTTGTTTTTTCGTTCATTTTCTCGATCACTTATGAGAATCTGATGGTGTTTTGATCAATGTAACCATTTTGTTGTGTTCTCATGTTATTGTTTCAAGTGGGTACCTGAGCCAACAATAATATCAACAAGCCAATTGAAGACGAAGAAAAAACTTCTGAAACAGTAGGGTCTTCTGGGGAGACTAGGGCAATAGTAGTCATTTTAGTGTGAAACTACTGGTAGCTTTTGAATACAACAGTTTTGGTCTTTCATGAAAAGTTTGGAAAAATGGCTTAGTGGACCTAATAACATTTCAATAATTGATTTTACAAATGACAAATTAGGGACCAATTACACTTTTGGTTTATTATCTTCGATAATGAACCATTGGAATCGCCCAAAGAAAAATTTTTTTTAACCCCCCCTCAAAATTTGTTGGTTTACGTTTCAAGATACGTAGATTCAGAAAATCGAATAAAAAAAAATCCGTCCGTCCGCCGTACGCCGTACGCCGTCCGCCGTACGCCGTCCGCCGTACGCCGTCCGCGCCACTTTGCCCAGTTAGCGTTGAGTTAAAATTACGAAATTTTTTTTATGGGTTTCGACCAACCCCACAATGGTCCTCGAAACTTTTCAGAACCCTAGGTCAAGGGGAAGGGGTTCAAAACAAATTTTGAAAATTTGAAAATCTCATATCTCGAAAAATTCATATAGAACGGTATGTTTTTTATTTCATATTTAGATAGAGTTTGTTCCGTAGAATTTTTTAAGACCATCCGCAGCTTTGTAGGACCAGCCGTTCGTTCACAATGACGGCTCAAAGATTGTGCCTCACAACACGATCATGACTCAAACTGTTGAAATACAGGTCCATTTTCATACTAACAAGCTCTTTGGAACATCATATGGCTTAAGTGATGTCGAGTTTGTTGTTCTGAGGTGCGTTTCGTGCTACTGAAATGAAGGTAATTTCGAATGTTTGTTGGTAGGTACTTCTTTTATAGAAAAATTATTACCGACGTAGTATTAAAAACCCCAGAATTATATCGTATTAATTGATCATAATTAATAATAATTATTATTAATAATAAATACGAATTATCAATACCTAACAATAAATTATAATAATTTTCACTAGGTACTTGATAAAATTGTTAATAATTAGTGATAATTGATAATAATAATTAATCTAACATTTAGGATATAGACATTCAGACCTAGTGATCTAGACAGAAGGGTGATCTGTACAAAGAAGATAATGAACCGTTGTGTCAAGAATTTGCAGAGTTTTTTTAATCTTCCCATCAACTTGAACTCTTGGCCTTGGATATCGAGAAATGTTGTTTTTCAAATCAATTGAGTCTTACCGATTACATTAAATGTAATCAAATTTTGATGATTCTCCGCTAAACTATAAAATTGGATGTTGTACATGTACTACTATCCTATTTTATTCCAAGTATCTCTTATGGTGCATCGCATTGCTCATTGAGATTTATGTTGAATCAAAGCTACCTGGACAATCCTTAACCTTCAATAACCACCACTTTATAAGATGACCCGTTGCAATACCGTTTCGTGCTGTCAACAAAACCTCTCGTGCAAATATTTATTTAGTTGCCGCGCTAACAAATCGAATCGTCTTTCGTACTAAACCCTAAAACTTTTAGATATTAATTCTATGGATTTACTATATTGATCGTTCAACGATAACTTTGGACGTCACATCACGCGATGTCTGTTAGGTAACATTCATACGTAATAAGATCATGACAAGTTACCACTTTTAATCTCAACGCCTCGGAAATTATTGCTGTGATGTAGATGACGAAAAAAACACTATCACGTCTGATTGCCGTTTTATAAAAATAGATACGTTCGTCGAATAGGGCTGTCAATATAATAAAAACGCTTTTGAATGCTAAAAAATCATCGTACTAACATTTACAACGTGTTCAATTTTCTCTGTTTATAAAACGAGCTGCGTTATCTTGGAGGATCTCTGTACGGGTGATTGGCGTGGGAACCTAATTTTATACGGAATGAATACAAATTGAATGAAATCGTTTATCATTTGATAACCAAATTTTAATTCTTCATACAGTAGTTATGCAAATTAAACTCAACGCCACTTGGCATTGAGACCTCTCAATAATAAGAACTTGGCTAATACGAGTAGGTGTGTAACACCTAGGCCTCGTGGGCCCTTGAAATGTGTATTCAACGAAAAATAACTCAAGATAAGGCCCATCTTGATACTAAGAGATTAATTAGGTAGAAAAAATTATCACACGAAATAATAATATACGGAAGTCGAGAAGAACCGGGCGTATGGCTATGGGGAGGGAGTTCCAAATCCTCGCACCAGCTGTGCGAAGGGATGTACCGAGGGATAGTGTCCTATGGAGCCTCCCTGAACGTCCAGAGGCAAACATGCCATCAAGGTATTCAGGAGTGGTGGTTTGTTGAGAAATCCTCACAGTAATATGTGTAAAAGTAACCGTCCAACTTATCAAAATTGCCTTACTCTGGCTGTTCCACAAGAGATGGGAGTCCACAAAACTCTCAGGTCACAACCGGTGCCGATGTGATTTAATGGCTCTTTATTTTGAGGGGTGGCAATACAGTGGAAGGTCTGACAGTTTCCTTTGAGAAGGCTATGAACTGTACCTCATCCCGGTTGATAATAATGTCATTACCACAGTCCTGATAAACAACAGTCTGCATCTCCTCAACAAATCAATAGCTGAAGACAAATCATGGACAAGACAAATCTTTGACCAGTTTAAAAAGAACGGCGTGTCAAAAAATTGCTAGGTACCTACTCATTGTATGGTACCCATATACATGGTGGGCCCAAACGGAACAAACATATTTTGAAGATTTATTATACAAAATATAAAAGTATAATAATTATACTGAATAAAAAAGTTCCAGTGAACAAATGAAGCCTTCTATGAGAAAAATGTAAAAAAAAAAAAAAAAAAAAAAAAAAAAAAAAATCTAGAAATCGTGGTTTTTAGCCTCTTTTTATTAATTACTCCCTAAGACTTTATGTCTCAAAATACGTATCGAAGAGCATTAAATACCTTTTAGAGCATTAAATTTTGGGTTTATCGTTTAAAAGGAAAAAGTTGAGAGGTCAGTTGATCCTACCTCAACACCTGGACAGAGTCCGGTTGATCCGCAACGAAATGAAACAAGAACATTTATTTCGATGGTATGAAGTATTTGATTCGCTGTTGTGAGTGACGAATATTGATTGGGATATTTGAGACGGTGCTGCAATACTGTTATTAGAATTCATTTGATGCGAAGTAATGCCTTTCTTTAATTTCTATGACTTCCAATGAAAACGTAACATAACACAATGTTAACTCTGAAAAAACGTCTTAATCAGTTTTTTTTGTCTTCAAAAAAGTGGTAATTATTATTTTTAAATGATATTTCGGTATCAAATTAAGATAATTACGCTCGTTTAGTCCCATTCCAATCAAAATTTAATGCTCTAAAAGGTGCTCTTCGATACGTATTTTGAGAGATAAAGCCATTTAGGAGTAATTCATAAAAAGAGGATAAAAAAACTAGGTAGATTTCTATTTTCTTTTTTTTCTACATTTTTCTCATAGAAGGCTTCATTTCAAGACCCATGTTCACTGGAACTTTTTTATTCAGCATAAAATTTCCTTTGAATCTTCAAAATATATTTGTTTCGTTTGGGCCCACCCGTAGAGCCCTCTGGAACACTGCAAGTCTGAGGCGATACACAGGAGTCACTATTAGAGGCTTGAACACTCTGGGATCGGTTGAGCAATTACGAATTGCTGTATTCTGCAATAAAACAAAAGAAACGAAGTTTAATAAGTAGCAAAGTTAGAGGTAGGTAGCAGCTGCAATTACACATAAATACCGTTACGAAATCTTATCTCCGTCATTAAAATATTTCCTAATCCATATGAACCTTCTTATAACCCGATCGTAAGTTGGTTTTTCTTTATCTTTACCGTCCATTTCCATTGGCCTCCAAATGACCATTGCCGATAACGAGATCCTTCGCTCTTCGAACTGTTACTGCGAAAGTGAAAAAACGATTGGTGGAAGGTCATGAGTTTATATCCGTAATAATCGAACGAGGTTTTTCTTCCCCCCGGTTGTATTCAAATTGAATAATTAATTGCTAAACCGACGTCTCTTGACGGTTGATCTAATTACCAATTTGTTGACGGGGAGCGTTGCCGTCTTTATTACGAGTACAAACGGGTTTCGGCCACATGATTGCATGATTTTGACATGATTGCAAACTAGAACTTCGGTCTAGGAATGTCCACTCTTGTCAACATCTCGACGATGATCATCATGATCACCTGCACTTCTAGGGCCTGCCAGATGGTTTTTTGTCATTTTTGTTTTTGTTTTAGTACTTACTTGCTTAAATACCCGAATTTCTTATTTTTCAAAAAATCCACTGGGAATTACGTAGGTATGTCGGCTCCGGCATGGTGTGCTCAACTCAGAAGTAACCAAAAGTGCACTAGAATAAAAATGACCGAAAAAGCAGATTGGAACTTCTGGCGTGGTGGTAACGATATAGTGTTTTTGGCCGGAAGCAGCAAACTATAGTAGCCAAGTGATGATAAAAAAAATAGATAATATAGATTAAACCAAACAAAAAAATCAGCAAGTAGACAAATGAACACATTCAAAAAACCCTCTTTGACCGACTTTTACGAAAAAAATTATCATTTTATTTATTAAACAAAAACTTTATAAAATACAGCTTTTAGTAAATAACTTTTTTTATAAAAATAAATAAATTTTGGAAGTTCACAAATTTTTTAATTTCCAAAAGAAGAAACAGTAATATACTTAGGTAACTTTTGACCTTAATAATTTGAAAATAAGTTTACTCCGCAGTCTTTGGTTTATTAATTAACTAGAATTTGTTGAGATTTTGCTAGTAGGTCGTAATAGGTAGTAATTCAAAAATCTAGTGAGATCCAAAACTTGGCCAGATTTTGCTAACTGACTAAATGATGGCTAAATGGCAGGCAACCCTACGCTAGCCTGTATCACCTGTTTCGTAGCCGACTCCATATCATTATAGGTTGCCATTAAAATCACAATGAAACTCTGGACAACTGAGCTGTTGGTGCTTGGAAGTTCAGTAACCAACGATCCATAGCCAGTTTCCATGTCAATGTTTTCTGTACAAGTACACAGAGTTGTTTTTAATATTTGACCTTTGTCATTGTCCATTTCCGGGCATGTATTGAGTTTGGAAGTTCAACGTGGAATTTCGTGAGGCTTTGCATGGCTATTTATGTCGTCGAAATCCATTTAACGTAGTTTCAACTTCAGTTTGAGTCATCTTCACTCGGTATCTGTTATGACGAATTCTGCTGTTCTGGTTGACTGGTAAAAGTGGAATCGTCCATCAAGGAAATTATTCTGCCTGGTAAGATAACAGCCCCCCCCCCCCCCCCCTGTATCGATAAGAATACAACAAAATATGGTGTGACAAACTGACGAGAGAACACTGAGATGGTGGAATGGTACGTTAGGTTTGGATGATTTCGTTTGATGCGTTCAGAGATGAACCTTCCATTCCATGTACCTACACGCAACTCGGAGATTTTAGATTCGTCCAATCAATAGGGTCCTGTGCAGAAGCTTCTACCGGATGCGTCGTTTCCTTTGATACAGATCGAAATACTCCGGGACGGGTTTATTTAGTTGCCGTTATTAATGGTGAAAATGGAAACGCTCCTTTGTTACACAAAAAAGTACTCACCTTTGTTGCTATTAATTTCCAATATTTCCCCTTCTGTTGAGAAATATCATGACAGTCTCACTCGTTTGTTGTGAATTTTGTGAAACTTGGATTTACCATGTAGGGTTTTGGAGTGGTGGACCCTCGTCCTTTTATTACACTAGTCAAGAACTTTCACAACCTCACTTGCTATCTCTATTTGAATCTTTAGGGATGCATGGTCGGTTTTTGGATTGGCTTGCCAAGCTACCTTTGCGGGCGGAGACTCATGGTCCGCATGAAGGGCATGGTATCGTCCCACTTTGTGGCCACATCTGGAATACGGCGGGGGATCCATCTTGGCACGCTCCGCTTTCTTATTTTCATTAACGGAGTGGTAGCGAATTTCAGTCCGAGGGTGCTCTGCCTATTGTTTGCTGATGACTTGAAGCTGTTCTGTCACGTGAGGTCGGAGTTGGATTGTGGATCGCTGCAGCTCGCCATTGAGGTGTTGGAGGAGTGGTGTAGGGACAACAGGCTGTTTTTAAATCCAGGAAAGTGCTCTGTTATATCTTTCGTCAAAACCGAGCAGCGTTTGGAACGAGTACACCCTTTGTAACCAGCATTTGGCCCTTGTGAGGTGGATAGTTGACTTGGGCGTCCAATTTGATGAGCAGCTATCTTTTTCTGGGCATATGAGAGCTATCTTTTTCTGGGCATACGGGGAGGGCGATGAGAGCTCTGGGTTTCCTGAAGAGAAACACCAGGGAGTTTACAAACGTAAAGGCTATCACCACGCTGTACAAATCCTTGGTGCTTCCAATTTTGGAGTATGCTTCGTCGGTGTGGTCCCCAAGCTACGCTGTGCACAAGTACTATCTGGAGAGGATTCAGCATAAATTCCTTCGCTATATCGCGTTTAAGCAGGGAATTCCTTCTGACGGGGTGGATTATGCCAGCATTATGAGCTCCTGTTACTTGCAGCCTTTGGTATGTAGACGAACAGTAGCCGATTTAACTTTCATCTACAAGCTTTGAATGGTATGCTTGAGTGCCCGGCTCTGCTGGGCGAGGTTCGCCTGTGTGTCCCGCGAGTTGCGGCTCGATCGTCAACCCTGTTGACTACAAATTACCTGCAGCACCTTCCACTAAGCAGTATTCAACGTTCAGCCAATCTATTTCTGGAAGTCCATCCTAATTTTGATTCTTTTACTCATTCATTACGTTCACTCAAGTCATCAATTACCTCCTCTTCCACAGCTTCTCATAATTATTTCATCTATACACTTTTTTTTTGCTCTCATATTTTCTGCTGACTCAACCATCTCATTTATGTTGTATTATGCTGCCAAAGTAGTATATCTATTCTTTTTTTAAAATAGGTTTTCTGTTCCGATATTTTCACGAATTACCTATTCTGCTTAATGGGCTTGCCCGTGTTGTGTGCAATAAATAAATAAATAAAAAATGAAGTAGTGTACATTTTAATTATCCGTGTTACAGAAACAAGATGCCAGCTAGGTTCCCTGATGTGGAACTGAGGGAGGACTCGCTCAACGTGGGTCATCCTTGGCAGAGAGGCGGAGCTCCAGGGATGGCGGCGACTGGAGCTGCTGATGACATCTGCATTACGGGCATGTCCGGACGGCTCCCGGAGTCATCGAACCTTCAGGAATTCAAAGACAACCTCTTCAATCATGTCGACATGGTCACCGCTAACGACAGGAGATGGCCACCCGGTACATACTTTTCAATATCTTACGTGGAGAGCTAGTTCAGTCTATTTTGTCAAGTAAACGGACCTAGAAAATATTTTTTTAAATTAGCACGTTAGACTTTAAGGTCCACTGTGGTATCTACGATAATTGTACAATCATTTAAACATTATGGTACGAAAATATCACTTCAATACTGAATTGCACCAGATCAGCCCCTGCAATAAATTAATCATATTACTTCTCGTTTTTTTCAGGATTATACGGTCTTCCTCAACGACACGGCAAACTCAAAGATCTCTCTAAATTCGATGCCACCTTTTTCGGTGTCCACGCCAAACAAGCAGGAGTCATGTGCCCCCAGCTCAGGATGCTGCTTGAGTCTACTTTTGAAGCTCTTATGGATGCCGGTAAATTCAATTGTTGACGGATACAGAGGTCTAAATTGCTTAAATACAATCAATCATCATCCAGACCTACTTCCTCTACCCTCCTATATAACCAGTATTTTTCTAAAGTTTCAAATGTATTTATTCCACCAAGGTGTGAACCCGGAGGAAATCAGAGGATCGCGCACTGGTGTTTTCATTGGAGTTTCAGCATCAGAGACTGGTGAATATTTCACAGCTGAAGAAGACAGGGTCAACGGATACGGATTGACTGGAAGCGCTCGAGCTATGTTCCCCAACAGAATTTCATACACATTTGATCTCAAAGGTAACAACACCCACACAGCTCAGTGGAGTCTAGTATACGTCCCTTCAGATCCCACAAGGTCTAACTCAATCACAAAATGAGTTTGGAAATTATACATATGCAAAATCTCTCAGTCCTTCTTTCTAGCCCATTGGTTTATTGCAATGCAGGAAAAGGCTTCTTCAACGTAGAAAAGCCGCGATAACCATAGAAATGACTACAGTACGTTGGAAAATCCGGTTTTTGTCTCTCCTGAAAAGTTGGTAAAAGTGAGTTAGACCTTGTGGGATCTAGTACGATGAGTAAATCACACATTGATCTGGAAGGACCTTCCAAGCTCCCACTCAAATCCTCTGCTGCAGGTTTAATCAGTATTGTCAATTTCAGGACCAAGTTTCGCCATCGATACGGCGTGCTCAAGTTCCATGCTCGCCTTTCACGAGGCCGTTCTCTCCATCAGGGCTGGAGAATGCGATGCTGCCTTCGTTGGAGGCTCTAACCTCACCCTGAAACCGACCGAATCTCTTCAATTCCACCGCCTTAGCATGTTGTCCCCTGATGGAGCTTGCAAAGCATTCGATTCATCTGGTTAGTTAAACATTGATGATATTACGGTTTTGCTTCGTTCTACTTACAACTTGGATCATATCAACTATTATTTTTTGTGTTTGTAGGTAATGGTTATGTCAGAAGTGAAGCTTGCGTCATGGTCTTCCTTCAAAAAGCTCCCAAAGCCAAACGTATTTACGCCACAGTTGTCAACACTGGATCAAACACTGACGGATTCAAAGGTCAAGGAATCACTTTCCCCAATGGTGAAATACAGAGAGCCCTCGTGGAGAAGGTATTTGCTGAAGCAGGAATCGCTCCCTCAGAAGTTGCTTATGTTGAAGCCCACGGCACTGGCACCAAAGTAAGACTGATGACTATCATGTTTTATCTTGTATTAAATTAATCGGTTTTTTTTTTTTCAAAGAGGAATCCTTTGTCACTGAGACCAAGAGATTGTGACTTAATCCCCAACTGAGTTTAGAACCTTACTAATGGATGGCCTCTTCTTGCACAAAGTGAAGGAGGTTTTCAGGCATCTCCTTAGCAATATCGGCAGGTGTTAACTTAACACTGTTAAGACACCCTTTCCGAAATGCTGGAATCTCAGTGATGCAACAGCAGGACTCTCGCAAAGTATATGCTTCGCTGTTTCCACCTTCTCAACTGTCCTGACCTTACCCATTTTATGAAGTGGATACCTTAAAGGGCAGTGCCCAGTGAGGAGACCTGCGAGCTTGCAAACTTGCGCCTCAGTTACAGAAGTTCTTTAGCACTTTTCTTGGAAATGGTTATTAACGTCTTGGCTTGCCTCTGCTTTGGAGTGTTCTGCCAATAGATTACACGCTTGCTACCTTTCCATTTCTTGGTTTGCTGAGTTATATAACTCTAAGATCCCCAGTTGGGGTTCAGGACCGATTGGGTAGGACTCCGAGCCCTTTTTAGCAATACGGTCGGCTTCCATAGCCCTCAATTCCCTCATGCCCAGGTACCCATAGCAAAGTCAGCGTGTTGCCCTGGGCAGCGGCTTTGAGAGAATCCAGGCAACTCCAGGTCAGCTTTGAGGTGATCCAAAAGGCAGAAACTGCCTTCAAAGCAGCCTGGCGGTCAGAATGTAAATTCTTGCACCCTTAAGTTGTTTCTCTTGTGCACCTATTTCTACGGCATGGGTTTCTGCCTGATAGATGGTGGCAGCAGGACCCAAGGGCTTAGCTAGACTAAAGTTCGGGCCCCTGATACCCAGGCCAGCCATTAATCCGTTTTAGTGGTGTCATTAGGCACATGAGCCAATATGTATAGTTATACTTACGTTTTTACCCTATCGCTCTTGCAGGTAGGTGACCCACAAGAAGTCAACAATATTGCTGAAGTTTTCTGCAAGGGAAGGAGCTCTCCTTTGCTTATTGGTTCCGTCAAATCCAACATGGGTCACTCAGAGCCAGCTTCTGGCTTGTGTTCCCTCGCTAAAGTTCTCATCGCCATGGAAGCCGGAATCATCCCCGCCAATCTCCACTTCAAGTCTCCAAACACGGATATCCCTGGCCTTCTTGATGGACGCCTTGCGGTAAGTTACCTTTCTTGTGAACTTCCTAAGGGAGGTGAGATGATATTGGATTTTGAAGTACGTGATGATGATGAATCTTGGTTGTATTGCAAGGCCTGAGTACTAACTCCACGCTTTTCAGGTGGTGAACAAAAACTGGGAATGGAATGGAGGTTTGGCAGCCATCAACTCCTTCGGATTTGGTGGTGCTAATGTCCACATTATTCTTAGAAGTCACAACAAACCAAAACTGCCACCAGCCAAAGATAACATTCCTCGCCTTGTTTGTATTTCTGGTAGGACTACTGAAGGAGTCAACAATTTTATCAACAAGGTAATGTAATTTCGCATCATACCATCGTACTTCGTATCATACTTGCAAAAAAAGTTATCCATTTCCATCAAAGCCGAGTACAATGTTATTCTAGGTTTCACTCTGTACAGGTACTCCAGCATTATCCAGAAAAGCTGTTTGCAATAAGTTCTTTTGTGAGAATGTTCATCGTTCTACCAGTATTTTGACTCTATGGTCGTTTTCTTGCAGTTGGAGAGCATGCCAAGAGATGATGACCTCATTACCCTTCTTCACGACATTCACAAACAAAATATTGTGGGACACCCCTATAGAGGTTACACGGTTCTCGGAGCACCTAACCCAATCAAAGAATGCGGTGTAAGGATTTCATATTATTAATCTACATGAGATTGAATCCCTTTGTGAATTGGCTTTGTACATGTACTTCAGCTAAGCAAAAAAGTCCTTTTTAGGAATAACCAAAATTGTGGTGTTTTCAGGAAAATGCTGCTAAGAAGGAAGTTTGGTATGTGTTTTCTGGTATGGGCACCCAATGGGCTGGTATGGGACGGGCTTTCATGGGCCTGCAACCCTTCAACAAAGCTATCCATCGTTGCGCTGCAGCTTTAGCCAATGAAGGTCTTGATCTCCTGAATCTAATCAACAATGGAACTGAGGAGACATTTGATAATATCCTCAACAACTTCGTATCCATTGCCTGCATTCAGGTAGGATATTAAATATTGTTAAAAATTAGGATATTAAATACAGTTAAAAATTGTAAATATTGATGAGTAATTTGGAACATCATGAAATTGCATTCGTAAATTATTTCACTTACTCATCAAATTTACAATTTTTAACTTCAATTATTTGTCTTTCTTATGTGATGCAGGTGGCATTGGTAGACACTCTGACCGCTTTGGGTATCAAGCCCGACAAAATTATTGGTCACTCAGCTGGTGAATTAGGATGTGCCTATGCTGATGGAGCGTTTACCGCTGAACAAACCGCACTCGCTGCTTATTGGAGAGGAAAGAGCATCCTTGATGCCAAGCTTAAAATCGGAGCTATGGCCGCTGTCGGTTAGTTGATTGAGTTTTTCATAATGAATAGGTTGAACTTTTTGGTATATGTGGATACATATTATGTTGTATTTTAGTTGTTTCACTTAGCAGCTGAACCGTGTTTTGATACAGGTCTGACGTGGGAAGAAGCCAAAAGGAGGGCACCTGACGACGTGGTTCCGGCCTGTCACAATGGTGAAGACTCTGTAACTATGTCTGGACCACCGCCACTCATCGACGCTTTTGTGCAGCAGTTGTCGAGCGAAGGCATTTTCGCCAAGAAAGTTCTCAGCTCCGGCGTAGCGTTCCATTCGAAGTACATTGCGGATGCTGGTCCAAAACTACGCTCCAGTTTGGAAAAGGTGAGTAGTTGATCAGCTTGTATGAGTGGTTAGGTGTATAGTTGCACAGGGAAATATAAATGAACGAATGAAGTCGGGAAATTGGTAGTTTATTGTTGTGGAACAATTGAAAATATGGAAAACTGGGAGCATTAGACTGAATAGTGTCAGAATTTGGGAGGGAGCAATATGGCGTCACATGACGCAGTTCGGTATGTCCCTTTTCTCGACATATTACCTCAACTGGCATTTATAATTTAGCAAATAATATTCTGGAATTATTATGTGGCGGGTGAATTGTGTAGGTGTTGTAATTTGGTAAATATGTGTGATAAGCAGAGCCCTTCACAGTATGGCACTTATTTTTGCGAAATAGGGCCCTAAAAATATGGCAATATGGCACTTATTTTGGCCCAAATATGGCACTTATTCGGCTCGATATGGCACTTATTTTTCAACCCTCCCCGCCCACCACAGATATTCTGAGAGGATAAAAGTACAACATACAAGTTATTTATACTTATTTATACGAACTCAGCCTTACTTAGGCCCTAATGAACACGTGTGATCTTTTTCAGAGTTTTAAAGTCAAAATAAGGGGTGTAAGTGAGATAGGACGTTTTAGAAACTTACCATTTTCATGCACAACTTGCAGAATATCTTCTGTTCCTCTATGGTGAAATCGCTGTCTCCATCTATCCACTTCTTGAAAAGACTGACGCTTGAGCTAGCAAGTTTTGGCATATTAAATACGAGCGAAAAACGAACGAACGAACGAAAAATTCACTAACACTTCTGTATAATATGAAAGTTCAGGTTGGAATGAATAACGAGGTCTAGGGAAGGGATATATATAGGTACCTAACGATTCACGAAGCATCCCTACTCCGTTGGGTTTTACCTATGGGTTTTACCCATCGCGATTAGAAAGTTCAGCTCCTGAGGTCATTACTGGACTAGACCTTCTGCACCCCATTCCAAAAGGGGGCTCGGCTGCCCCCTTCAATCTAATCCCTCTACAATGGCCTCGGGGACATTCCAAGGGGGTCATTTCAAAATAAGCAATTTCAACTTAAGATTTTTGGCAAAACATGGCACAAACATGGCATTTTTCCATAAAATTGGCAGAATATGGCATTTTACCGAAAACTCGGCAGAATATGGCATTTTTGTATGGGGCTCGGCAGAATGGGCTCTGGTGATAAGTAATGTGGAAGATCGGGAGCGCTAGTGGTCCACAGGGAATAAGGGAAACGGAGGAACTGAGGCCCCAAGAAGCCCAAACAGGTTTGGGGGCAGAACAGTGCAGTCTTTGTTCCTGCGGTATACAGGGTGTTTCACTTCTTGTAGCAATTTCTTTTACTCATTTAAAAAAATGGAGTTTTTAAGATTTTTTCCGACTTTATCACACTATAACGGCCACAACTCCCTTAATTCACACGAAAATTCAAATCTGATTACACCGTTGGAAAGAACATTTTTTAAGAGAGTAAAATAATTGCTACAAGACATTTGCGACCAGAAATTAGCTCTAGAATCGATTCCTAGCCTGTGACCGTCACGAAATGAAACACCCTGTATATATATAATTTTTTTCTCTCTCTCATACAATACAAACAGGACCTCATGCACTAGCATGGCTGACTTTTTTTCAAAGCGGTGTCGAAAATATCTGAGTCTCTTCGGTTCCAGATCATTCCTGCTCCTAAACCCCGAAGCAAGTGCTGGCTCAGCAGTTCCATCCCTGAAGAAGGCTGGGGCTCACAGCTTGCAGCTTTCTCGTCAGCCGCTTACCACGTCAACAACCTGCTGTCTCCTGTGCTGTTCCACGAGGTCGTCACTAAAATCCCTGAAGATTCTCTGATCATTGAGATCGCTCCGCATTCCCTCCTTCAAGCCGTCATCAAGAGGGCTGTTCCTAAGAACTGCATCAACATTGGCTTGACGAAGAAAGGCCTGTCCGACGAATTAGGACATTTCATGGCTAACATTGGAAAGTAAGTTCGAAGACAAAACAATAATATTGATAGATTTATAAAATAAAATAAAAAATGATTAACTCGTTCTTAATACCAATATACTTACCTTCTTCATCTTCGTCATTCGCAGAATCTACATGGCTGGCCAACACCCAAACCTTTCAGTCTTCCATAGACCCACCAGCTTCCCAGTTGCACGGAGTACGCCAATGATTGGCTCACTGGTCGAGTGGGACCACTCTACTGAATGGACTGTTGCCGACTTCAGCGGAAAGGTACCCGTCATTGGATGCTATTGTTCTCGGTCCAAAATTTTTAAAACTCTAATTTCCGAAAACTTTTTGTATGTATGTGTCACTCTGGACGATAACTCTATAGAATTGAGATAAAAAGTTCAAATAGCACAAAAACCGTCATGGGAATCGAAAGTTCTTAGATGAGAAGAATCGCGCCACTAAGGGGAGTTTCAGGGGGGGGAAATTACCCATAAATTCCCAAAATGAAAACATCTGGCAAGTGCCCCCTCATTTTAAAGGATTTTTTTACGCTGAACACGATGATGAAATCAGAATTGCGATATATTATTCCGCTCTCAAACTGGAGCACTCAGGAGATGAAGAAACGTGGTTGATACAGTATCAAGTCTCGACATGTTCTTCATGGACATCATGTTCTCCAAGGGAGACATTTTACATAAAACCAGTTTTTTCTTCACAAATTCGCTCTTATAGCCATGCTGCATGACTGTTTTGTTTGCTAATGAAAACATATAGTGGTACGATAATTCTGAATTGACTGTTGAAAATTGTGACGCAAGTTCTGTTTACCGTTCTATTGCAGACTGGCACGAGATCTGGAGAGGCCGTTATTGAAGTCAATCTGGCCAATGAAGCAGACTCGTACATCACTGGGCACACGATCGACGGCAGAGTTCTTTTCCCCGCCACTGGATATTTGGTGAGTTTTTAACGGAAGAATTAGGATGATTGGTGTGAAGAGGTTTTTCGATTCGGTCAGCATTGTAAATAATTTCATTTTTTGCTAGACGTTGGTGTGGAAAGCATTCGCCAAGCTGCAACGCAAATCCCTTGAAGAGGTGCCAATCGTTATGAAGGATATTACAATCCTGAGGGCTACAATCATGCCGAAAGAAGGTATCTACATGTTCCTCTCTCTCTCTCTCTCTCTCTCTGTCTCTGTCTCTCTTACATATTTATAATGATTCTGTCAGTTTGATGGATTTTTGGACTAAAACGAACTGCAATACTCCCCACTTCATATATTTAAGTCACTACGTTGTTACAGGATCTGTCAAATTCCACGTCAACATCTTCGATGGATCTGGCGCTTTTGAGCTCACCGAAAGCGGTTCACCTGTCGTCACTGGTCATATCGCCTTGTCTGAGGGCATCGATAAAGATGGAACTTCTGGTCTCCAACTCCCCGCTCCACTACCTTCTCAGGCAATGAACGACCCCAAATCGACTTCCCTCGTTTTGAAGAAGGGCGAAGTCTACCGAGACTTCAGACTCCGAGGATACGACTACGGTGGAATATTCCAAGGAGTCAGAGAATCTGACAACTACGGTAAATCTATCTGTACCTAACATTAATTACACTGCTCTACAAAGAAAAGTGACCTGAAAGTTACCGGCCTCATTTAAACATGGATGGGGGTTTTCAAGGGTGCTGAATCCGAATCCGTTGTCCGTTTTTTTCGATCAGGCGATTTTTCGATTTTTCTACGTTTTTATGACTTTTTTACTACAACTTTAAGGTCTATTTTCCTGGTCATCACGAACTTTATCCAAAAAAATTATAATGGGACTAGATTTGTAGGAAATTTCATGCTGAATCCGAATATGACCCCAATTTCTTTTGCACATTGATCCAAACCCTCCGAATCCCCCAAAACCTACTAAAAAAAACTGTAAGAGTTTTTTTTGCCTATTTTTCACTTACATTTTCATTTTTGTTGAGTCCAGCGGACCTGCCAAAGAATATCGAGGGCAACCATTCGAAAGTTTCCTGCGTCGAATTAGACCTACCAGAACTCTCAAAAGTTGTAATTGGCGACGTCACGATTTTTAAACGCTTGACAAATGGAATTGATTTCAGCAAAATATGGTGAAATTGCCTCGAAATTCGTAATTAAATGGGATCTTCTGTGTCTGTGAATTTGTCTTCAGAATCCGCACTCATTCTGGATTCAACATGAAATGTCCTACAAATCTAGCCCCATTATAATTGTTTTGGACGAAATTCGACCAGGAAAATACACCGTAAAGTTGTAGTAAAAGAACAATAAAAACGTCGAAAAATCGAAAAAAAAAAACGACAACGGATTCGGATTCAGCACCCTCGAAAACCCCCATCCATGTTAAAATGAGGCCGGCAACTTTCAGATCACTTTTTTTTGTAGAGTAGTGTTATTCTGTTGATCATTTTTCCACTGACATTATTTCGCATTGAAGGACGTTATGTCTGAAGTCTGAAGTATCTTGATTTCTCCTAACAATTTAAGGTGCCAACGGTAAATTGGAATGGGTCAATAATTGGATCAGTTTCATGGATACCATGCTCCAATTTTCACTTATTGGACTCAACACTCGTGAGCTCTACGTCCCTACCAGGATCCTGAAAGTTGTCGTAGACCCAATCAAACACCTAACAGTAATTGGGAACAAAGATGGTAAGCTTTCCTTGAATGAATTTAGTGGCTTGAGTTGAAGTGAGGGTGAATCAAACAAGGTTAATAATTGTTTGTCACTTGTTCCTTTAGAAATCCCGGTGCAAATGTACAGGAATTTGGGTATCACGAGGTCTGGAGGTGTGGAAATCCGTGGTATGAAAGCCAGTTTGGCTCCCCGCAGGACAGGCATCCAAGTGCAAGCTCCTCCCAAACTGGAAAACTACTTGTTTTGCCCTTACGAAAACCAGAAGGTACCTACACCTACATAATTCAACACAACATACAAGCATCATGCAATTCTGCCCTGTTAAATAAAATTGCCTCAAATTCAATGTTTAAGAAAATGGGGTTTTTACGTAACCCTCCTATTTTGGACCTGGCCTTTTCGATGGTGGTCCAAATTTCAATATTCGAACCGGAAGTAGGGGAAATTCTGACCATAATCATACAAAACCATCCTAACAAAACATCCGTTAGAATTGTTTACTTCAAGGTGACTACCTCACGAGCATGTTAAGGTTACCTAAACACACTATCCCAATACGGACGCTGGAAATTTTAAAATCGCCTTAAATGCAGTTAATCGGTTATAAATCGATTAATTTGCGATTTTTTTTTTCGCCGTTGAATTAGTTGAAGTCATATCGATATCTCACCAAAAAATGGGGTTTCTATAATGAGTTGCAGTGCAGTCAACTTACATCGAAGATTTCAGTGAAACACTTTGAGGCGAATTTCTGCTATGTTTTGAATTTTGAGTTGAGGCGTTTTACCTTTTACCTTAATTGGAAGGGTACCGTTCATTTCCTACTTGAACTTATATTGCTAACAAAGCCTTATTGTATTTTATAGGAAATTAAAGAGTTCGATGCGCTGACCATCGCTGTTCAAACGGTTTTGGAAAACTCTCACGGCGCAAGAAAGCTCAAGGTTATTGAGGTGGCAAATGGAAAGAACAACGAAACCGTTCTGGCGCCAACCGTTGCCAGCATTGTTGAATCAGAGCCTCTAACCACAGTAAGTAAAACTTTAAATTTCGTTTATGGGAAACAATCTGATAAAGAAATATCCTTCTGTCCACCAAACAAGTAAGTTCATATCGACAGTAAAAGGCCAAACCATGTATGTTGTTTTTTGGAAATTTTACAGGAGACACAAAAAACGTCTGCTGCATTACCTCATATCCGAGAAAATGAGTTTTTTTTCTCTCTCTCGAGCAACTGATATTCCTGAGATCTTAGTCGAGTAACCAAAGATCTAAATCGTGTTAGTGAAAATAATGAAGAACACAAGAGTTGCCTTTTACTGTGAATAACACATGTAGAGGTCACAATCCTCAGGACATACATGGCATTACAACTACATAATATGTAGTTGATATGTAGCCTTCATATTATGAAGGCTTCAGCCTTACAGGTTTTCACACTTGACTACAAGGAAGTTATTGATCGATTTTGGTCCTAGATCGATTATTCAATGGACCAAGAGCCTCATTTTGCATAAGGATAGCAAAAAACCTCATTTCGACCAAAAATGGGACATACATTTCGCACTTTTACTATTGATATGAACTTGTGGGGGCTGGTGGAGCTGATCTTAACAACCACAGCTTATACATTTACGAGAATGTTAGAGTAGTACAATAAGTTAGCTAACGAAGAACCTACTAAGAATAAACAAAATCACATCAAACTGAAAAGACTCTATAAATAAAAATGTTTAATCCTTTTCAAAATTGTGTCTGTAAATGGCCAAAAATACTAAAAAAGTTCGTGTTGATTCTGCAAGCATAAAAAACCCACAAAGCTCTATAATAAGCACTTCTCTTAACGCGTTCAGTTCTAAATTTTGGCAACTGTATATTAGATGTCATCGCTGTACGTGTATGCATGATACTGCATCTATGCTCAGACGGAATTCCAACTTTGAACACGTGCAAGCAAGATTGAAATAAAAACAAATGCCTAATCACATCAAATCTTGAGGAAAACCCATTTTCTATTCTTCAATTTACAACCCATCCTCCATTTCCTCCCAAATCTTTAGCATGTTGGGCCCACATGCGGCTAGAAAATATCCAAAGAGATACGATGATTTGTAAGAAATGAGAGTTTGGGTACTTTTACTGGGGGTTGTAATGGATGGCTGCTGAGCCTCCCTGTTCAAGGGGGGTTAGGCAATATGCCCACCCAGAGGGTATATCGGGTCTGTGCTTCCACAGAATTGTATATCCCCAGAGCGGTCGAACAAAAAGCTCGAGAACAGGGGACAGCAGCCATCACACTCCCACTTTCAAACAACACCTGGTATGTCAGGCTGTTGTTGATAGAAAAAAGGGGGACTGAAAGAAGTATGGAGTTCGATCCAGGAAGAACAACTGGAAAACTCCAAGGTATGGTTCCCTCCATCGTAATGGTACTACTGCAAATTGCTACTTTTGGAGAACTATGCTCCTACAAGCATGGATATTGGCAGGGGTGTTAGAGAAATATAGAAATTTAACCACGAACTGTAGAAACATAGAAGATTGGAGGAGTGAAAGAAATTGAACAATGTCAAGAATTAGAATTGCCAATATAAGTGCTTATACGCGTGCTTATAAGTGCTTATACACAGTGTAAATGACTAACAAATTGAGTTTGTTAGTCGCGACCGGCCGACCAAGTGAATTACCTTTATTCGGCTCTTACATATCTTCCTCGTCATTATGTTGACTTATCAAAACTATTATTGATGTTTGGACACGGAAAACATAAGTGGCGCAAAAACTGCGCCATGCGACCGCTCGTGTTATGAAAATGGGTGTGACCGGCGAAGTGTTAAGCTGTATTACAACGCCTTTGAACTGTAGAGAGTAAATTAGTCCCCTTGGTTATGGAGATCGTGTTACGGGAAATGGGAGCTGTTCAGTTTATATACACCTCACATAGTTAGAATTGGGTATAATAATAATTTTTTTTAATAGGTTGAGCTTCTCGTTGCATCCCCCGAAGTCAACACGTTGACAACAACTTTGGAACCACTCGGAGCCAAAACCTCATCCAAAGACTTCACTGCTGAACCTGTGGACGAGTCTGAGGGGTGGCATCTCGTTTGTGGATCTCGCCTCATGCGCAATTTGGCCAACGCTATTCCCTCATTGAAGGTGCGTTTTCCACATTGCCACAGTATAGAGTGGATGTTATGATTTATGGTTCTCTTATGGGGGTGGTATTTTACTAATTTTATCACTTCATTTCAGGCTGGTGGATTCGTTTTAACCAAAGAAGAAAAAGGTGTCCAAATTCCAGGCCAAAAAGCCTTGTTTGGCTTGACGGTAGTGTCGAAACAGACTGTTGAATATGGTATTTACGTCCTCCTCCGAAAGGTTTGTTTATATTTCTAATTTTGTGTGTGCCTTTTTAGCGAATTTTCGAAGAACTCCGATTACTTTCAAAACATTTTCATAACAAAATCCATTGGAGACCATCCTGAGTCCACTGTTAGAAGACACCAACAATTATATGTAGGTACATATATATATTTTTATTCCCGGGCTGACGACGCTGTAAAGCGAAAATGTCCACTTTCATCTAGTTTTTCTAAATTTACGTAAGTGTTTGCTATAATTTTCATCCTCCTGTACATTCATTCAAGTTCATATATATTTTTATATATATTTATGTATGTGTCACTCCGGACAATAACTCTCGATAGAATTGAGATAAAAAAGTTCAAATTTGCACAAAAATCCGTCCTGGGTTTGTAGATGGGAAGAATCGGGCCACTCTACGGGGGGTTTTGGGGAGTTTTAGGGGGAAAAAATTCCCCACAAATTCCCAAAATGAAACAGTCTGACAAGTGATACCTCATTTTAAAGTTTTTTTTTTTTTACCATATCCTATTCCGTTCTCAAACTGGAGCACTTTGAAGATGAAGAAACGTGGATGATATAATATATTATGGAGACATCTTATATGAAGCCAGTTATTTCTTCGAGAATTCGCTCTTATAGCCATGCTGCATGACTTTTTCAATATTGCGACCAAAACTCAATCGTATTAAAATTCATTTTAGGTCGAAGAAGTGAGCAAACCCATCGTGATCAACATTTCTCAGAAGGACTTCAAGTGGTTGGACAGTGTGAAGGAAGCGATGAAAGAATCAGAGAAGTTGGGACAACGCGTGGTCATTGTGAGTGACAAAGAGCCCAATTGTGGTATCATCGGTATGTTCAACTGCATCAAGCAAGAAGCCGGCGGTGAAAACTTCAGGTGAGTCAAATTCTTAGAACAGTGATTTCCTCCACTTGACTCAAAATTTACTGTAGTGGTCAGTCGTTACATGGATCAATTACATTTCAACCTTTAATTTGCTTTCAGATGTGTGTTCGTTGCTGATACTGCTTCAAAACCATTCAAGATCGCTGATCACACGGAGCAGCTTGACAAGGACCTTCTCGTGAACATCTTGAGAAACAACGTGTGGGGGTCCATGCGACATGTCAGAGCTCACACAGATGAAATCACCCTCAAAGTAGAACATGCTTACGTCAATGCCTTGACAAGAGGAGATCTTTCAAGCCTCCGGTGGATTGAAGGCCCCAACTCTTACAACGTTGGAAGGTAAATTCATCATAATGTCGTACCTAACCAAATATCGTACAAGTAGTGGAATTGATTTCTAATTGGCTTTTAAATCCTTAATTTCAGACCCGATCTTAACCCTGGATCAGAGCTTTGCACCGTCTACTACGCACCCTTGAACTTCAAAGATATCATGTTAGCTTCAGGGAAACTTCCTCCAGACTCTCTCCCTGGACACCAAGCTGAAATGGTAATCACCAGTAGAAATCGTCCACGAATAACACCTTGGATTGGTTACATCGCCTTATATTGGATGTATCTGAAACAATTTAAAACAGCTATTGCTTGATTTGATAATTACAACTTGTTATTCCCAGGAATGCCTCATGGGTTTGGAATTCGCTGGAAGAGACTCCAAAGGTCGCAGAGTTATGGGATGCTTGGAAGCGAAAGCTTTGGCCACTTCAGTTCTGGCTGATCCAGATTTCCTGTGGCCAATTCCCGCCAAATGGTCGCTTGAAGAAGCATCGACGATTCCTTGCGTTTTTGCTACGGTAAGTCTAAACACTGATAAAGTGGTCAGCATTTTGTTAATTTGATTTGCCATAAACATAGAATTCTCTTACAACAACCACATTTTTTTAAATCATTATGTACGCCTAATGATTTTGTTTTGTTAAACGGAAATAAAGGAAATTATATTAAAAACGAAACTAGACTTTATTGACTGGGAAAAGCTCATGCGTAAGAACAAGGTTAAAAGATGGAATAAAAAAACGTTTTAAACATAGGAGGTTACACACTATTCTTCTACTTCACATGTTCACTTGTTGCCTGGGCGCGACACTAAACACTTGCGGCACTGGTTCCCAACAGATTTACTCAATGGTTTTTATTTTCAGGCATACTATTCGTTGCTGATCAGAGGCAAAATGAAGAAAGGTGACTCCCTCTTGGTTCACGCTGGTACTGGCGGAGTCGGTCAGGCTTCTCTCAATATCGCCCTCCACATGGGTGTCGAAGTCTTCACAACTGTGGGCTCACCTGCCAAGAAAGAGTTCCTCCTCAAAAAATTCCCAGGAGTAAGTAATCACCCCTGATTTTGTCAGCATTTTCTAGTGTTTTCTGCAGAACGACTCACGATCAGCTCCGATTTGAGCACTTATTATATCCACAAATATCTTGTCTGCATAGTTGTGTGCGTTGTTCCTCGCAAACATACATCTACCCTGATCTAACGGCTAACTTCATATTTCAGTTGAACCCTAAAAATATTGGAAACTCAAGAGACACAAGTTTTGAACAAATGATCATGGAAAGGACCAATGGCCGTGGTGTTGACCTGGTCCTCAACTCTCTTGCTGATGACAAGCTTATGGCTTCAGTGAGGTTAGTATTCAGAGACTACCGAAGTCTGTATCTTATTCAGGTGTACCGTAGGAGTGTAATTTCTTGTCCGTGCTTCTCTGTAAAGTCACATAGTATGGCTTGATATGGATGGGGAAACCTATGGACTCCAGGATTCGTCCTCCCTGAACACCTTGTTTCACACGGTTCAAATGATTTTCCATTGCAGGTGTGTTGCTGAACATGGTAAATTCCTTGAAATCGGTAAACTCGACCTTTCCAACAACACTGCTCTTGGAATGGCTTTCTTCTTGAAGAACGTCAGTTTCCACGGAATCCTCCTTGACGCCCTCTTCAACTTGGGCTCGGATAGTGCTGACAAGATGGAAGTCGTCAAGCTTCTGACTCAAGGGATCGAGTCTGGAGCTGTTCAGCCTCTTGAACACACCACTTTCTCCGAGTCACAAATTGAACAAGCTTTTAGGTAACGACCGGAATACCCTTAACATACTCATTGTGAATCTATAACTAGAATCTGATCATTAGATTGTGATAACATCTTTTGTGTTTCGCAGATTTATGGCTTCTGGTAAACACATTGGTAAAGTTGTGATCAAGGTGAAACAAGAAGAAGAAAGTAAATATGTAAAAGACTGTAGACCTCAACCTATCGCGGCAATACCAAAGACGTACATGAATCCAGACAAATCATACATCATCGTTGGTAAGCCTCACATGATATGAACATATCTTTCGAGTTCCCACTGTAGTACATAGTCCTGCCATAAGTTCTGTTACAAACATTCGACGAGCTGTGTAGCTCGAACGAGTGCACGCTGAGATGTGTCTTTGGAATCGGTGTTTATCTTAGGGTATGGAGTTAGAAATTACCGCTCAGTTCTTGTTTATTTTAGTTTGTTTATTTCCATTTATATCAGTGAGATGGAGAGTGAACGCGAACAAAATCGTCACGCTGTCATTGTCCTCCATAAGGCAGGTAAATCAAATTCTGAGATTTTCCAATCCCTGAAATCGTTGGGTATAAATCGAATGTTTGTTTGGCGGACTATTAGTCGTTTCAAATCCATCCAGTCTGTCAAGGACAGGCTGCAATCGGGTCGTCCTCGCTCAGTAAGGACGAAGAAAGCCATCAAAGCAGTTCGAAACAGAATTCGGAGAAATCCACTTCGAAAGCTGAAAATCATGGCTAGGGAGATCAAACATGACCTCAAGATGAGTGCCTATCGAAGAATGACAGGGCAAAGACTCATGGTGGCTTTAAAAAAATCAGAATTGGAAGAGCCAAAGCACTGCTGAGCAGGTACACTAACGGCGGACATCACAACATTTTGTTCACAGATGAAAAGATTTTCACAATCAAACAAAAATTCAACCGCTGAAACGAGGGTTTATGCCTGTAGCTCTCGGGAGGCTCAAGAAAAAATTGGTAGGGTCGAACGAGGCCACCATCCCGCCTCAGTGATGGCACCACAGAGCTCCATTTATGTGAACAAGGAGTTAAAACTCGGGCCAGAAACTACCAGGAAGATATCCTTGAGCGAGTAATGAAGCCCCTGAGTGACACACTGTTCAAGAGAAAACATTGGGTCTTCCAGCAGGACTCTGCTCCAGCCCACAAGGCTCGAACGACGCAGCGGTGGCTGGAGCTGAACGGTCCTGAGTTTATTGGCGTCAGATTGGCCCTCTGGAAGCCCGGATCTGAATCCATTGGACTACCAGCTTTGGTCCCATCATGAGCTGATGGCTTGTCACAGAGGGCACCATAATGTGGAGAGCTCGAAGTCGTCTCTGTTGAAAGCTGTTCGCAATTTCCCTCAGGAAGAGCTGCGTGGTGCCATCGATGATTGGCCCTGAAGGTTACAAGCTTGTGTAAAGGCCAAAGGCGGACATTTTGAGTGACTCATCGTTTTTCCATCTTATAATAGTTTACAATGTCCAAATGAAATAACAAAACTTGAGCTTAAAGAATAACATTATGTTTCCATGCATTTTTCCTTGTGACAGAACTTATGGCAGGACTACGTTGAATGCAGTAATTACGGTTTACCTTCACGTTTCTTTCAGGTGGTTTGGGTGGTTTTGGTCTCGAACTCTGCCAATGGATGATCAAAAGAGGTGCTCGTCACATTGTCCTGACGTCCAGATCTGGTGTGACCCAAGGCTACCAGGCTCTTTGTATCAGGAGGTGGGCGGACAAGGGCACCAAAGTGCACGTCTCTACGTCAGACTGCACTACCGAGAAAGGAGCTGTTAAGCTCATCCAAGAAGCCTCCAAAGTCGCCCCTGTTGGTGGAATATTCAATCTGGCTGCTGTAAGTACCTCGCCCACCCCAGTTCATCTGCTTATGTGAGACCCAATTATGTGGTTCCTGTATCTGAAATATCGTTGTTATGCATTCCAGGTCCTGAGAGATAAACAAATGGAAAACCTGACCGATGAAGACTTCTCTGTGGTTTGCAAAGCCAAAGTGGATTCTACTCTTGCTCTGGATAAAGTCACAAGAGCCAGTTGCCCAGAACTTGACTACTTCGTTGTATTCTCGTCTGTCTCTTGCGGTCGCGGTAATGGAGGACAAGCCAACTACGGCATGGCAAACTCAGCCATGGAAAGAATCTGCGAGAGCAGACAAGCTGAAGGACTGCCTGCTGTAAGCACATTACTATGATTCATAAAAGTGATTTCCATGTGTTCTTGATCCGTTTTACTAAATGGGTTCAATATATTTATAGACCGCCATCCAATGGGGTGCCATCGGTGATGTTGGTTTGGTGATTGAGGGATTGAAAGGAGACAATGAAACCATCATTGGAGGTACTTTGCCTCAAAGGATCAGCTCTTGCATGGCCACGATGGATCTGTTCCTTCAAAACGCCAACCCTGTTGTTGCTTCTATGGTCGTTGCTGAAACTGGTGGAGCTCGGAACAAGGGAGCAGAAGTATCGCTCCTTGACGCTATTGGAAACATTCTTGGTTAGTAAATACAGTGTTGATATCATTCACGATAGGGTTGAATTAATATAAGATGTTCTCCCTGGTTGGCCTTAGCAACCCTTTCTTACGGGCTTTTTAACCATTCCAAGATCTAACTCGACCTCTTGAATGCCTTCGAACTAATGTACAATATTTACGTTTAATTTGAAGGTGTCAAAGACCATTCAAATGTTGCCAACTCGGCCACCCTGGCTGACCTCGGTATGGACTCGTTGATGGGAGCTGAAATCAAACAGACGCTGGAAAGGAATTTCGACGTGGTGATGAGCGCAGCAGAAATCCGAGTTCTCACTTTTGGGGTTCTGAGGGAAATGAGTGGAGGTAGCTCAAAATCCGCTGCTCCTGCCAGTTCCGAAGAGAAAGCTGCCGTCAATGGAGTCGAAAACAAACAGGTACATACCTGTGCAGATATCTTAATGCACTCAATCGGACAAAAAGTTTGTTTTTGAAGAACTTTCAGTAAATGAATTTCAAACATCTAACTCAATTCTCAGGTTAAATTCCAAGGTGACAGCCTCATGCCTAAGGAGACCATCGTCAAAATGGCAACCGGCAACCCAAAATCCATCCGCCCGCCTCTTTTCCTCGTTCACGCCATTGAAGGGACGGTTAGCAGTTTGAGCGGTATCGCAAATTCTCTGCAGGGCCAGGAAACTGTTTACGGCCTCCAATGCACCTCAGAAGTTCCTCTCGACTCAATGGCTTCGGTCGCCAAATATTACATACAAGTAAGTGACAATAGTTACACAGATCTGCAAATAATTGGGTTCTGGATGTTGTTGAGCAGCTGGAGATCATTTCCGAAGTAATTTTCTGCGTAGAATCTGAATCCAAGCTCAGAATTGTCCTATAACGTCTGAATTTTGAGATATTTGAGGTTATGTACCTACACGAAAAATGGCTATTTTTAAGGTTAGATACAGACTGGACAAAAATTGTCTAATTTTTTTCTACATGTTACGTCATCTAGTACTACTCTTTCCCTTTAAAATGAGACTTTGAATGATACTGTAAGACTTTCGAAAATTATGACGATTTTTAGGTGAGGGATGACATGAAAAACTTCTACTGGGCTAAGCAAACCCTTTTTTGTCATACAATATACAAACCACATCAAACGAATAACTGGGATTTCCGAAGATGCTAGTTACGAATTTGATGTCAGATTACAAAATTTTAAGATGGCGGCTCGTTTTGGCATCTTCATTAGCCTTAAAATTTAACAATAGGTCAATTTAACAACTGACGAACAAAACCATCGGATTTTAAGATAGTGGGAAAGCATATGAAATCGATTAATCGATTATTCCTCACCGATCAATTGGCCACACCGATGATAACCTTACTATTCATCATTTGATGTTATAATCGATGATTTGGTTCCGATATTGCATCCAATTGCAACTTTATTAGTCCCTTTGCAACGTATTAGGGCTCTTGTATGTTCGTACTATCTTACATTCAAAGAGAAGGTGTTAGGAGAGGTGGTCCAAAAATATTTGTGCAAAAATTTGAAATTAATTGCAATTGCTATTTCTGCTGCGATTTTGACGCTCACACTATTCTTCTTCTTCAGGAAATCAAGAAAATCCAAAAACAAGGCCCCTACAGACTCGTCGGTTACTCTTTTGGAGCGGGAGTTGCCTTCGAAATGGGCGTTCAATTGGAGAAGGCCGGAGACACTGTTACTCTCGTCCTCCTCGACGGTTCGCCGCTGTACGTCGCGTCACACACTGGAAACTACAAAGACAAGAGAAACAAGGCTGCGGGAGATGCTGACGCTCTGGCTTACTTCATGGCTCTCTTCACTCCTATTGACAACACTAAGGTGAATATTCGAGGAATCACTTGCAATGAATGGTTTGCCGAGTTCCCCTGTTCCCGGGGAGGTTAGGCAATTATACCCACCCAGAGACCTGGCTGTCCTCCAAGTGGTCGAACGAAAAACACGTGAAGCAAGGGGACACAGCAAACCATTATACACTACGGTCTGGTCCTACCATTGGACGACCAATACTGCCCTCGTCCTATGTCCATTTTTGCGATTTCGAGAAAAACGAGGTTAAGTGAGATTTCTCCTGCCATCCACCCAGTTCAATTATTTCAAGCCCAACTTCTTCGATCGTGTCTCATATCTATTCCCCCAACTCTGCCACATAGTGTTCAATCATGCAATTACCTTGACGATAATGATCAATTTTAGCTCAATTACTCGGACATAGGACGGTCTAACCTAGTATGCACTACATCGGACGAAATGAACGTATATGGTACCAGGTTAGAACGTCCTATCTACAGGGAAAAGTTCGTTTCATTCAATTTTAAAAATACTATTACCCCATATAAGTAATTTTATTTCTCCAATAAATTATCGTTTAATGAGACCTAGATTAAAAGTGAAAGTCCAGGAGCTCCTGATGTAGTCATTTTTTACCTCATATTCAAGATCAGTGTGCACATAAAATCCTTATATTAAATAGATACCTGTTTTCTCTGGTTCCACACCTTTATTACTCGTTATTCTGGCTAAGGTATCCAAATCATTAACAATTTAGCATTCTTCTAGAAAAGACAGTTCATTTATTATCTTTTTTGCATTAGGTAGGTTCATTTTATGAATTATTCTTTAGTTGACAGCCTTTATCACCACTTTTGTAACACAGCACAAAAACGTAAAATATAATTATTAATTGCTGAGGAACGTTTAGAAATACACCAGTCTAAGTCATAAAAAGTTGACAGTTTTAATATTAAACTATTTTTGACACTGTGCCTAACTAACATGTCACTGAATTTACTAGAACATTAACCAACTTGAAAGAATGAACGTACTCGTATTTATATAGTATAAAAAATAGTAGGAATGATACTTCCTACTTTGGAAGTATCATTAAAATGGTCGCGAAGGCTAATCAGTCTAAAATGGTAACATCAGTGTTTGCATCATCGAGGACTTTTCTTCATTGATGACTGGCAATGACTCCCAAAAATGAAGACGATTTCCACAATCTGGAACAATTGCCTTCAACTGTGTTATTAAGATATCCCTCCTGTCTTTCGCAATCCTAGAGTGCCCTAAGTGGAAAATATTGGGTTAAAACGTACTACCTCGAGGGCTAAAGTCTGACATAGGACGATCTAGAGTAGTATTAGATCGACCCAAGTCCGACTTCAGCCACAAGTAGGACGTTTTAACCTAATATTTTCCACATAGGACACTCTAGCCTAGTTTAAACAGCAAAGTGGTGACAATGGACTTAGGACAAAGCGTGTTTTCACTGCTTTCTACTAAATGTAGGACGTTCTAACGTAGCTCAGAAAACGCGTCTCGTTGAGCTGTACCAGACAATTTCCTTAACTCAAAAACTGAAAAAATGGACTTAGGACGTACTTCCTTATGGGGGCAAAATAAATCACAACCCTACGTAGATGTACAAAACTAAGACACATTTACGGGAAGAAATTCCTAAAACACCACGCTTCTCAATTTCCTTGATTCCTACTAATTCACGAAACATGTTCCATCCACAGTTGACTGCTGAGCTTCAGAGCCTTCCAGACTTGAGAGCTCGCGTCAAATACTGCACGGATAAATTGAAATCCATCGTCCCGTTCAGCGAAAAAGACATTTCGCAGGCGGCCGAAAGTTTCTACAAGAAACTGTACGCTGCTGACAAGTACGAACCATCTGGTAAAATCAAAGGGGACGTCACCCTTATCAAGGCCAAAGACAACTACGTCGTCGGTGACTCTGACTACGGCCTGAAACCAGTGAGTTATTTCGTGTGATTTCAGTTATTTACATCGACATGAATCCGTTAATTTGACCAGGTGTTGAGGATGTGAGGGAGTTGGTTTGGCTTGTTTCACGTTATGAACCTCATCCGAGTACGACAGTAAATGGGAAACGGTTGAATGAATGGACGAATGAATGAAAGATTTATTCCATCAGAGGTGTGAATGAACAGGCATGAACATTTGAGATATTTTATATATAAATACCTTCTATAAACTAAATAGTAGTGGTACGGAATTACCCCAGCACCAAGAAACAGGCTCTGTGCGGTGTAGGGGAGTAGACAACAAATTTAATAATATAAAATTCAACAAAATTTAATTCATGCACTAAGAAAGAAAATATAAAAATAAAATGATAAAGTAGTCCTCTATGAATACTGCATAATATGCAGTATACATAGAGGACTACTTCATCATTATAATGTTTTTGCTAGTGTCTGGCCTTAGTGAAATAAGCCAAGAGAAAATTTCGTTCTTATAGTTTGAGCGAGAAAGCTCTACAGGTGACTGAAGATTACTGGGCAAAGCTCGAAGAACGTAGGGGGAAACCATAATAAACATGAAGAGATGACCATAAGCGGGTGAGAGGGACTGGTATTATAGCCTGGGGTGAGTAGCATATGCCGAAGTACAGGGGTAGTTAAAAAAATCAAGGTGCTTATGAAAGAAGCAAAGTGCTGCTATTAAATATAATTGGTTAATAGTAAAGACCGGAAGCAATTTGAAAAGTTCTTGGGAAGCGAACCCGCGAGGTTTCCGGGCTATCGTTTTCAGAATAGATTTTTGAATTATGGTGATGGGATAGACTACGGTGCAGAGGGCCTCAAAGCCCCAGGCCAGGGATGCAAATGAATAATCGATTAATCTGATAATCGATTATATGACCCCGATTAATAGATTAATCGTTGTGAAGCTGCCGATTATTTTTATCAATCGATTATCATCACTGATAGCCGATTATTATTACTGACTAATCGGGTTACGAATACATCGGGATTTAATGCTTACAAATTGCTTTCAAAATCCAGATGTAGTCGAAAACCGATTAATCAGTAATAATAATCGATTAATACAAATTAAGACAAACCGTAGGTAGTTGTAATTGTTACTACATCATGAATGAAGGATACCTCCTTCCATACTTATTAACACGAATCGTCGTGTTATTGTTACTGTTGGAAGTAGTAAGAATAATAACGACGATTTGTCTTCAACCCCTGGGTCTACCTCTACTCCCACCACAGAGGTAAGGGGGGGTCTAGATTTCACGATTATAATCTACCGTTTCAAATTAAAGATGTTGACAATGGGATTTGAAAAATTAATCTTTTATGAACCCTAGGTACCTATGTTGCATCTGCGGTCACGTCAGTTCCTGCTGAGAGATTATCCTCAAAAGCGGGACTGACGCTGACCCAAGACCGGAACCGCTTGAAGGGTGATATCCTCTCAAAACTGTTAGTTTTTACAAGATGTCCCAAAACACTACTTTTTTTAAATATAGACTTTTCATTGGTTCAATTTATGGTACCCTCAATTTATAATTCAAAAAAACTATTTTATACAATTTTATTCGTTTTCGCATTCCTTTATCTTCATTAACCTTGTAATTTAACAATAGGTCGTCGCCTGTAGACAAAGAAAACCATAATTGTGGAAGCAAATAGTTATGCGTTTGAAATAAGTACTTAAAATATCGAACATTGATTATTTAATAGCGATTAATCGGTCACATCGATTATTAGCTTACGATTAATCATTTAATGTTATAATCGATTATTTGATTCCGATGTTGCATCCCTACCCCAGGCCAGAATTCCGAAGCTTAATACGCCTTATAAATCCGGATCAAATTATTTTGTGACAGGCAATTCCGCATGCGGCAGAAGATGTGGATAAATTTACGAGTTTAAAATTTATTTATTTAGGTTTAAATAGTTCCACACCAAATAACACCTCCATCGTTGAGGAGTCGCAAATGCATCGTATATCGATCATGTTGGGATTATTCGGTAGGATCATGTAATCCAAAGATTACCACACCGAGTTGGTAGGCTCTCCTGCTGATCGGATCGAATAATAACACTTAGAGCGGAATATCGGCCTGTGTGGCGGATTCAAATCACCGATCTGTGACTAACAGCGCTGCTGATAGCACCACTGGCGTGGATCTAGTCAAAATGCAAGTTACGCATGTCAACTTTGTTTTTTCAAATGGGAACACCCCCCCATCTTTATTGCAGATTCGGATTCTACGTCAAATTTCATGAAGTTTTTACTTCAACAACCTTTTTGTTTGGGTGCAGGTAGGAGCGTCCAGAAACGCTCAAAGTTGGACTAACCGCGTTTTTTTCGTAATTTCGATAAGACACATGAAATTTAATTGACTGAATCACGTGGTGATATCGTTTTTTTTTGTAATTGGACTTAAGTAAACCGGGATTGCAGCCTGAGACATGGTCATTTTTAATAAAAATCACCTTATTCTGGCTCTTGATCAGTTTAATTTTAGTTAGATGTGTTTTTAGGCAGGTGGGTAGGTATCTAAAGTATCTTGTTAGGCCATGTGATTCAATTTTCCTCGCCCTTTCGCAACTCAGGCTTGGGACTTTTTATTATGGTTACGAAAAACTACCTATTAAAGAAAAACTGTGATGTCCTCACATACGGATGTTCCAACCTCCATCCACCTGACAGGCGGATAATACCCGCAACGCACCATAAAATTATATTCCTCTCTAAGTGTTAATTGTCGACCATTCAATAGCAATTACGTCTTAAATGCGTCAATGGTGTTCCCTCATGTGTTTACCTTTTCCTTTCTTTTTTCCAGCTCTGTCGAAAATCGTTGAAAATGGAAGTCCTCCCCGGTGATCACAGAGGGATCCTCGTTGGCGACAGCGGCAAGAAAATCGCTGAACTCCTCCTGTCCGCTTGACCTTCGCTTAACTCGTCGTCTGATGAGCCGCCCAGAATCTCAAAAAGTCGAAAACGCCGTCGACGAAAGAAGAAACCTTCTCAAAATAATAAAAATCTTGTAAATAGCTCTCCTGACCAGTGATGAACCAGTGACAGAAAATAATTATTATTATTACGTGTTGTGTTTCGAAAAATAACATGACCACTCCTCGTTTCTTGTATTCGTTGATTTTCTTCTTTTCAACTTTTGAATAAAAATAACACGTTCAATAGATTTATATTACTTAAGTCGTTGTAGCCTCCGGAAGTGGATCTTTCTATTAGTCAGGGGTATTCGGAAACGGGGTTAAAATGTGATAGTAAATATTAGGGTCAAACCCTAAAGAAGGGATAATTTGAGATATTGTACAAAGTTATTTTGTAAAAACGTTATTTTTCTTTTATAGAATTTGTTTTGTTAATTTTTCTATTAGACGTTCTTCCTATCTGTTGAGATACCTCCATCGATATATTACTGAGATTAACAACAATTATGATTGTACATAAACGCTTCGAATAAAGAGTTTTCAAAACTTATGATACTGACTGATATTATTGATGAAAATGCATACATAACATGTGACTATCTGTTGACTCCTCGGGTTCATTCCGTGTATCGAAAACATGAGGCGCAAGTTCTTTCAATGTTGAAAAATAATGGCAATGGTGTGGCCCTCGAGGAGTTGTATATGAGATGGAAGTGTGAGGCGATTCTTGTGACAAGAGTGAATTATTTTTGGTCGTTGGGGTAGAATATGAGGGTAAACATGACGTGCAACATTGAATAGTTCAAAGTTTATTTGCTTCCAGTTTTCACAAAGGTTTCAACAGTGGGTTTGGTCCAACTCTCCTCATGCATCATACTTTTCCTTCAGTCAGGAGGATTGTATTATAAAATCAGATCTGTGCAGTGGAGAAAAGATTGAGTAAATATTATTACTAGGTAATTCATTAGTTTTGCCACATAATTCGGTTACATGTACGTACATTTGGTACGTAGCTAAAAGCTACGTGTATTAATTTTGAGTTATCCGTCAATCAAGCGTAGAATCAATAGGTATGCAATCGAAATGCATAGGTACTTCAACGAAATTCAAAAAATTAATCAAAATTAAGTGGGTCAAAGCTCAGGTAAATTCTTGGGTATAATGCCGCATTTACACGTGGCCAGTCGGCAGGCCAGTTGAACAGCACTGGCTTCCAGTGGAAAAAAGTTGTGCCAGCCGACTGAATTCATGAGTAGGTTTCAGGACAGTTCAGTTCCCCCCACCACCAAAAATCTTAGCTGGCGTGACTCATTGGCCTCGTGTGAACGACATTTTTGGGGCCAGTCCAGTTGGAGTGTAGCTCGAATAATTATTACTAAAGAGTTTTTGTACTTCCCGTTCTTCGTCCGCCACGGTCTCCAAATTGAAATGGCCATGGATTGCACTTCTAAAACGACCATGGTATGGAAACGACCAAACCGTAAGGCCCATTCATCTCGTTCCGCCCTGCAACAGTGGGATCATCTTAGAGGCAGAAGGTCATAGGTGGCGTTCCTGTGCCGAGAGGCGACTCCAGGTTTGGCCGTCGAATTGGACTCGCAAGGAAGCTGCGTGCAGCCCGGCCAGAAAATGGCGTTCTGGTCTCCAGCAGCCTCTGCACGCCTGCGGGCCACAGCTGCTCCAGCGGCCCCGTCAGCAGCCGCCAGCTCCTCCCCCAGTGCTACCGCTCTTCGCTCCATCATTTCCATCTGAAATAGATTAGGCTAATATCAACCATTCCAAGCAGATGCTCAATGACAGGATAATATCATTATTATTGATACTTTCAGGTATTAATTGAAAAGGAGGCAATGCCGTAAGAAAGCTCCAACAGCGGATATGATACTATTAGTGGAGTAATAGTATCATATTGATACCAATACTGGTGTTACAACATAACTACCAAGCTCCACAGGTCGATGTGGCCCTTGGCTTGGGAACTCCTGAGACCTCCGCATCCCTGCCGCCTGGAGGTCCCACAAGACCTCAACGAGCCAGCGGTTCCACAGACGACCTGTTCGTCTTCTAGTCTCCATCCTAGCTCGCAGCATCATTTTAGGGCTGGCGTCATTTGGCATGCGGTCAACATGTCCCAGCCAATGGAAGCGGCCAGCTTTGATGAATCGGACTATGTCTTCATGCTTTAATAATTCATCAATCTCTGCATTCTTCCTCGTTCTCCACCCTTGGCCCTCTCTGACCGCTCCATCCTTCACACAATCCTTCTCTCAAATATCCGCAGTCTTTCCTCGTCCTCAGCCCGTATGGTCCAGGCCTCGGATCCATAACAAACGACAGGCCGCTCTAGGGATATAGAGTCTCCTTCGTTGATTTGGTGATCACTCTACTCTTGAAGAGTTTGATATTGGCAAAAAAATGCTCAGTTGCCTGCCATTATTCGTGAACATATCTCATCCTGTACACGATTTCTATTCGTCATCGAGCTCTCCTGATATGTGAAGGACCTGACTTCATCAAATTTATAAGAACCAAACGTCACCCCTCTGGGCACTCGCCGGACCCGTCAAGATACGTAGTTTTGCTTTCATTTATTTGTAAGCCAATTGGCTTTCCTTCTTCATGCAAATCCTGTAGAGCGTCCAGACTTCGTCCAAACAAAGCAGTGTCATCGGCAGATGCCAGAACCTGCCATGTTCTGTCCACAATTGTGCCTTTCTTACATGAATTCTTGGCAGCCTCGTGCAAAGCCAAGTTGATGAATGTGACAGACAGCGAATCTCTCTGTCTGACGCCCGAGCTTACCTCAAAGGGTTCCCCGCAGCGGTTACCAATCATAACCTTAGAAGTGCTTCCTTGAAGGGTTATTTCAATCAGTCTGATCAACCTCTCAGGAATCCCATTTCTCTCCAATTCGCGCTTTATCCCTACTCTGCTAAGACCATCGAACGCTTATTGGTAGTCTATAAACAACACGTGCAAATCAGTATTATGCTCTACAAATTTTTCAGCAGCTTGCCTCAAAATGAAAATTTGATTAAGCGATCTCCTTTATTCGTACGAAAACCACATTGGTACTCCTAGAGCTTCCTCCACGTAGCCCTGAATTCGCCAAAGGAGGATGATGGACAGTATTTTATAAGCCACATCCAATAAAGAGATGCCTCTGTAGTTACGGCAGCCAACTGTTACGGTCACCGGTGTTACGACGTACAATACGGATAGACACCGCATAAATATCCCTCAGCACATATATGGATGTGTATACTATGATATCGATGTTTATTACCTAGGAATCTACTATTGTATTGAGGGTTTGGAAAATGTTAGTATTTACAGGATAATACCTACAAACACCTTGGTTTCATTATATTCATCAAGATTTCTTAATGGTAGATCGCAATTACTTGAACAGCGGTTTCCTGGAGGAGGGAGAGGGTTCGATTGGAGCCTCTGCGAAGGAGGCAGAGAAGGGTCGTCGAGGCCAGTAAAAGGAACAAAGCGGTGCCAGCCTTCGCTACAGCTCCACCCACGGCCAAGTGCATAACTGGAAAATGGATTATGACCATTGATGAGTTTACAGATGATAAATGGATACTTTAACCGAGATCCAAGACGTCAGTATCTCACCGCTAACAGCAGACATTGCAGACAAAAAATGCTACGGGATTTTCATCAATGCTGAGAAGGCACTTTACATTTTTCAGCCAAATTTGAGTTAGTTGTGTAAAGGGGTATACTTCTAATTAGGGCTGGGATTTCCGTGTGTTTATATAGTAGGTATATTATACTTCCTGGAACCAGATAGCTTCAATTGGTTTTAACCACTGTACGTTTTGAACGATTTCCAGTCGATTTAGACCATTTTGATGCTACATATTTTTATATACCTATTTGGGTTTATTTACATATTTCTCCGTATTTTGGCCATAACGACATGTTTTGTTAGGTACCTACATATTTTCGTATTTTTGCGCATTCGAAGTTTCTGTGATTCACGGTTTGGTACTCGCAGGTTTCTTGCGCCCTGGTGAATCGATGTGATTCACACATTTCAGGTTTCTGTGATTCACGGTACTTGCGTCTCCGAAATGCACTCTGACGGATGTTTCGTGAGTTTGTAGCTAGATAAGAGTGATGATAAGTCTCAAAAGGCATGCTTTGCGAAAAACAAAGTAGGTACCTACCTAGTAAAAAAGAAATGAGAAGGTGTGCTTTCAGCTTCGATCGGTGTTTTTTTTAATTAAGGGAGTATCTCTTTGCAACTGCACGTTTTTGGGCAAAAACTATAACTCAGCTGGAATCACAAAATGTGTCTTTGGCAGACAGTATGAGCCACATCCAAACTGCAGTGAAAAATTTGGATACAACACCGGGAGGAGTGGGGAAAAAAATCAAGAAGAAAATTCAAGACGTTGAATAAAAATCCAGGATGAGTGATATCCGATGTCGTTAGTGGAGAAGGTGTGAACGGTGAACAGTTGAGTGTTGAACTCACTCCTGCCGAAATCGCTTGCTCCAATAACGTCGCACAGTAGGGCCAAAGTAGTCAAAACGTGGCGGAAATTCGAAAATTGTAAATCGCATCTAGTCCATTGATTTTTTGTGGATGTGTTACACCACATGTATGTGAATACGGAGCAATAATTGATTTAGACATTTACAGGAAGGAGAAGGTCTGGAGAGACGATGAAAGTTGGGGTTTAGGCATTTTTGCAAGAATTTGAGTTTCGGTGCTTTCGTTCGGGAGAGCTATGTGTAATAGATAATGTATAAAACAACGACTGGACCCCATTCATACTAATGTTGGTACTAAGACTGGAAAATTTGCTTTCACAATGTTAATTCGTTCATTTCAAATTTTTAATTACTTTTGTAGACATCTTGAGCAGTTAAATTGGAAACAGCTGTCAAAATAGTGGGTGATTAAGCGTGGTTAAGGTCGGATTCCATTTGGGGCGTGTTCTGGGGGTTCCCTAGAATACGATTTAGAAAACAAATCGTGCGCAAACGAGCGCATATTAAGAATTTTTATGTTTTTGTACGTGATGCTGGCGTAAAATAATTTGAGCATTTTATGACTTTTAATGGCGTGATCAAAATCCATCATCATGTTTGTAATCGGTAAGTTGTTGGTAGGGAACGTGACAGATTCCCCACCACTACCTGGTCAGAACAAGCCTATGACCCCGATTGTGCACAAAGTTCTAATTCATGGTTCACAAATCATTTCACATGCTTTGCATTCAATAGGACAAATGAGTGAAGAGGCTCAGGAAGCCAAGAACAAAGAATTCAAGAGGTTCAGGGAGTTATTCCCATAAAATGACTCTGAAAAATACAAATGAGGACATTCTGTACTATTTGTTAATCAGTTCGGATCCACTGATTTCCTCATTTACAGACCACAATCACCATATTCGAAAACTCGACCGTGAAGTCATCACATTCTTGGTTTCCCCTCAGATTCCATCATTAACTCGTTATAGACGATGATGACGATTTCGACGCGACGCAGAACGCCGAGGAACAACATTGATATTTTCCTAATTTTTTAAATAAATAATTTCAATACAATTGTGAAAAACAGCGGAAAATTAAGAATAGAACGATAACTAACTTCATTTTCGCCCTTTGCCACGTTATACACACCCATTCAAACCTTCATCAACTACTCAGATACCATAAATAATTTCCGCCACGTTTTTACCACTTTGGCTCTACTGTGCGTCGGGTTGAACGTTCATTCGGCAAAATTTCTAAGAACTAAGAAATTTCTATAAACAATTCTAAGACCTGATCGCCGAAGCTTCACCTTCGAAAACTTGAAGATGAATATATATGTTTTCGAAGGTGAAGCTTCGGCGATCAGGTCTCAGAATTGTTTATATTTGCCGAATGAACGTTCAACGTCAACCGATTATAATATTATTACAGTAATATTATTACTGTGAATAGTTTCATCAATAATTGAACCGATTAAGACTCAATATAGAATGGAAAAAAAAAAAAAAAACCGTTGGTTTTGACCTACATTTTTGTCAATTCATTTTACATATTTTCCCAAAAATAAATACAAATTTTGTACACATTTCGAATTTTTAATTACATGGTAATCCTAGCCCTATTTATCATCAATTTAAGATAGGAGGGTTGAAAGGATTAAACTGGTGGACTTGTGCTTTTAACCAGTAATTTAGGATATTCAACCATTTCATGAATTAGCTAGTGTTTTCTAAAACAGGTAAGTAGTTCGATAGGTACTGAAGAATGCGACTTACGCTGAATCTGACGTTGATATAGTCGGCGCCGCCCGTATGTTGACTAGTCTTTGTCTTGAGAGATCTTCATCGTTGACGGATCACCGAATTGAATAACACTGACAGCACAAGCCGTCCGTATCCTGTCAAGCACCTGACGCTCTCATCTGACCGCCCCAACCCCATTGACTGGGGAGTTCGGATGCTGCGCACAGCGAGTCCATATCGACCGACAAGAGGTCACGCAGATCTCGACATTAATGAACTCAATTTAGTAATTCATTACGTCCAATGAAACAAAAAGGAATGGAGAAGGAAAAGGAAGGACGGAGGTTGAATAAAAATGAAACGGTAGGTAACAGAGGTAGAAAGAATATTCTGCCGTTAGAATGAAAAACGCCTCACCAACAATTTTTCGATTTTTTTTTTGTTTTTTTTGTTACGTAGGCAACCCGCATTGTTGCCCCCCCCCCCCCCCCCCCAACATTGAGCTAGATCCGCGCCTGACAGCCTGTCGGTTCAATGTTCATATTGACCCAGCTGATTCGAACAGCACATGGTTTTCAGATATCGAGTTAATTAACAATAATAAAATAATTATTAAAAGTCATTCATAAAAATTATTAATAACCAACAATAATTTACACTACTCGACAATAATTAACAATTAATGATAATTCATACCTAATAATAATTAATCCATCATTTAGTGATCTAGACAGAAGGTTGATCTGTAAAAAGAAGATAATAAACCTTTGTGTCAATACGTCGTAAAACTCGAGAAAAGTAGACTTCGAATCGACTCGAGGTGCATATTTGAATTCGAATGGACCTTCAAGAAGAGCAATTGTCAATTCAAATACGTCGTAAAACTCGAAAAAAGTAGACTTAATGTCGACTCGAGGTGTATACAGGGTGTCTAGGGTTTCGATGGGACAAACTCAGGGAATCGATTCTGCAGATAATTTGCAACAAAAAGTGCCTCTTAGAGTTTTTTTTTTAGAGGCTTCATTTTGGAGTTATTTACGATTTAAGATTTTTTTCGTGTTTTCGACCCTAACTCAGTTAAACGGCCATAACTCCCTTAAATAACTATGTAAAGTAAAAGTTGAGGATACCGTTGGAAAGAGCATTAAATTTCCTATCTCCTTGATTATAAAATCAAATTGTTTCGATTAGTCCTCATTGGTGAAAAAATGGTCAAAGTCCAAAGTGTGAGCATTTTTTAAGAATCACCATTTTTCTTTCTTTTTTTGCGCTATTAGTACGAAAGTGTTTCAGTGGGCACTCCTCGGGAAAAACTTGCCCAAAACCTCAGCTTTCGAATGGTATAAGAAAAAAAATTTTACAGTGAAATTTGACGGAGAAAATGACGTTTGAATCCTGAAAAACGTGAGTTTTTAGTTGAAATCAACGTTTCTCACCAAAAGCCGACGTGCATCATGAAAACGAGTTCGATATCGCTATTTATGCGCTATTTAGCGCTATTTATCTATCTCAGAAAACAGGAGTGGACTTATGTTCAATCGAGGAGCTTCCAAACTCATGGTAAGTGACCTTTTATTTTGATTACTGTTCTTGGACTTTCGAGTACCTACCTAAGCTTTTTCAATAGGTCGCATTCACGATGAATCTTGTCTGGTCATTTCGATAAATCCAGATAACGAAGACGCCCGAATGCACTTAATCGGCATTGTGTCAAATGTATTCATTGTCTCAACATCATGCAGGTGTATTCAAACCGGGAGTTAGCCGATATCATTTTGGTTTATTATCTTCGATAATGAACCATTGGAATCGCCCAAAGAAAAAAAATTTTTAACCCCCCCTCAAAATTTGTTGGTTTACGTTTCAAGATACGTAGATTCAGAAAATCGAATAAAAAAAAATCCGTCCGTCCGCCGTACGCCGTACGCCGTCCGCCGTACGCCGTACGCCGTCCTGCTGTGCACTGATCTTTTGAACATTGTACCTAGGCCAGTGGCCCATAACAATGTTTTTCAGGCTCATTATCTCCAGGGCAGGCTTATGGCATCTTCTATGCCAAGCACAGCAGGACCCCCTTTTTTCTGCCCCCTCCGGTCTTAGTCATGCAAAGCATGTCCAGACGGACCACGAGGAGGTGCCGGGTGTTGTACGGGATGTTTTTAGGGGCAGAGGGGTAGATCACTTCCTGTGGGAAGTGATCCATCTTCTACGTAGCTCAGCCTCTGTACTCCCCACCTCTTCTCATAACTTGTGGTTCTTCCGTCATTGGCAGGCATTTCTCGTAGGTATTTTAGCTCAGCCTCATTACTCGCCGCCTCTTCTTATATCTTGCGGCACTTCAATCATTGGCAGGCTTGTCATTATATATATATATCGCTCGGCCTCATTACTCGCCGCCTCTTCTTGTATCTTGCGGCTCTTCAATCATCGGCAGGCATTTATTAACAAACAGGAGTGACGGGTGAGTACTACTATAAATTTCCTCCCCGTCCTTATCCTAAGCTAGCCTAGGTTATCACAGTTAATCAGTTATCATAGAGGAACGCGGAAATCACAGTCGGGTTGCTTATGTGTAATACTTTCACACGGTAATAAATTACAGTCACGCCAATAACAAACACATTCACAGTTGTTGCATTCACACAATAGACCGAGGGATTGGAGGAATCCCACCGGTCCCGGGCCCACCCTTCCTAAAGTGGCCTCCCGGCACTCGCTGTTACAGAGCTTTCTTATTGGCCAGGAGGCCGAACAGCCCTAAGTAAATTAACAAAATCAAAATAAAAGAACAAACAAAAGAAATCAACAAAGGCAAAATTATAATCACCTACCGGTTTGCTGCCCCCCCAAGACCGGTAGACACCTCCGCCACTCAATCCATTCAAGCACACAATTTAAAAAGTAACAGCTTAATCTAACATGTAATTATCACAGATCGTTAACATTAAACTAGTATCACATATGCCTATTCTACTGTGGCGAGTACTTGTATGAATTTCCTCCCACCGCTAATCCTAACCTATGCTAAGCTAACCTATTCCTAATCTACACTAATCTAAAAAGGACCCCAGTACTCAGTCGTCCGAGGGGGGTGGGGGTTCCGCGCCCTCTCCTCTCAAGCGTGACCATACCTTGCAGAACGCATGAAATCTGCTACAGCTTTCTTTTGTAGACAGGAGGCTGTCGAGGCTAGCGCCATAGACTGCTGCACCCACCATTTCTTCTCGCTGGGCATTGTACATAGGGCAGCAGCGGACCACATGCTCAGCCAGTTCCTGGGGCTCTCCGCACGGACAGGCCGGGGTGTCGCGGCGTCTAAATTCATGCAGCTTCCCACTGAAGTTACCATGGCCTGTGAGTAATTGGGTAACTTCATAGCTCGGCTGCAGCCATTTGGTCTCCATTCTTTGCCTGACATTGGGAAGGTAGCCGTGAGTCAGTCTGCCTGTCGTTCCAGCATCCCAACGCTGCTGCCACTTGCGGAACCCCCACTCCACTATTTCCTTGCTCTTGTCCTGTACGGAGGATGTCGCCCGGGTCTCCTCCAGGAGTTCTGGGTGAACCCGTGCACAGGTTCTAGCGGGCCATCGCACAGCCGCCTCAGCCACTCTCATGTCCATTGCCAGGTCCAATGGAATGCAGCCGGCCACTACTTGTAGTGCCAGTGTTGAGGCCGTTCTATAGCCCCTGGTCACAGCAAGGAGTGCTGCTCTTTGGAGCCGCAAAATCTTCAGGCGTATGCCTCCGCTTGGTTGGTCCCACCACGTTGATGCTGCATAACTAACTGCCGGAAGAAACACCGTCTTATAATAGTGCAGCCGCTGGTCAAAGTTCGCGCCCCACCCCCGGCCCGACAATCTCCGAACGCTCCCAGCCACCTGCATGGCCTTGGTAAGAAGGGTGTCCACATGCGCAGCGGGGTTCAGTTGGCGGTTCAGTGTTACTCCAAGATACTTTACAGCGTGCACCGCCTCAATCCTCGTATTCCCCACTGTGAACCTAGTGGGGTGTCTGGAATCCCCTGCCCCTCTGAACACGATTGCCTGGGTTTTTGATTCCGCCAACTCGAGTCGGGCACCCGCGCACCAGTCTTTGATCAGACGGCTCCCTCGTTCCAGCTCCTGCCTTACTCCCTCCCTGGTTTGCCCCTCCACCACGAGGGCGAGGTCGTCAACGTACGCCACCGCCACAAACCCCTCCTCCCTTAGGGTATTGAGCAGACCCGCAAACACAAGGTTCCATATTGCTGCCCCCAGGACGGATCCCTGTGGACAACCACGCGTAATGGGTCTCCTCACCACTCCTTCGCAGGTGTGCATGACTGCCACTCTATTATTAAAGTAGTCTCGGAGGAGTCTGTAAATATTCTGAGGAATGCCCTGTGCCTTGAGATTCTTCAGTACAAGAGGCCACCACACGGAATTAAAGGCGCCTGCCACGTCGTAAAAAACGCCCACCACATGCCTGTGTTGGGACCGGCGCACCCTCACAACCAGGCTGCTGATTGCACTCTCCGTGCTCCGACCTTTGGTGCATCCATACTGCCACTCGTGAGCCCCCCTTGCCATCTGAGGCTCTATTGAATTCAGGATCAGTCTCTCGAGGATCTTCCCCATGCATGGCAGAAGACTCACTGGCCGGAAGCTGTTGCTGAGGGACCAATCCCGGTGCCCTCCCTTGGTCAGCGCTTTTATATGCGCAACTTTCCACGCCACAGGAAACACTCCCTGATCCAAGGCCATATTGCACAGGTCTAGCAGGGCTTCTTTGTATGCACTCGGCGCCTCCTTGACCATGGCCATGTCAATTCCATCAGCCCCTGGGGCTTTGGTTCTTCCAAAGGCAGCAATGGCCCTGTCCAGATCCTCCCGCGTCCATCTGGGTACGTCCTCAGTTGCTGGCATCACCTCCGCCTCCGTCCTGGTCTGCCGGTCCAATGCAGAGTCCTGCTCCTCTCTGTCCTCGGGGAAGACGTCCTTGAGATAGAAACCGCATGCCTCCAGGATGCTAGTGGCTCTCCTTCCATCACATTCAAGAGCCGCTAAGGCCACTTCCGGCTTAATTTTCTCCCTTACTATCCTGTAGACAACCCCCCACGGCTCCCGCTCAATGTCCTCCTCCACAAACCGGCGCCAGCTCTCCCTCTTCTTCCTCTTTATCATTGTTTTAAATTTTCTTTTTTCTCTTTTCCAGGTCGTCTGTAGCTGATTCCTCTCCTGCGTGGTTCCTGCCCCTTGGTACCGCCGACGGGTCCTGCACACCACCGCCCGCTGCTGCTCCGTTTCCACGTCCCACCATGGGTTCCTCCTACTAATCTCCCCTTTCTTCCTTTTCAGAGTCTTCTGGGCTGCCATCACCATTGCGCTGCAGAGATCCTCCTCGTTGCCGTTCACCGGGTCTGGGGCGTCTGGGCCGAGCGAATAGTCGGCCATGGTCGACGAAAGTTCAGCCCTAAATGCCTTCCAGTCTGCATCCCTGGTCCTGTACCGCATGAAGCTGCTTCCCTGGTCCTGTGGCCCCGTGTATCCCCCCCTCATCCTCATCATAATCATGGCGTGGTCGCTGGTAGTACTGTACTGCAGCCTCCACTCTGTTAGAACCGTTTCCATTGCTGCTGTCGCCAGGGTAAGATCGATGTACGATTCCCCTCTGTGGCCGCTGAAGGTGGGACCCGCACCCGAGTCGTTGCACACCAATAGCTGGTTGGCAACTGTCCATTCCAGTACCTGACGCCCTCTGGAATCCGTCTCTTGTGATCCCCATGCGGTGTGTTTGGCATTGAAATCCCCCATAAGGAGGATTCTGCTAGATCCCGCGTGGGTGAGAACAGCCTCTATTTGCTCCAGATACGGGTCGCAGTCGCCGCGAGGGGGGATGTACACACTCACCACCACAAACGGTGGTCCGTGTCCCCCAATACGGGCCGCTGAAACGCACGGTGTGCAGAGCCGCGTTAACGGCATAACCTCGAGATTTGGGTCGAATACGGCAATGGCTGCTCGTGGACTGACACCCCTTTCCTGTGCAAATACCATCCTGGTTGCTAGGCCCATCCCGGAAATCCTACCCTGGCGGTATGACGGCTCCTGCAGCGCCACCACCGCCAGCCTCTCCTCCACTACAATCTGCCTCATCTGATCAGCAACAGATTGCTGTCTGTTTGTATTGTGCTGGGCCACAGTAATGTAATTTGCACTCATTCTCCATAATCAGTGGCCCGCACATGCTGCTTGATTGCCCTTTTCAGTGCTGGGCACGCGGAACTCCCTGCATCATGTTCGCAGCTGGCACCCGCCATTCTACAGTTAATGCAGCAAGGCTTGTTATGTCTGTTCGGGCAATCTTTAAAGTTGTGTTCCAGGCCAGCACACCACCCACATACCTGCCTGGCCCTGCAGACCGCCGACACATGTCCATACTGCTGGCACTTGTAGCACCGGCTGATATTTATGTTATCCTGGACTCTGCAGATGAACCAGATAAGCTTTATCCTGCCGGTGTCCAACAGGAACTTCCGCAGGGCTGGAGTCACCTGCACCACCCAATTGGTTGTTGCCTGGTTCTTTGGGCCGATCTTGTACACCGGCTGGAAGTCCCTTCGGATTCCCTCCTCGTCCAAGTCCGTCCCCGGGCTCTCAATGAACGCCCCCACCAACTCCTCAGCAGTCCAGGCCGCCGGGATATCATAAATGGTGACCCTTGGGAGCCTCTGGGGAGCCGGCCTCACCTCGAGTCCTGCTTTCTTGAGGGCCCCACACCCCTCCAACGCGGCCAGGCCAGCCGCCTCCGGAATCTCCAGCACCAGTCTCCCACCTCTTGTTGGCCTGACACTAGTCACCTCAACTCCAATATCCTGTGGTTTGACTGCACTCATGAATTTCTTCAGGGCGTCCTTTCCATCTTCCGCGCTGATCATGACCGTGGTTCCCTTTGTCTTCGGCTCTGGGCCTCCCCTATTCAACAGTTCAGCCCGCAATCCGCCTTGAACTGCTGCAGACGGGGTCCACCGGTCACGTCCGCAAACGTTGCCCTAGGCTGCCCCTGGCATTGCTCATCTGGGCTGGATGGCTGAGGCATTGGGGTTTGTGGATCCTGCACTGCCTCCTGGAGGTTTCTCTCCTTCCTAGCTCTCCTTCGTGGTCGAGGTTGCTGCCATTCGCCTTCCTGTTGATTCTCCTCGCCTCCTCCCTCCAATCTCCTCAAGATGTCGCTATATGTGGCGGCCGACTTGCCATGCTGTTCCATCAGCTGATTCAGCTGCCGCGAATGCTCCTCAAACCTCCTCTCAACGCTCCCCACCGCACTGATTACGGGTGAAAGGGACACCGGCCTCCTTCCCTGTACCTGCTCTCCTGTTGGCGTCTCTGCTGAGACTGCACGAAGGTCCTTGATTTCCTCCCTGAGCGCCTCCACCATCTTCACAACAGGTTGCTGTGCACCACCACCCGTCTCATACACCTTCAGTTGTCCCGCCAGGTATGTATTATCCGCGACAATACGTGCTGCTGCTGCCAACGCTTTCTTCAACAAGGCCTCCAGGTGTTGACCCTGAATCTTGTTGAGTTTGCTCTCCGGACTCCAGATATACGCCGACATCTTCTGAAGTACTTCCTCCATTGACTCCATTGGCTTCACACACCCCTCGTATTCTTCCTCCCGTTGATGGTCTGCCTTTCGCTTTTTGGCCTTCTCCACCCTTGCCACCGCCACTGGTGGCGAGCGCTGCAGGGTATTCCCTGAAAACGTTGGGCACTGAGTGCCTGTTGGTAGCCTTAGAGCTGAGAGTCTTCTCTCAGTTCCAGGGATAGTATCCTCGTCAGACGTGTCACACATTTCGAGGCGGAAAATGGGTGGGGGGGTGGGGGGGGGGTGGGGGGGGGGGGCCGTACGCCGTCCGCCGTCCGCGCCACTTTGCCCAGTTAGCGTTGAGCTAAAATTACGAAATTTGGTTTCTGGGTTTGGACCAGCCCCACAATGGTCCTCGAAACTTTTCATAACCCTAGGTCAAGGGGAAGGGGTTCAAAACGAATTTTGAAATTTTGAAAATTCCATATCTCGAAAAATTCATATAGAACGGTATGTTTTTTATTTCATATTTAGATAGAGTTTGTTCTGTAGAATTTTTTAAGACCATCCGCAGCTGTGTACGACCAGCCGTTCGTTCACAATGACGGCTCAAAGATTGTGCCTCACAACACGATCCTGTATCAAACTGTTGAAATACAGGTCCATTTTCATACTAACAAGCTCTTTGGAACATCATATGGCTTAAGTGATGTCGAGTTTGTTGTTCTGAGGTGCGTTTCGTGCTACGGAAATGAAGGTAATTTCGAATGTTTGTTGGTAGGTACTTACTTCTTTTATAGAAAAATTATTACCGACGTAGTATTAAAAACCTCAGAATTATATCGTATTAATTAATCATAATTAATAATAATAATAATTAATAATAAATACAAATGATTAATACCTAACAATAAATTATAATAATTTTCACTAGGTACTTGATAAAATTATTAATAATTAGTGGTAATTCATAATAATAATTAATCTAACATTTAGGATCTAGACATTTAGACCTAATGATCTAAACAGGAGGGTGATCTGTACAAAGATTTATTTCATATTTAGATAGAGTTTGTTCCGTAGAATTTTTTTAAGACCATCCGCAGCTCTGTACGACCAGCCGTTCGTTCACAATGACGGCCCAAAGATTGTGCCTCACAACCCGATCGTGAATCAAACTGTTGAAATACAGGTCCATTTTCATACTGACAAGCTCTTTGGAACATCATATGGCTTAAGTTATGTCGAGTTTGTTGTTCTGAGGTGCGTTTCGTGCTACGGAAATGAAGGTAATTTCGAATGTTTGTTGGTAGGTACTTCTTTTATAGAAAAATTATTACCGACGTAGTATTAAAAACCTCAGAGTTATATGGTATTAATTAATCATAATTAATAATAATTATTATTAATAATAAATACACATGATTAATACCTAACAATAAATTATAATAATTTTCACTAGGTACTTGATAAAATTATTAATAATTAGTGATAATTCATAATAATAATTAATCTAACATTTAGGATCTAGACATTTAGACCTAGTGATCTAGACAGAAGGGTGATCTGTACAAAGAAGATAATGAACCGTTGTGTCAAGAATTTGCAGAGTTTTCATACTAACAAGCTCTTTGGATCATCATATGGCTTAAGTGATGTCGAGTTTGTTGTTCTGAGGTGCGTTTCGTGCTACGGAAATGAAGGTAATTTCGAATGTTTGTTGGTAGGTACTTCTTTTATAGAAAAATAATTTTTCTATAAAATAATTATTATTACCGACGTAGTATTTAAAACCCCAGAATTATATCGTATTAATTAATCATAATTAATAATAATTATTATCAATAATAAATACGAATTATTAATACCTAACAATAAATTACAATAATTTTCACTAGGTACTTGATAAAATTGTTAATAAAATTAATTTTATAAAACTAATTTTAGTGATAATTGATAATAATAATTAATCTAACATTTAGGATTTAGACATTTAGACCTAGTGATCTAGACAGAAGGGTGATCTGTACAAAGAAGATAATGAACCGTTGTGTCAAGAATTTGCAGAGTTTTTATGTATGGCTTTGCGAATGGCAACGCTAGACTTGCCGCCCGCGAGTATGCTATAAGGTTCCCCGACCGAAGACATCCCAATCATAAAACGTTTCCTCTCGTATTCCAGAGGCTGATAGAAACAGGTTCCAGTTCGTACGCCGTTCGAGAGAGAAACCCAAGACCCAGCCAAAATGAAATCCGCATTTTGGACGCTGTGGACGACGATCCGAGAACAAGTACGCGGCGAGTAGCCCGACAGGTCCGAACTAATTGATTTTAGGCGCAAAGATAATGAATGACCTTATGCATGCATGTACCCAAATAAAACGTTTTTTTTTTTGTCTCTCAGGTTGGTGTATCGCACCAGCGTGTTCACCAGGTTCTCCAGAGAAATGGTTTATACCCATACCATTTCACTCGGGTCCAAAGCCTCCTGGCAAGGGACTACGCGTCCAGAATGATGTTCTGCGAGTGGCTTCTGTCTCAAAGACCCGGATTTGAGGATAACATTATTTGGACAGACGAAGCTACCTTCACCAGAACGGGTGTCTTCAACACCCGAAATACGCACAGGTTGGTATTAGGACTTCATTAGCTTAGGCAGGTGTAACTGCAATGATACACGTCCTCGCAACTGATGACAAATAATATTCATCAACAGGTGGGCAGAGGAAAACCCTTTTGCGATCCATGAGAGCCACCAACAATATGAATTTCGGGTGAACGTTTGGGCTGGGCTGGTTGGCCAGCACCTTGTCGGCCCCTTCATACTTCCTGCAACTCTCAACGCACAGAGTAAGGACAGAAAACCGAGTTTAAGTGGCCATTTTTATAAATGAGTAAAATTTGAGTTCAAATAATATTTTTCATCAATGATTTCTTCTTCCAGACTTTGAGGCACTTCTCAATGAGGAATTTTTCAACTTCATAGAGGACATAGAGACCGGAGGGGTCAGCTATGGTTTCAGATGGACGGTTGCCCAGCCCATAACGCCCGAATCATCCGTGATTGGATGAACGTCCATTTTCCAGGGCAGTGGATCGGTCGTTATGGACCGGTAGCCTGTGGCCCGATTCTCGTTCTCGCTATCTCAGCGTAACGACAACTAAACGTCGTTTGGATAGCGAAAAGTGTCGGTATCGCTGTGGAACGACGGTTGGTATTCTGCAACCGCAGAATAGCGACAGCTGTCGCTTAGACGAACCGAATCGTCTTTATATCAACCCAGATTTGTCGTTACTGTTTCTGACGCGTCTAGACCCCCCGGTATCATAACGACGAGCGTCGGTATCGTATTATTTTGAATCGTGCGTTTTAAAACTTGAGTAGGTAGTAGTAGATATTTGAATTTCGTATTTCCGTGTTTTTAAAAAGTGGCACGGTGTGAATCCTAGCACTCCGAAAAAAGGGTTAGGTATACAAATTGAACTTGAACTAACGGTAAGTGAATTTTCCTTTCCATTCTAAGATTAATAGTAATAATAATAAAACCATTTATTGTACAAAGGCCAATTGGCCCATTAGATACCCACGAATAACAACTATGTATAAAATATATATAAAACTTAGTTGTTATACTTCAGTATAACAACTAAATCTGAAGGCCACTTGATGAAGAATAAAAAGTAGGTATTTTACAAAAAAAAGAATAAATAATAATAATGAAATTACCTAGGTATAATGAAATACCTTCAAGAAGTAGGAACGTAAAATGTCATACAGACTTACATGTAAGTCTGGTAGGTACATAATATTATTTGAAGTTGGTCGGAAGGCAATAATTATTGCCTTCCGACCAACTTCAAATAATATTATGTACCTACCTACTAAGTTAATACCTACCTACTAATATCATACACCTACTAACTGAGTTTCTGAAAACCTTCATAAAATGTTCGGTTTTCAGATACGTTCAATGGCTTTCGAATTTCTCGCATGGGAACTGCATGTAGGCGAGGAAAGGGAAAGAAGATACAATCTTCGCTACGAACGACGGATTCTGAGGGACCACCAAAACCCTTATGCCCTCGACCCAGATGTTTTCATAAGGGATTTCCGGGTGTCCCAAAATCTGGCAATTGATATAACCAACGAACTCCGTCCACATCTCCAGAGGAGAAGAATTAATGGTCTCTCGCCTGAGTTGCAAGTAGGTACCTACCAATATAGATAGATAAATGCTAACGCAATACTCTTTACATGTAGACTCTAGGGTGGTCGTCAGTTATATTTTATGGATTAAGTTTAACTTAACTTTTAATTCAAGTGTCTAAATCTATCCACTCTTTGAAGGTACTCGTTGCAATCCAGTACTATGCCCAAGGGAGTTATCAGAGAGGAGTTGGCAACAGGTACGACTTCAATCTAAGCCAACCATCAGTCAGTCGATGCATAACTGACGTTACGGTTGGAATAAACCGTTTGCTCCTGCGTCGATGGATACGGTTCCCCATGACGACTGAGGAGAAGGAAGAGGCAAAGAGAAAATTTGCGATTGCACCTCAACCCTTTGAAGGAGCGATTGGGGCCATTGACTGCACGTACATTAATATTTTGGCTCCAAGTAGGCACGAAGAGGCCTATGTCAACCACCATGGAAACCATTCCTTAAACGTCCAAGCAGTAAGTTCCTAAATCATGTAGGTTAGTCAATATTCCAATTAACAAAATGTCAACCTACCTAGGTCTGATCAAGTAGTAGGATGATCCCATATGTAGGCAGATACATTTGTGTTAAGTGAAATAATAAGGATAATTCTTATTGACATTATTTCACTTTTTCCAGATTGTTGATCCTGACTTGAAAATCCTAAATATAAATGCAAGATTTCCTGGAGCCAGAAACGATGCCTTTATATGGAGAACCTCTCCCATTCGAGGAGTTATGGAGGAGAGCTTCAACAGAGGAGAAAGAAAAACTTGGCTCATCGGTAAGTGGCGAAACATATCGACAGCTAAACTTAAAGCGGTTTATCGGCCAGCAAAAATCACAATCTGATAGATAGGTACGAGTTGGATTTCCTGATTATCACCATGAATAAAATTGTTATTCTGTTTGCAGGATTGCACATTCCCATAAACACACACATCAAGACACAATCCAAGCAACATATTACTAACACAAACACCACTCCCTCCCCACATTAGCCTACCAGGCAATATTGTCAATAAACTGACTGATTGTTTGCAGGAGACGCTGGTTATCCTCTTGAACCATGGCTGATGACGCCGTTACCGTATTACCCCGAAAATACCCGCCAATTCCAATACACTCGGCAGCTCTGCAAAGCCAGAAATGCAGTGGAGCGTTTTTTTGGGGTACTGAAGGCTACATGGCGGTGCCTATCCTACCAGCGCGTCCTCATGTATGACCCCACTAAAGCTGGGTTGATTGTTAACGCTTGTGCAGTGCTGCACAACATGCGCCTTCACTACAGAATCCCTGAGGATGATACCCCCAGCATCAACCTGCAACTTGTAGAGACTGACTCTCCACACGATACTATACCTACCGGTAGAGGAGGAGCTCGAGCATTGGCCTCTCGCATCCAGCGACAACTAATGCTGGAGCGATTCCCAACTTTCCCGGATGGTGATATCGATGTTTAATATTGCTAATTTAAATATATGTACCTATTAATATTCTCTGCCTGTATTATTAACCTGGGATCCAAACAAGAGGCCAAATAACCATTGATTGATTTAGGTATAAGTACACAACTTTCATATATCGTATTTATTCATATAATGTATCTACAGAACACACGTATTAGTTTGGAACAGTTGACACACGTACTTTCTTAGGTAGTATCCATTCAGGTACATACTAACATTAAAATAGCTATTGCAAATTTGGTAAACCACTAAACTTATGAATACAGAAGGCACAAGTCAAGTATCACAGATAAATTGAGTTATATAACCATTCTAGAAAATAATTACAAGAGACTATAGTGGCAAGACTAGTGAGTTATAGGACTAAAATTCTCAAATACAAAAACAAAAAGTCCTTGGGCAATACAGAAGGCACAAGTCAAGTATCACAGATAAATTGAGTTATATAACCATTCTAGAAAATAATTACAAGAGACTATAGTGGCAAGACTAGTGAGTTATAGGACTAAAATTCTCAAATACAAAAACAAAAAGTCCTTGGGCAATACAGAAGGCACAAGTCAAGTATCACAGATAAATTGAGTTATATAACCATTCTAGAAAATAATTACAAGAGACTATAGTGGCAAGACTAGTGAGTTATAGGACTAAAATTCTCAAATACAAAAACAAAAAGTCCTTGGGCAATGTCTTTAAAAAATGTTACCTAACGATAGCTATTGCAAATTTGGTAAACCACTAAACTTATGAATACAGAAGGCACAAGTCTAGTATCACAGCTTTGACTTTCTTCAAAAATTAGCAAAAGGTATTGTGAAATTAAAAAATAATGAAACAAAAAACTACCTCAATAAAAAAAACGAGTTTTCAAAATGATTTGAGTATATTTGAGTATGAAAATTTAGTTTACATACTTAAATTTACTCAATTTAGTTGTGGGGACTATTTCCTTTCTCAATTAAATACTTGAGCAAAGTATTTGTCTCCTCCTGCTGACTAACCAATCTTGTCAATGCATTGGCGAACATCTGTAAGACAAAACAGGCGAAAGGAATAAGCAGTTTTACTATGAATACGTACTTAATTGTTATGTTCATTTACAATGTCTGAATTTATTGTTCTAATGTACAAGTCAGAGCTAACAGTATACCAGTAGAATATTCGTTATTCTTACCTCCATACATGCAACTTGGCGCTCAGCAATAGCCAAAAATTGAGACTGAGCTTGCTCATTCCTACCCAATCGCTCTGCCCTTCCTGATAAATGAAAATATATACAATGATAATGCCTCTCAATGAATTCATAAAAATAAAACTAGATAGGTGTAGGTGATAGGTTAGTCTTTAGTGCAAACCCATTTTTTTTTATTTTCTTTTATTATTATTATTTTTTTTTTTTTCAATCTAGGTGTTTGCATTAAATTTAGCTACGTGAGGCTCCAGACATGGCAGATTGTTGTTTGAACTTAAAGTATTAATCAGTAAGTATTAACTTGAAGTACCATTAAGAATTAAGTACTAATTAAGAATTAGGTATTAAGTATTGTAAATATTTGCATGTATCTTAAATGGGAATTCAGAATCTTTTCCGGACAACGACTTATCTGAAGAAATGACCCATAGACGTCTTTACTTTGAAGCAATTGTTGACTCTTGTTGACTTGTGTTCAAAAGGGAAACTGTTTGGCGGTGGAGAGGTGTCATCATTTTATTTGGTTAGGAATTATTTTTCCTTCAAAAAGAAATAGCAAATAATCAACTAAGATAGTGGAGATTATTAGATAATATTAGACTTCGTATACCTACATTAATTATGGGAACAACTCACGGAATCAATTCTACAGCTAATTTGCAACTAAAAGTGCCTCTTGAAGTTTTTTCATTACTCAATTAAAAAACCTACTTTTTTACCTTTAAAGAGTTTTGGTTTGTTTTCATCCTTGTGTCTGTATAACGGCTCCAACTCCCTTAAATTGTTACGTAAAATAAAGGTTGAGGAAACCGCTAGAAAGAGCGTTAAGTTTACTATCTTCCTGATATAAAATCCGATTTAAGACAGTTCTAAAGTCCAAAATGTGAAGATTTCTTAGAAAATCACCGTTGTAAATATTTGCATGTTTTACCTAGTTATTGTCCTTAGTAAGGCAAAATTGATAGTTCATTGAGACATTCGTTGTCAAGTCCAAATCTTAAGCGGGAATTTTGAATCCCCTTCGGACAACGATGAGCCCTTTCTGGGGAAATGACCCATAGACGTCTTTACTTTGGAGCAATTGACACTCTTTGTTGACGTTTGAACAAAAGGGAAACTGTTTGGCGGTGGAGAGGTAAGGATGTACATAACAGAAGCCAAAAATAGTTCTTACCATCGGCAGAAGAAAGTTCGTTCTTAATCGCTGGCTCTTCATCGAAATCATGTTCCTCTTTGACGTCGACAACAACCAGTTCGGGATTCAGGGGTTCGAAACTCACTCCATCTTCTATAACAAGAACATATTCGATTTTGAAGATTCGCATAAGATTGAAATACTTAGGAACTTCTTAATGTTGATAACCCTAATTGGAACCTCCCCTCAGGTTGTTCATGTAACGCCACTCTGTTAATCAAAAAGGTAATAATTGAAAGTCCTCTGTATGCACATTATCTTACAAGTAATAAGTATAGTACAGCAGGGTGTCATCATTTTATTTGGTAAGGAAGTATTTCTCCTTCAGAAAGATATAGCAAATAATCAACTGAGGTAGCTGAGATTATCAGATAATATTAGATAATATCAATGCTACAGCTAATTTGCAACTAAAAGTGCCTCCCAAAGTTTTGTCATTAAGTACTCAACAAAAAACCGGCTTTTTTCACTTTTAAGATTTTTTTGGGGGGTTTTCGACGTTGTGTCATTAAAACGGCTCTAAATCACTTAAATTAATATGTAAAATAAAGGTCTAGGAAACCGCTAGAAAGAGCGTTAAATTTTACTATCTTCCTGATATAAAATCCGATTTAAGACAGTTCTAAAGTCCAAAATGTGAAGATTTCTTAAAAATCACCGTTTATTGTAAATATTTGCATGTTTTACCTAGTTATTGTCCTTTGTAAGGCAAAATTGATAGTTCATTGAGACATTCGTTGTCAAGTCCAAATCTTAAGTGGGAATTCAGAATCCCCTTCGGACAACGATGAGCCCTTTCTGGGGAAATGACCCATAGACGTCTTTACTTTGGAGCAATTGACACTTTTTGTTGACGTTTGAACAAAAGGGAAACTGTTTGGCGGTGGAGAGGTAAGAATGTACCATGACAGTAGCCAAAAATAGTTCTTACCATCGGCAGAAGAAAGTTCGTTTTTAATCGCTGGCTCTTCATCGAAATCATGTTCCTCTTTGACGTCGACAACAACCAGTTCCGGATTCAGGGGCTCGAAACTCACTCCAGCTTTTATAACAAGACCATATTCGATTTTGATGATTCACATAAAATTCAAATACTTAGGAACTTCTTAATGCTGATAACCCTATTCGGAACTTTCCCTCAGATTGTTCATGTAACGCTACTCTGTTAATCAAAAAGGTGTTGATTGAAAGTCTGTCCACTATCTTAAAAGTAATAAGTATTATACTTATACTGTACTATAATAGTACAGTAGGGAGTCATCACTTTATTTGGCTAAGAAGTATTTTTCCTTCAATCAGTATAGGGTTTCTTCGGCGTGCCCTCCTCGGGAAAAACATGGCCTGAATCTCAGCTAGCCAACGGTATAAAACAAACGTTTTTCACAGTGAAATTTGGTGGAGAAAACGACGTTAGAGTCCTGAAAAACGTGGGTTTTAGGGTGAAAATCAACATTTTCCACCAAAAGCCAACTTTCTTCATAGAAGTGAGTTCGGTATCGCAATTTATGCATTTTTGACGCTGAATCGAATGGTGACACTTCATGACTCCCAGATGAGGAAGAAACTAGTTTTTAAAAGAAATGTTTATTTTTAAAAAAGGATTTAGTAATTTTTTTCAAAGAATCAACAACTTAATAAAAATGAGACGCCAAAAAACGAGTTTCTTCTTATGTGTGATGAATGGTTTGCTGAGTTACCCCTGTAACCCGGGGAGGTTATGCAATTACGCCCACCCAGAGGGATATCCTGGTCTGCTTTCACAGACCTAGCTATCTCCTGAGTGGTAGAACCAAAACTTCGGGAAGGAAGCAAATTAGCAAACCATTACACAAGTCAGATATGAAATCAAATTCTTCTCTGAGCATTATATTATGAAATCATGAGCCTGATAGCAACGTTAACTCTTACTGGTGTTTCAGTCGAAAGAAGTTTTTCTTTGTTGAAGAGAGTAAAAACTTATCTTATGAACACAAATGGACAAGAAAGATTGAATACGCCCGCTTTGATTTCATTGTATTTGAATCGCAGAACTAGTGGATTTCAAAATCATTCCACCCGTAATCAAATGAAAATGATGAGTACAATGGGTAACTACCGTCATGATTGTCCACCAAGGCGGTGTCGTTAGATGCAGTACAACTGTCGAATTCTGATTCTATGAAGATTTCTTCTTCTTTCACATGTTGCCTTCCGTCAAAACGCCACATCGTCAAGCCTGCATCTTGACGGTCAGTGTTACTGGCCTCCTCTTCTGAAATTCACAAACAGAACATCTTGATTATTTCAACTTGATCTATTAGTGATCTACACAGAACGGTGATCTTTACAAAGAAAATAATAAACCGTTGTCAAGAATTTGCAGAGTTTTTTCTGCCTAAGTCCATTTGTTATTCCAGACGATAACTCATAAAAATATCAAATTTGGATCAAAATCCGTCTTGGCAATCTAAAGATGGGCCATTTCCGAGCATTTTAATGGGGGGAAATGGAGAAAATTACCAAAACTACCAAAAAAGCCAATAAACACCTAATTGTGGTGTGGGATGGTGAATCAAGATAGAAAACGTATGTGACAAGAGTTTGATCAATTTTCGAACACTTTAAGGGGTTATTCGGAATACTTGTTGTGGATTACCTATACGTATACGTAGATAGGTACCTTTTGAATCACAACAATTCAGGATTGCTCAAATGTCAACTTGGATTTCCCCATATCACATTCGACATTAGGCCCGAATATTTCCTCAAAACTTTGCTCTTACCATGCTGCTTGACTGGAATTCTTTCATTGTCAACCGCATTAGTAGGAATGACCTTTATTATCTTCTCAAATTTACATCGTTAACAGGTTATTCAACGTCCCTTGTAATGGATATAATGAATTATATTATAATATAATGATGATTTTCATCAATTTTCAACCGCTTTTATAACTCCCCGTACAAATGTTTTAGGCAGGCATGATTGTTGGGATAGTATTTTAGGTGATTTGTGAATTTTGAGAAACTTGAAATGAATATTTTAGTTTTGTTTTAGGATCTAAATCCTGACGATATACCTTCACTGACGACATAGCTTCAAGGGTTATGATTAAAGACCGGATTTCTATGCAATTGCTTATCCATTTATCTTCATGTAAGGCGACCGCAAATTCTTCCGTTATCCGACTTGCCTTCAGTATGCTCTGGTTTGAATTTTATTCTGCATATTTTGGCATATTCGGACTGTTGGTGCATATTCTTGCATATTCGGGGAAAAAATCGTACGCAGCATATTTTATAGATAATAAATAACGATGTAAATAAATAAATGACGATTTTTGGTGATGACGATTTTGATCAGTTGAGTAGGGTCACAAAGTGTTAAAAAAGTCTTGGATTTGGTCGGGAATCCCCGCGTTTTAGCCTTCATCAAAGGCCACTTGTCGTTTATACCATTGATACTAAACTAGGTTAGAGGAAGGTGGTGATGAGTTGAGACAAAGTTTGGAGTTGATCGAGGAATGCTCCGCCAAAATGCAGGCGATCCCTGGTACAAGTGCGAAAAAATTACAAGAGAAACATAAAAATAAAAATTACAAGTCTAATTAAAAATAAATAAGTAAAAATATCAAGTTAAACAAAAATTAAAAAAAATAATGAAAATTAAAAATCTAGAAAAATTAAAGAACGTTAACAAGATTTTAATGGGAGAGGATGTACCCAGTGAACTGACGGAGCATTCTTGCCCGGTTATTTCAAGTAATTTTAAATTTGCTCCAGTCACTTTTGTTGATGAGGAGCGGTCTTTTTCCGTCTACAAACACATTCTCTCGGACCGTCGTCACAACTTCAAACAAGACAACCTTGAAATGTATATGTTTGTAAATATTAATTACGAAAAATTAGCAACTTTGTAAAGATGAAAAATTGTTGTTCCATGTGTAAGTGCCACGAAAATAGTAGAATTCGATCCAGATAAGTTTGATTATAATTGAAATAAGTAGGTGTACAGAAAACTACGTTTTCTTTCAAGTCTTGAAAGGTACTCACTTCCAACTGTGGATATTCTTACTCGTGTTACTCCCAAATGATAATATGGTGAAAGTAACATGAGTAGTCATTGTCACCGATACTTACGAATAGAGTGAACGTTGCAAAAAGTTATAAATAGTAAAACAAATAATGTTCCGTAAAAGCAGCAATTCGAGGGTCTCACGGCAACACCCCACATCGTCACTTTTGGCCAAACTGAATTATGCATACCTACCATTCGAAGCGTCTTCTCCCGGTGGATCGATCTAAGTATAAGTTAGGTACCTAAGTTAGGTCTCACGATTTACTTTACTGAATTACTCAGTAAACATAGTCATTGGCAGATGGTTTTTTGGCTCTGCTGAAAAGTCGCCAAAATGACGATGTGGGAAGTTGCCTCGAATTACAAAATATTTTGACGAAATGAGAATTTCATTCAGATCATTCCTTATGGAAACTTACTGGTAGATTGGTTTTTTCCAACTACTGAAACTGATTAATTTCTCGAATTTTACAAAAAAATGTTATGCATGTTTGTCGCATATTTCATTAGTTTTTACTGCATATTCTATGGTATATTCGGGGCAGCTATGCTGCATAGAAATCCGGTCTTTAGTTACGAGGAACAAACAGTTTACCGTCCAGGACAAGGAGCTTCATTAATAATAATACAGTGTTTTCAAGAAAAATGCCGATTTATAAATGCATTTTTAATTTTACTCCCAGAAGCAGCGTCGTTCACGACCCGATTTGGCACCTCTTCACGTTTCCCCACTTGTCCAGCTCAAAATAGAAATCATAATATTGGAAATAATCCAAGGTGGTATGGACACAATGATGGTGAACACGATTGAGGAAATGCTCGAGTGACCTCACCAGGTACCTCGAGATTTTGCTACTTTCCTGTAGTGGAAATGCTCGTCGTCTCGAGTAACAACTCGAGATGACGACTGTGAATAGCGCTGAGCATGCGTCGTCGCTCATCGACCCACTCGAGGCTCTGAGTAACGACTACGAATACCGCCCTCAATGTATGATACATTGGGACAATCGGTATGAATATTCAACGTTGGTTAGGGGTTAAAATGCGAATATACAGGATAATTTACGACTTGGTGTACCGCTGCAGAGGTGAATCAAACGGTTGATGGGACAGGACCTGATTTATTAAATCAAAAGTCGAGAATAGTTGCAGGGACTAGAGAACGCTTACCACAGTCAGACTTCATAGTGCTCGTACGAGTTTTGAGTTTTGTTTCCAGCAGAACTTAGTGGAACAAGATAGAACGAGGATTATCTATGAGAGAACGTAGAACACACGGAAATCCAAACAAATACAATACAACACAGAAAACCCTACTATACTACGTACAATACTACAATACAATGCGATGGCCACTGCCCGGTTTGCGGGAGGGGGGGGGGGGTGTGTGTGCTTCTCAATAGTTTTGCTTCCGTGTTTTCTAACATGGATGTGTTTTTGAGGAGCTTTTGGCAGCCGGACGACACTAGCGCTGGTAGCGGAGTCTGATATCACAGGCATGTTTTCTGATACCTACGTATCCATACAGGGGGTTCGCCACTTGGTGTAAAAGAAAGAATCTATTTAACTAAGATTGCTTGAGATGTTCTGCACGGTTCATCTGTATAACTAAATTTAAAGACGATTTTCGTGTTCCTTGGGTATTTTCGAAAAATTTCACTAAGTACAGTTATTTGTTTCGCGTGGAATGGAGTCGAACCATGCCGATTTTGAATTTGGTTTCTGGCTGTCTGTCTGGTTGTCTGTCTGCCTGTCCTTCTGTCTGTCTGTTTGTCTGTCCTTCTATCACGCATAAACGGCTCAATGGATCGAACTTTTCTCCCGTATTTAAATTTTTCCGTGATCGGGGAAGGACATAAGGGGGTTCACTTACGGATCCGATGCATAGGGGTGGGGGTTTATGGGGAAGCCGAAATACAAAAATCTTAAATTCTTCCTTCCCCTAAGACAGGTGAATATTATTTTTGGTATTTAAGATTATAAGGGTTTGTAAAGGGACATGTAAGAGGTATAATCCGTAAAGCGACAGGTAAGAGTGGCAGATGGATCCAACCTGAGTTTCGCCCGTCCTGGACAGGTAACAGAGGTAGATGGACGCACCCCGAGTTCTGCCCGTCAGCCACAAGACCGACAGCTAGTTGAGTAAAACTAGACTGAAAATGGAGCAGAACGCCGCCAATCGCACATTTCTATTTCAATCCGTTCTCAAGATATGATTAATAAGGTTTTTTTTTTAGAAAACCACGGTTTATCCCATAAAAACCCTCGTTTCTTCACTTTAAAACAATTTTTTTCTACTTTTGACAACATTTTCGGATTCAGCGTTATTTCCTACATACGCCTAATGCACGTTCATGATGAAAAACGAACTTCTAAGGACCTCAATTGCAGTTCAAGCATTGACAATTAAAAAAAAAATTGAAAAAATTCACCATCATGCAGCATGGCTGTAAGAGCGAATTTTCAAAGAAACTCGGCGCTTCGCGCCTCGCCAGGGGGGATCTTTTCTCTTCTATACTTTGTATAGAACGAGGTACATATTTGCTATGCAAAACATGAATAATGTTTTTGCGTCCCGTTTTTTATTTACTCAGGGCTGTATCTCAGCTTCTTCGATATTTACAGCTGTTTTGGCAGTATATAATTTATGCATAAATTAAAGGCTTTCCAACGAATGGAGAACGATTTTTGTCCGTTGAAAACTAAAGAAGTTTCATTTCCCTAGAAACGGCTCGGTTGTACGTGAAAATCATTAAAAATCTTCGTGACATAATTTCGTGACTTAAACCTCGTTACGCTTTTCAACTCTGGTAGGCCACCGCAAAAACATTATTCATGTTAAAACTTGTACGTCAACTGCATTTCCAAAAAACGTACTGGAAGCTGTCAAATCTCAGGAAAACTTGCAAAACTCAGCTTTCTAATGTTATGGTCAACATTGCGAATCCTCATCGATTTCATGGTAGGCACCTACAAAAATACGAGTACCTACCAGAAAATTAACAAAAAGGATTCTCAATTTTTATGTGTTTGTCGTTGTAGCGATATGATTCAGATTGATAATTTCAAGGATATCAATGAAATCCTCGTTTTAAGTCTGAGGACGTTTTTATAAATTTCAGTACAAAATCATGGAATTTCCCTAATATGAAAAACCAGCTAATTTTCAAGAACAAAATACATTTCATAAATTAAGAAGAACACTTTACTGGTTATAGTTTTTGATTAATATTTCCTTTAATTGCTTCTTGAAATTCATTATGGAAACGGATGAAGTAAACAGATCAGCATTGTCATTGTAAAAGCGTGCACTCTGCACATGGAACGATTTACTATAAAGGGATGTCCTATGTCTAGGAATTTGAATCAAATTGGTAGCGTTCCTAGTCACTTTGTTGTGCACTTGATTCATAAACTTGAATTGATCTAACAAAAATGGAGGCTTTCCAGATTTTAATATTTTGAACAACAATGTACCTAATCTAAACACACGCCAGTCCCTTACTTTCAACCAGTTAGATCTTATATAATCTAGGGACGCGGGAGCGTCCCGCCCGCCAACAAAACCGAAGCCCAAAAAACCGAAGCGACTGAGACACTGATTACGCGACGGAACAAGTTCGGGTTTTCACCCTATCGTAGCGCGGCTCCCTGAGTGTCTCGAGAGTTGATTTTTTGTACACCAACTCTCCAGGGGCACGTGAGGACGTAAACCAAATTTCAGCTCTCGGGAACATCAGGTGTCGGGGGTATAACAGTTTTAAAACCACTATTTTTCACGTTTTTCGTGTTCTTCTTCTTCTCGTTGTTGTTGTCGTTGTTGTTCATTGACGGGGCTACAGCCCAGCAGACAAATCGGATCGAGCTGAAATTTTGCACACACGTTTGTTATGCTCCAAGGGAGTGCCTTTTGAACATTTTTTCTCCCTCCCCCCATTTCCCTCCCAATTAGGGGGGAAATAGTGTTTTTTAGGAATTTCAAATGGTCATAACTCCTTCAAAATTGAAGCTTTTTCAGATTTTCTTTTTTAGTTGTGTTCAGCTTTTCAAACTGTTTAATTTGAGATCAAAAAATGCTTCCTAAGATGATAAATAAAGGAGTTATGGTGATTTTTCTATTTTCAACAACAACTGCCGCAAATATTGATGAAAATTGGTGCGGTTGGTCTTAAAATGTCCGCTAGGTTGTCTAGAATATGCTCAATAATTTTGAACTAAATCTCAATCGATTTGACTAATCCACAGCCAAAAATACGTGAATAAATTCCACATCTACTGATTTGGCTAATTTCCGAAAACATCAAAGTTGAACGGTGGTCAGAAAAATTGTCGTAGAGTGGCGCCTGTTTAAGGATCGATAGGAAATTTTATGGGCTTTCGAATGAGGGTAGCGCACTTTGTCACTTTTCCCAACGGTTCTCGAGTTATTCGCGATTGTTGGTGTAAAAACGTGCGTTTTACCTTTTGCAAACTTTCTCTTTCCTCTTTCTCTTCGACACCAATAATTACAATTATTGTAATGATTCTCAACAACAAAAATTTGCACAATCCCCAAGAAAAAATGCAACCAATTTTCAAAAAATTTCTAATTCAAATTTATTCAAATTTCTATTTTTTTAAATTTAATAATAAGAATAATTGTATTAAATTTTAATAATTGTTTTTAAATTGTTGATTGTTTTAATTAATCGAAAATTTTAAAACTACTATTTAACCAATTCGCAAAAATTTTAAAACTACTTATTTTTCAAACACATTTCAGATAAACAATAATTTCCAAAAAATAATTATTCTTGTCACAAAAAGAAGAAACAAAAAGGCGTACTAATTTTTTATTAAATTTTGACTAGAATAAAACTTCATTTAGGAAAAAATTTACTAGTTACCTCGTAGGTACTTTTGTTAAATTGTACCGTATTGTATAAGTACCACTCGAAAACTAGCCATGCAAAAAGATGTGATATCCCCCCAAAAACAACTCCGTTGTAAAAACTGGCCCGCCAAAAAACGTCAGCCGCAAAAAGGAATGATATCCATTTTGCCCGCCAGCCACATATATATAGGATGCTCGGTGCTTCGCACCTCGCTGTTGAGTGTGCATATAGAAACCTGATCCTCCTACCCCTAACCTCCACCGTCAATGTTTTCCTGTTCCCTGTCTCCTTCCCACAACCCCCTCTCACCCTTAGTTCCCCTCGGTTTCACCTAATATGTTTCCTCTGTTACACCGGCAGGGAGCTTTACGCTTCTTTCAATGCTGTTGGCGGGAGCTTTTTGCAAGGCTTCTGAGAATTATAATATATTATGATATTATATGTATTACCGGTGGTCACGATTAATCAGTGGTGGTACACCTATAATGAAGTAATGCTTCAATTATATTATAAATATATTTTAGAAATATATTATAATTATTTATAAATATAAATATATTAATTTAATTATAATTATAATTAATTTAATTATAATTATATTCTATAATTATATTATAGTTCTTAGACGCCTTGCTTTTGCAATGTCAGGCAGCCTGAAATGGCTCATTACTTTACTTTTGTACCAGCACCAAGTACTCATCATCACCACTACTATCTGTATATCTAATTCTCAGAAGCCTTGCAAAAAGCTCCCGCCAACAGCATTGAAAGAAGCGTAAAGCTCCCTGCCGGTGTAACAGAGGAAACATATTAGGTGAAACCGAGGGGAACTAAGGGTGAGAGGGGGTTGTGGGAAGGAGACAGGGAACAGGAAAACATTGACGGTGGAGGTTAGGGGTAGGAGGATCAGGTTTCTATATGCACACTCAACAGCGAGGTGCGAAGCACCGAGCATCCTATATATATGTGGCTGGCGGGCAAAATGGATATCATTCCTTTTTGCGGCTGACGTTTTTTGGCGGGCCAGTTTTTACAACGGAGTTGTTTTTGGGGGGTAGGGGGTGACATGGTGGTGCAAAGGAAACCTAAAAATGAACCGCATACATGCGTTTTGAGCGAGCTGCAATTTATCACATATTTCATCGTTGAAATCACTATAAGCCACTGTGCACTGTAGTCGATTATTGGGAATAGCAAGGTTTGTACAAGTTTCTGCCTTACATCCTGCGGAAAATAATTGGCTTGGATATGAACAAGACGAAAAGAATACTGAAATAAATTCATTTTATAATAAAACAAATCGTTGGCCCGTTGCTGTTTTCTTTCGTACACTGAACATAATATTATCAGTCACAAACAGTCACATCTTATATTTGTGCTTCAAGAGGGCCCCAGACTTGGACTGGTTCGACTATATTGAAAAAATTGCTACTGATCTCATAAAACCACACTTGAGAGATCGTCTCCA